>OY986437.1:179126965-179726965 GCA_963920525.1 Dichetophora obliterata | reverse complement strand
AGTAAAAATATTTTATTTTCTCGATATTTTCAAGTCAGCATATAAAACCTTAAATTGTAAATAACATAAATATGTTTCGTAAGAAGTAGAAATACAACAAAATTGACAGACACCCCACTAGAATACCAATGCAGACTGTAACAAATGCTTCCTATAGCTTAGAACAAGTTAATATGGATCTTACAGGTCTCCAAGAAGGAAAACTTGTATTCCTTAAGTGTTCAAGATTCCCTTTCAAAATATGTTAGCTTTATTCCAATAAAAGATAAATATTCTGAAACCGTTTCAGAAGCTTTTATTAATGAGTGGATTACCTATTTTGGAATCCCTAAAATTATCATTTCCGATAACGGAACCGAATTCTGCATTAACTGATCAGTTAAAAGAATACAGTAGATTGAAAGAGTTTTTAAATACAGTTGAATTTGAAAGAAATTATTGGGACGAAGCTCTTCAATTCGCGAGTTTCTGCTATAATAATACAAAACACTCATATAGCCCACACGAAGTTTTATTTAGCAGACAAGGTATTAGACCTAGTAACATTGATAACCTTAATTTAGATACTTACCAGGAATATGTAAAAAAAGACTATAGAAAGAATTAATCTTATTGAGGAAAAAGTTAAAGAAAATCTTTTAAATCTAAACTGATTTACGATCGGAAAATCAAGGAGGCACCTCTTTACGAAGTTGGAAGTAAAGTTCTCGTGAAAAATCTATCGAAAAATAAAAAAATAGAGAAAACATTTCTAGGACCTTATGTTGCACCTCTTTACGAAGTTGGAAGTAAAGTTCCCGTGAAAAATCTATCGAAAAATAAAATATTAGAGAAAACATTTCTAGGACCTTATGTTGTTTTAAATGTCACGGATATGAATGTTTTTGTAAAAACAGACAGAAAAGTTAGAAAACTTTCAAAAAATCTAATAAAACCATTTTTTAAAAATTAACGAAAATACATGTATTTATTTTGAATTCTTCTCTTTTAAGTCTTAATACGATGGCAATGGCACTACAAAAAGAAAATATAAATGGCAATGGAGGATTCTATTTTAAAAGCGTTGGAGAAATATGAATAGTGGACGGCCAAATCTCTATTGTATCAAAATTAAATCTAACAACGTATATATTGGTTTGGAGTCAAAGTAAATCACGCTGATAAGTTATGCACTGAGACAATCCGTCAGTGTCTAGAGTGAATTAATTTAGGAAAACAACATTATAATAATCTAATACAGAAAATTAATACTATTCATAATTTACTTCGAATTAAAAGTAGTTTGTTTCATAGTGAATCGACAGAAAAGGGGACTGTTAAATATTGTTGGGTCGGGATTGAAAGTCTTGTTAAGTACGATGGATAACGAAGGCGCATCTTATTACAATGAGGTAATAAGACCGACTAAAAATAATGATGAGTTTATTAAATCAAGTTTAAACGAAGAAATTAACATAATACAAAATTAAATGAACAAAATTTAAATTTGCAAAAACATTTTGATAACATCCAAACTAAGTCAAACGACAAAACTTGAGTGAATAATTGTAGATTTTAATGAAAACAATAAAAAAGAAGCTTTATTTGAATATTTGCAAGACATGCAATTGAAATAAATATATGTGTGTGCTTAGATTTAGAATCTGAACTTGAAAAGTTAATAGAAGCAATGTTATTTTTACAATTCAAACTCATACATCTGATGTTGCTAAGCCCCGAAAAGCAAATTGAAATTTTAAGAAAAAAGTAAAAATGAACCATAGCTTTTATACCTCCAGATATAGTGTTATAATAAAATAATAATAGAAGTAAAAATTAAAGCTTATGAAAAGAATAAGATTATTGTTGTGATATTGTACTATCCTTTTTTTTCCTTTTTTAAAGAGAGAAAGTTATGATGGCTACAAGGTCATTCCTGTTCCAATTTTCAATGGAAATAAGCATCTTATTTTTGAAAAGGAAAATTACTATTTTGTAATATCAAAAAACAAAGAATACTTAACAATGTTAAATAACTTAGATAAGTTTAAAGTAAGTGAAAGTAATTATTATATAATTGAAAGTTTAATCGTAGAATCAACAATAACGATGGAAAATTGTGTTCTTAAAAATTTCATGAAAAGAAGTAGCATACAATGCAATGTAAAATACATTCAACATAGCGTGGAAATATATTCAGAATCTAATAATAAAAATTATCTCTATGCAGTTTCTGACGAAACTAAATATAATTGCAAAAATAATGAAATGGAAATAGGTATTTTAAAAGGTGTTGGAATTATTAATTTCGACTATAACCGTAAATTTGATACTGTAGATTATAAAATCATCATTTACGACGATAAAAATGAAAATGTAACAAATGATATATACCATTCCTATATTGAAGATTGTTGTTATAACGTTAAAATAAATGAAATAGACCAATAGAAAATCTACCAAATCTAAAACTAGGTAGTGTTAAAAATATTGATGATTTGAGTATCAAGATTAATAACACAACACAACACAAAAATTCCAAACAAAAAATCACTTATCCCAGCCGAAAGTACTCGATGTGAGGAGAAAAGTAATTTCTGGATTTTGCTAGATTGGTTGCCGTTCGTTTTTTATGAGCCTCTATAGTTTTTTAAAAAAATCGTATATAAAAAACGAAATTAAAAAAAAAAATTGCAAAATCCGTATCAAGAAGTGGTCGTATGAAGTTGGTGTGTACTGGAAAGTTGTTCATAATTTTAAAGGCTACATTTCTTCCCTTGATTGTTTGGTAAAATTTTCAATAGTTCAAGAGCTGTAGTCGAAAACGGAAAAATTCGGTGAAAAAAGTGGTAATTTTTTCGACATTTGTGGGGTTTTGAGCATAAAGATGAAATTTTTCCGACTTAATTTATTCAGCATTTTTGTTGGCCGAGTTAAGAGCTACAACTTTGCTGAAGACTGCAAATAAAAATTCACAGCATTTTTCGAGCTATGGTCATGCGAAAAATAGAAGATATATTTCTATATCAGTAATGATACTATTAATTGTAATAATCCTCAGACAAAATATTCGACAGGGAATTAGCATTATACCAGCATAATTGTTTAAAATGAGCAGAGTTCTGGCAGTATGCTGAAATGTGGATGCGGCCAGTTTACTTTTTATCAAAAAAGGCTGCCAGAAAGTAGCAGCATGAAGGCATGGAAAAATCAGTAGAAGACAGTGTGTCGAAATTCAGCATTGTATTGGACGGCAACTGAAATGTTCAAGCAGCTCAAACGTTTTTGTTTTTTCAGCAGCAGTCTTCCTACACACTATAACAGCAGGCATATGAACTCTGTTGAATAAAACCATTATTTTGGCATTGAACTGAAATATTTGGGCAGACTTAAAAGTTTTGTTTTCTACAGAACGGAATGCTTTCGCCCTATACTGACAGGCACATGAACTCTATTAAAAACAAGCATTGTATTGTCATCCAATTGAAATGGTCTAGCAGCTTAAAAATGTTTTGCTTTTTAGACAACAAAGGTAAAGGTGCTCTATTCGTTTTCAATCATATTTAGTGGGGCACTAAGAATCATATTTGGTGGAACACAAAACATAAGAAGTATCATTAACATGTAATGCAGAATTAATTTTTTAATACATTGTGGCGAAATTCACTGTATTTCAAAAGATCTAATATAGTGGTGTACAAGAGTGACTTCAATATTTGATACGACCGTCGGTTTTGAATAATTTTTAGTGCATTTGCTAATTACTACATAAAAATCTAGTTAATAGTATAAGTTAAATAGAGTGCTGCTCCGTCAAAATACTACATGAATGATAAATTCCTGGAGTCACTCATGAATCTATTTTTGCATTGATTGCGATACAGTTCGCCATCGTAAATGTCTTCTAACCTGTCAACATTTTCTTTTTTCTGCTAAAATGGTGAACACTTCTTTGCAGAAATCTGGGAAAGAAATAATTGCTTGCAGCTGTGCCCCTATTGCAAAGGTGAGCAGATATCTGAATTCGTCTGTGCTATTATATTTTTCGCATTTCCTTTTACTGGTCTGTAACAGTTGTTGCAGTGCGCCTTACACTCAATAGCAGAATTTATTTTTATGAAATGTTTTTTAAAGACATAAGTGGAGATGGGCGTTTTAGGGTATATGTATGGAATCAATTAATTCCAACAAACTGCTTAATGCAGAACCGCTTAGTTTGTGTCTTAAAACGTATGCTAGAATTGAGATGAAGACTTGTTGATACCGGAGATCCTAGAACAAATCTATCTTTTCCAGCAGTCGGATCTTCACTATCCTCGTCTGATGCACAATTATTTGAGTCTGGGAAGGATGAGTGACCAACGAAATTATTATCTTAAATAAAAACTTTAACTGAACTTTAACTCTGCCAAATTTCGTTTAGGAAATCTGCTTATTTTTTGCGTGTTGGACTATGTTTTTATAGAGCAATATTTGTAAAACTCACCATTCGTTTTAATAAAACTGTTCGCACACGTAGTCTCTGGTATTGTTGGTGGCAATGCTATTATACCCACAGGAGTGGATTCTCTTCCTTGTTTGGGTTTGCTAACACCTGATATACTAAAGATAAACTTTTTTAAAAACAACTTAGAAATTTACGTTTGAAAAATCTCACTCCAAATTGTATGTCACAACACAAAGTCGTTCAAAATTTAGGTGAATCGAAAAAAATCGACAAACCCAAGGACCAAAAACTGTTAGTTAAATAAAATAACCTCAAATATATAAAATATATATAAGAGAAACCAATATTTTGCATTCAATGCCATGTTAATGTTCCATCCAATTGCCTGCCACTACCTGCATGTATTCTGCTCTGTACATTCCCTGCCAACTGGCTTCCACTGAACGCCACTTACATGCTCTCTTATACATTTTTGAGCCTCTGTTAGCCAGTCTGTTGTTCTGTACAGTGACAGTTAACTGGCTGGTTTTGGTACAATTCTCGGCCTGCCCTGCCAAAATTGAGCCAAAATAATTTAATTTCTATTCCAATAAACAGACTACCTGTCTGCCATTTTAAGTTCATTTTCCGGCCAAAAATTTTGTATGGGGATAGTATTCATTAAATGCGTTAAATTATTGTTTGCATTAATGTCTTTCATAAATGTTTTAATAAAGTTACATCAAGACCAAAATCATTGGCCGCATTCTAGCCGAAAAAGTGCTCAAGTAGCGAAGTAGCATAAAGTGATACTTTCTGCTGAATGAATTTTTTTGCGAAACGTCAAACGACAAACAGCTGTTCTCCATTCGTTATTTTCTTTTAATATCTAAAATTTGTTTATACTATTGTGCATTCGTTTCACACAAGAAATCATTAATTAACAGCTTTATTGAAGAATAATCTTCTAATTAATAATGATCTATTTTCACTTCACAGCACAACTTCAGCAATAATTAACAATTTGCAGCCATGTTTTTTTTAGCTGTCAAAATGAAAAGAGCATAAGCAGCTCAATCAAAGTAGCATACAATTTTTTCGATACCTAAGATGGCGACCGCTCGGGGAACATTTTGTTTGAGCGCATTATGATGCATACCATTCAACCCGAAAGTTGTGGAACAGCTACGTAGCAAATTTTCCGCTGAATGGGGCCATTATCATATTTTTATATACTTTTAAGTCGTAAATATTAACATATACATTTTACTTAATAAAACAAGGATATGATCTATGTTTGTGCGTTGTCGAGTGTATGTCGAATTTCAAATTTCCAACCTATGGTATGCCTAAGAACTAATTATTTTGAAATTACTTCTTGTCTTGAGGTCGGAGGTGTTAAGCCATTGGCTTATTTTAAACAACAATGTTGTGCATAACAACATTGTTATAAAATTGTTTAGTTATTTTGCTGCAACAAAATATGCTGACTATAAGTAAGTATTGTTGTTTAGATGTGTCAGCTCTTTGGAATGATTAAACTTCCATTATTTATAACCTTATTTTAGCTTGCCATAAGACTTCAGTCTTGTTAGAACAGTCGTCGCACAATAAACAAACAAATTAACGAATTTTCGGGCTACCACCACATTATCCTAGCCATCAACTTTATGTGGAGGAGATTAAAAATGTTTAATTCCTAGATGGAATCTATCTATACTCTATCTGATACTGCTAGTTTTTAAGAACATAAGAAGTATAAACTACATATCTAAATCAACATACTCACGCATTCGGTACTAGAAACAGAAATAAATTAGTTGCAGTCGATAGCTCACAAAACAACGCTACTTATGTGCAGGTCCTAGGGCCTATAATAATTTACCAGAACTAGTTAAAAATGATAGCAAAGATAAAAAAAATTCCGTTTGTTTGACACCAAAAACATTCTCATATCTTGAAAACTATAAAAAGTCCTTGAACAATAAAGTTTTTTATAAATGATGTTGATTTTATATGATTTAAATACAAATTCTAAATGTTTGATAGTTTAAATCATACTTGATTTTTAATACAAATTCTAGTTGTTTGATAGTTTAAAATCGTTTATTGAGCTTAAGGTCAAAGTTAGAACAATTAATTGTTTTAACGAAATTATCCAAAGAAACAACAACAACAACAACGTATTTTCAATATGAAAAGGAAAAAATCACTAGCTGATTTTATTGCAATTTCGGCCATGCTAAAGGCTTCATCAGAAATCTTTGTGATACCCGTGCAAGCGCGCACTAGCACACTGCACCACAGAGGCGATGAGATTTTAAGTGTAAATTTCTCAGTTTTTCTTCCATTTCATATTTGCATATTTGTTGTTGTATTATTACTTAACTTAAGTTTTTATGCTTATGTTATTATTATGGAGTCCAACAGTCTGCTGGAAGTCTTCCACTAACAGAGCATGGTTACTGAAGTTATTTATAAATTTTTTTAAAAATTTTTAATCTTATTCCAAAAACGGCCCAACAAATATCTGTTTCTTCCAAAAACGGTGCAATATTTTTTTGTCGGAAAAACAATAATAACTGAAAATTGCATTTCGTATACTCTTTTATATTACGTATCATTTTTAAGAAAAACCTGTTTCTGTAAGAAAAATGTAATGGTACCCCCCTTGATTTTTGTACCGATTTGAATTTTGTTAACATGTCAGTTTGATAAATATTAAAAAATGCTTAAAAAAAAAATAAACTGGCCATTTCAGCCCTTGGAAGGACTTTGACCTAGCTTCTATTGGTCAATTGTGTTGTGCGTGTTATTAAATGTTTGATCACAAATGACCGAGAACTGGACCTACCTGTTTTATGCCGACTCCGAACGGCTTATGTTCTCAAGAAGCTTTACATGGCAGTTTTTACTCTCTGAGGTTTGCCATTGTCTGCAAAGAGGTGACGACCGAACAGAAAAATTAATTCAATTGAAAAAACTTTCTGTCTGAGCTGGAATTGAACCCGGGCTACCGCGGTTCTTTAGCTTATTTGCCACGCACTCTACCCACTAGGCTACGGCCGCCACTTTAAAAAATGCTTAGCCTTCAAAAATAATTTCTTAGTATGCAGAACCCCTCTGTGGGGAACAAATTACAACTATTATAAATTTTAACTACAAAATATCTGTGGGGAACATATTACAAATATTATAAACTTTGACTTCTCAAATCATGAACATGTATTTTTCTTAAAAGACAAATTTTAATTATTTTATAACACACTCTTGCAAATCCTCCCTATTTTAAAGAAAATTCAAATATAAACCGCAAAAATAAAAAATTTTAAAAAATATTAACATTCCAGAGTAACGAAAGGTTAATATCAGCTAATCTTAAATAATATTAAATTTATTTTTTTGAGTTTTTTTATCAATTTTTAGTCACTGTTACAATATCTTAAACCACTGCCTCCGTACCGTTACTTATCGTAGTGCATTTCAAGACTCCTCCCCTTCCCGCCCCAAATTGGTAACGTAGTTTATGAACGACCCCTAAGTCAGTTATTACTAAGGGCCAATTTTTCAGTGCGAGTTTAAACTCTAGTCAAATTGAACTGAGGTTAACTCACCAAAATTGGACGTTTAAACTCGGTTAAGGCACAAAAGAAACACATTATATGTGACCCGGTCTACGAAAAGGGACCTTCGGTGTGAAAATATCATTTTTCACTTTTTTGGCGATTCGGATAGACTAATGTGTGCTCTTTCTAATGGCGCAAAGCAGAAGTTTCCAACTCGTAAAGAAGTTTGTCAGGAATTTTCCAAAAAAAGAGCAGAAATGAGTGAAAATGAAAAAAATTTGACATTGAATTATAACATAATAAACATCATTTCATACTTTTATTTGAAGGGAAACCAGCCATTTTACATAAAAATCGAAATATAAAATAAATCTATAATTTTTTTTACGCTTTATATTTTTTTTTTTCGATCTTCATCTCTTCACTGTTGGTCGTTAACTAAAAAAGAACTCGGTAAAACCACGAAATTACGCCATCTAATACGATATTTTTCGAGACAGAAACAACACTGAATATCTTTAAACACGGTAGGATGAGTAGGGATACAGAGAGAAGGGAACAACTGAAGCGAAACTGATCTCATGACTTGTTTATCTTTAACAGCTGTTTTCTCGAAAACTTGTTTTTACACCGAAGGTCCCTTTTCGTAGATCGGGTCACATATGATAATTTAATTCAATTTAATTTCAACGAATGCTAATATATCTAGTAAAACAAAGTTTAAACGTCGAATTTTGGTGAGATAACCTCAGTTTAATTCGACTAGAGTTTAAACTTGCACTAAAAAATTGGCCCTAAGTTGACAAAAAAATGTCTCGCGTTTTTTAACGCTATCCCCTAACATTTTGATTGTAAAGCGAAAGCCTATTTAGTTTTTTTGAATCTGACTGGCAATATTTTTCGTCCTTCTAGGCCTATGTTTAGGCTCAAACTCAGAAACGAAGACATTCAGCGTTGTTGTGGAATCCGTTAATGGCCGGAATCGTGTTTTATTCCGGTAGAAATTTGGAAAAGGTGACATTCCAGTTTTTAGTTCGAATCGGAACTTGCACCGCTTTGAGGAGTTGCAGAAACCGATTTTATCGGTTTGATATTCGAAAACAAACCGGCCAGCTATTCACTAGCGGAATTTTAAACATTTTATTTATTGCGGCTGAAAACTTAAAAAAATGTCAGTAAATTAAATTATTTTAATGGTAAAATGATAAAATTTTTAAAATTATTTTTATTTTATTGAAAAACACAAAAATAAAACAAAAAATTATATTCTCCTGCGTGAAACTTCTGCTAAAAATTTGAGCGTTGTGGCTAATAAAAGCACAAAAGGAATTGACGACGAAGACATATGAGATAGTCATAGTTTTCCACATAAAAGTGAATTAAGCCTGGTTTAAGCGATATTGGGTAAAAAATCTGCAAAAAATCCAAGTATATCTCCGTGTTTTAATTAAATTTCGAAGATTGTTCTTACGCCGACTGTGGATGCTTTCTTCTTCCAGAAATAAAAAGGGTTAACCAGCAGAACTCTTTTTATACACTTTTTTTTTTCTTTTCACAATTAAATTTATGTAAATATGCACAAAATGTTTCAATTCGTGCAATCAAGCACAAAACTTCAGAAAAAAATTAGCTGAACTTCGGATTTGTTTATGCTCGAAAAGAGTAAAAACCGATAGGATTTCACAACACCATTTAAAAAGAGAATCGTTTTGCTATTCCGATAACAAACCCTAATTATCACTCACCTGATTATCAAAACCCTGATTATCACTCACAAATTAGAACCCAGAACAGTTGCAAACTCTTCAGCAGCAAGAGAATAAATGATATTTATATAAAGGGAATAAAGGTTTATTGCCAATTTTTTTGCAGGAGCAGTATTCATAAGTTTTAGCAGTTTTGATACCATTTGAAAGCCAGAAGATAAAATTAACAATTTTGATTCGACGCTATAATGATAAAAAAATGTTCTCCTTAAAGCCTAGTACTATGTTCGTTTGCGTGAAATTTCGCTGGCAACATCTATTTATTTGTTGCGTGAAATTTCTGACTTAAAGTTTGTTGCGAGGAATTTCTATGGCAACGTTTCTCAGAGAGTCTCAGAGAATAAGTTGGGAGATTTCATATGATATCTCTCTTTTCACTTCAAAATAAATAGGCAGTACAATTAAATTGTCGTGAAAAAAAGTTGCTCAGAAACATGTTGCGATAATTTCACGCAGCTGAAAAGAGCACTGCTCTGACGAACATGTTGCGAAAATTTCCACGCTTGTTTCGCAGCTGTCACTTTTTGTATGAAGATTTGAGTGGAATTTCACATGAAACTGAACAGAGTACTATGCTTAAAAAATCAAAAAATTAAGACATGGGCATTTCTTCCAAAAAGTCTACCGCGACTGAAAAATGAAATGCAACTGAAAATGTTTTCAAACCTTCTTAATAGAGAAAAAATGTTTAAATTTATATTGAGAGAGTACTGAGAGCTGATCTCAATTTGAATTTTTACAAAATGGCAGCAGACATGATGATGGCAACAAAAGTTGAAAAATTGTGACAAAAGTTGAAATATTAACGAAAGTTGGAATTTTTAAGTATAACTACACTGTGTTGTGATTCATATCACACGGCTCACTCCACTCAGTAGAACCGGCAACATGCCATTGAATCACGGCCAGGGTTCACCGAACGCCAAAGTAAACGAAAATATGAACACTGATCTACCTCAACAACAGGTTGGGCGCTCAGCGTTCATATGATTTAGAACGACGTTATTTGACACTCTAGGCCAGTGTATAAAAAACACAAACAACAATAAATAAACAAAAAACGTTTAAAAGCGTTCAACGCGGAAATGCAAGCGTTGTGAAAATATAAAGTAGAATTAAAGAATATTTTATTGTTGTAAACAACAATAAAATAAACAAAAAACGTTTAAAAGCGTTCAACGCGGAAATGCAAGCGTTGTATCTTTTTGCGGTAAAGTAGAATTAAAGAATAGTTTATTGTTGTTTTTTTTTTCATGCATATATTTTGATTGTTCAACTTAAAGAATATGTTTTCGTAATGTGACCCAATTTTCACATGCGGAACAAGCTTGTGTGCTTGTTTTGAAAAGTAGAACATGCGAATGAAAAAAAACCTAGACTACCAAAGTTATGGTGTCATGGTCATAAAAAACCCAATTTGGCACAATTTGTTGGCACAAGAATGTTAATGCCAATATGTATATTTGTATATGTAAGTATTTTTAAGGTATGTAATATATATGTAATAAGTTTCTTAGAAAAAAACGAGATGATATTTGATATAAATATCAGATCTCCGCTAGCAATAAAGGGGCTGAAACCATTGAAAAGCAATTGAAAAAAGGTGTGTTGTTCTTTAAAAACGAAAGAGAGGAATCACGAGGAACTCGCCAATAAACCCGCAGGATTTATTTGGTAAATATATTTTCAGGAACAGCAGTTTATGGCAGTGTGTGCTTTCCCTTAGGGGATAAACCACAACTTGGCAATACTTATGGCTTTCGAGCTTGCCCATAGGGAACTTCAGGAATTTGAATCTACGCGTATCTTCGCAAGAAGATACAACATTTTGGCGCAGCCGGTAGGATCCTTCTGTCAATAGGGACAGCAAGGATGTTAGGATCCTTATTGTTACAGGAACAACAAGGATATTTTAAAAGAAAATTTTTTTATTTTTCGTTTTTTATGAAATTTGACTTTGAAGTAGGGTCCTTATTGTTACAGGAACAATAAGGATAATTATTTTGTGTTGTTACAGGAACAACAAGGATATTTTGAAAGAAAAATTTATTATTATTCGTTTTTTGATGAAATTGAAGCGTACCTGAGGGGTTTACTGAGGGACGAAACAAACCCATCGCCTTGGCAAGTCGCACAACAATTATGGGCGGAGATGGAAGCCTTGAAAAAAACAGTGACGAAACACCCGGGGAAGAATGTCAATAAAAAAAGATTGTTACATTGAATTATAAAATAAAATAAATTTATTAATTTATAAATCGAAGTCTGATTATTGAATAGATTTTTTTTAGAAGACAAAAGTTGTCTATAGTGAATAAAAAAAAAAAAAGGAAAGAAATTTTTTTTTTGTTAATTTTTAAATGGATAGTACGGCTGAGGTAGAAAGGAGTTGTTTGGAAACACTAGGAGAATAAGACAGGTTCATTGACAAACTTTGGGCCCGGGCTAAAGTAGTAATATCAAATAAGGACAATTTCGCACTTTTACAGGCGAGCACGGTTGGGAAAAATTTAACGAGAGTAGAAGAGGCGGATGTGCTATTTGATTTTATAGATAGTTTTCACGAGCACAAGAGTGCTGCGCAGGCGGAAAAGTTTGAGGAGTATAGAAAAAATTTCGAAGCTTTGAGAGCAAAACTCAGAGAGGTTGAGCAACAGAGAAAAGGAGAATTAGAGAGAGCAGGGGAGTTGGGCGTAGAAAACGAGAGGTTAAGAGCCCTATTAAGGAGAAAGGACATTTCAACAGACCTAGTAGACAGGTTAGTTGCTCAGCAAGCCAGGGAGGATTTTGAAACAGTAGAGCAGGCAAACGCGAGAATCAGGGAGTTACAGGTTAAAAACAGGCATTTGGAGGACGAGTTAAGAATAGCAGCAGAGACATCCCTGTACCATAAGGAGGTACAGGTAGACACAGTCAGAGACCAAGATAATATTTATGAGAACGAGTTATTTACGTACGCAAACATGAACGTAAACGAAATCGCCAAAACGGTGAATAATCTCGTGCCTTTGTTTTCGGGTTCCGAGTCACCAGCTGAGGTATATAGGTTTATACAGGGATGTGACTTAGCTGCAAAGATGATGAAGGAGGCAGACATGCCTAGTTTTTTGGAATGCATTAAGCTCCGATTACACGGGGATGCGTTCGAGTTATGTAGGTCCAGACGATTTGACAGAATTGAAGATATTTTTATATTGATCAAGTCAAATTATCTAAGGGCAACTACATATGATTAGATTATAATAGAATTATCTAAATGCGAACAAGAGCCAGGAGAGAAAATAAGTGCGTTTGCCCGAAGGTTAGGCTCAATAGAGTCCAGAGGAAGAGATTGCATAGGAGACGACAAGACGCTCCTAAGGCAGTTGAGTTGCTCAGTCTTGACGGCGTTTAGAATGGGAATAAGTGATTTAGGAATACGGACAGTTGTTTTATCACAGCCCGGAGGTGATTTTGCGGAAGTGGTGAAAAGGGCTACGGATGTAGAATATATGCTCAACAACAGAATCAAGAATGTGGCGGGGAAAAATGCGTTGAGACACACATATGCAGTACAGGAGCGAGATGAAGTGCAAGAGTTAGGCAATAGGTTAGGGCATGGGTTAAAAATAAGGAATATAGAACCAATGGAAAGGTTAGGAAACAAAAGAGGATCCAATGGGGATGGACAGAGTTTTGACGTATACAAAATGAACATCAAGTGATCCAATGGGGATGGACAGAGTTTTGACGTATACAAAATGAACATCAAGTGTTCATTTTGTGACAGTCAAGGTCACACAAGGGATGAGTGCCTTACCAGGAAAAATACGCCATGTTGCGAAAAGTGTCATGAGTATGGCCACGATAAGGGGTGGAAATGTGCCACGCCATACGTGCCGAGGGAAAGTAAAAATTTTCATGGGAATAATGGCAGCAGGCCATTTAACGATAGCCAACGGAAGAATAATCCTTTCAAGGATAATGGCACGGTGACGAGGGTATCCCATAACGTAATAAACAAACAACCACAAGTGACATGTCATTGGTGTAAGAAACCAGGACACTTTATGAAAGATTGCTATAGCAGAATGAACATGGAGAGCAAGCAGGGAAACTCCATGCGGGCCAATCTACGCCAATAGATTGGAATCCCAATAAAAATACAAAGAATAGGCAAAAAGGAATGAATATCTGTGTTACACACCAAAAGACTAGGGATAAGTTATCTTTACCGTTAAGAACAAAAGGAAGGAATATCTATCACCTGTCAAATGGGGGCGTAGAGCAGTTGTCATCACCATCGGGCAGAACTAGTTACACTGAGATAAGGAGCAAAGCAAAATTGGCAGCAGGGCGGGAAGTTGATAAGTTGTCGTTGTTATCAGGAAATGATAACACGAATATTTTTCATAAATTTAAAGAAATGCCAATTGTAAGCTCGGAATCAGAAACAAAGTTCGTTAGTAAAGTCAGAAGGGAGGAAAAAGAACACGTTAGTAGGTGGATGCAGAAGGAATCAAGAGATAAGTTGTCATCGGCATCGATCGAAGGTGAGGTGAAGAGCTATCAAGAGGCAGGAGAAGCTGCCAGCATAAGGCCAAAACAAACGGAAAAAGGCGATAAAAAGCAAGAAACTAGAAACTTTCAAGAACTAATGGAAGACATATGGGAGGACACAGTGGAGGAAGGAGAAGATAATAACAACCAGACAGGGATTGAAGAAGAGGAAGAAAATAGGGTTGGACAGGAGTTTAAGGGGAACATGGAGAAGCGGGGGAGTGAACTGAGAACCGCATGCAGGAATGTGGTAAGTTCACTTGCACAATTAATGATAATGGTACTTTGTGTGGGTAATTTGTGGGTATTGGAAATTATCAATAGAGTTAGCATAAGTCACAAAAAATCGGCAATAAAGAATGCAGTTCATGGGAGAAAAACAGGACTGTCGAGTGTGAGGATGGGGGTAACCAAGTTCTACTCCGAGTTATGGGACCTAGCGGAGATGTCATTAAGACAATTGAAGATGACCGGGCGTCAGTCAAATTGGACTTTTGGGAAGAAGAATATGGGTTCGGCAGTAACTACAGTCAATGATGTGATCGTACAGATTCCTTGCAAGGAGGCAAAAAACGGAAAACTTGTTTTACTTGTAGATTCTGGAGCGGATACGAGTTTGGTTAAGAAAAAATCACTAAATTCTGGTGATAACGTAGATAAGAAGGACACGAGAGAATTAAGCGGGGCATTCGGGGGATATTTCAGCACATTAGGCTCCATTAAGGTAAGCCATTCGTTGTTAGAAGAATTGTGTTTCACGCTACAGGTTGTAGAAATGGAACAAGGTATTCCAGCGGACGGTATTCTAGGAAGGGACAATTTATGGAATCGTTCAATTATAAATGCGTTGGATAAGAAGTTGATATTTGTAAGTCAGGTCCAGGACAAACCTAGAATATTGCCATTAAGGATCATAGATGAATGGAGTAGTATTTTGTATAATGAAGACAGGACGATTGAGTCAAGAACCATAAAATTAGTATCAATAAGAGTGAAAACTAAGATACCGGAGATAGTTGTTCATAAACAGGAGTTGGAACCAGGAGTTTATTTGGGAGATACATTGGTAGAAGTTAGGAGGACCAGAGTTTTGGTTCCAATTTTAAATGCGACAGAGAATGATTTTATTTTGAAGGCCGATTTTGTGCCAAAATTTTCAAACTACAATACATATAAGAAGCCAAGTAGTGGAAAAGTTAATAATATTCAAACAACAGATATTAGGACAAGAATAGATAGATTAATAGAAACCATTGAGTTGGATAAGAATTTAAATGAAGAGGAGAGATCTTCAATATAAAGACTATGCATATCATTTCACGATATATTTTTGTTGGAGGGTGATGAACTATCGTTCTCACCAGTTTTAAAGCATGAAATACCGACCAAACCAGGCCAGCCACCAATTAACCAGAAACAATACAATTTACCACAAACTCATAGGGAAGAAATAAATAAGCAAGTAGGTAAGCTTTTAGAAGACGGGATAGTTTCGCCAAGCAAGTCGCCTTGGAATTCTCCTTTACTACTTGTACCGAAGAAAAGTGGTAAAGACGGGCAAAAGAAATGGAGGTTAGTAATAGACTTTAGGAAAGTAAATGAGGCTACTATAAAGAAAGTATTCCCGATCCCACGTATAGATGAGATTTTGGACCAATTGGGTCATAGTAGGTATTTTTCGACATTAGATCCCGCAAGTGGGTACCATCAGGTCTTAGTAGATGAAAAGGATAAAGAGAAAACAGCTTTTAGTACAGGAATGGGGCATTATGAATTTAATAGAATGCCGTTCGGTCTGACGGGTGCCCCGGCAACGTTTCAGAGAATTATGAATCATATTTTAACAGGTTTAAAGGGTTTGGACTGCTTCGTGTATTTAGATGACATAGTAGTTTACGGTAAGAATTTAGGGGAGCATGAAGAAAGGCTTACGAAGGTTTTTAACGTGTTAAGGGAAAACACTTTAAAGTTAAATACAGAAAAATGCCAATTTTTGCGCAGAGAGGTAGTGTATTTAGGACATAAATGCTCAGAACTAGGGGCTTTACCAGATCCAGGGAAGGTAGAATGCGTTAAGAGAATTCCGGTACCCCGAAATAGGAAAGAGGTACAGGCCTTTTTAGGTTTAATCAATTATTATAGGAAGTTTATTTCGGACGCCGCAAAAATAATTTTACCAATAAACAAATTACTTAGGAAAGACGAAAAGTTTAAATGGACGGACGGTTGTCAGAAAGCTTTTGATATATTAAAAGAGGCAGTTATATCCCCTCTAGTATTAGCATACCCGGATTTTACTAAACCATTCATACTAACGACAGACGCTAGTAATGAAGCGCTAGGGGCAGTTTTATCACAAGGAGAGGTTGGGAGAGACAGGCCAATTTCATTTCATTCAAGTAGAGCGTTAAATGATGCCGAAAAAAGGTATTCAACAATAGAGAAAGAGTTCTTAGCAATAGTGTGGGCAACAAAGAATTTCAGGGCATATTTATTAGGTAGACATTTTAAAATATATACAGACCATCAACCGTTAAGAGGGATAGTCAATTTAAAAGATCAAACATCTAGGTTAGCAAGGTTTAGACATAAGTTATCAGAATATGATTTTGAGATTATTTATAAACCGGGGAAAAAGAATCTTAACGCCGACGCTCTGAGTAGAGTACCACATGTGAGCGAGGGAGTCGCATTGGTGCAAACTCAGGATAAATCAGAGGAAGAAGGGAGGCGATTTGACAGCATATATATAGATTTAATTGGTATATTACCGGAAACAATTTTAGGAAACAAATATGTGTTGTTACTCCAGGACGAAGTATCAGGATATACGAAATGTATTGCCGTCCCTAATTCGGAGGCACTCACAATTGAAAACGCGATATTGAATCTAAAAATTCCTAAAACAGTAGTAACTGATAATGATTCAAATTTTGCGTTGGAATTATTTTCGACAGTATGCAAGAAGTTGGGAGTCCCAGATTTCCGGGTAATAAAGAACCGCGCATTATTGCAAGGTTCATTAGAGCACAGCAGTTCAAGTTTCATTAGGGAGAAAATAGCGGAGTGGTTGTTAAATTACAAGGGAAAAATCCCAACTTGGGAACAAGCGTTAAAAGAAGCGACCGATTTATATAACAGTGAAATGAGAATGTTAACGCGAAATAAGTTTTTTCAAGAGTTAAACAGAGTTACGCCAGTGTTGGCAAGCAAAGACGTGAATATGGTTAAAACAAGGTCGAAGGAAAATGAAAAGGAGATTGTAAATGAAGGATTTCAGCAAGAAGAGGATGGAGGTAAGGAAGAAGTAAAAAGAGGAAGTAAACCGGTAGCAAAGGAGTTGACAGACCCAAAGGAAATAGAAACAATAATAAAGGATTTTCATGACTCACGACTTGGGGGACATCAAGGGTCTCTTAAAACATATTTAAGAATAAGGCAGGAATATAAATGGAAGGGTATGAAAGGGCAGATAAAGAGGTACGTAACAAATTGTAAAAAGTGTCAAATGAATAAAAGTTCAAAACTAACGAAGATGCCAATGGTATTAACAGAGACACCACAACGACCATTTGAAAAAGTGTACATGGACATGGTAGGAATTTTACCGGAGACGGTTTCCGGAAATAAGTATATTTTGATCTTTCAGGACGATTTTTCAAAGTTTATGGTATGCGTTCCAATGCCGGATGCGGAGGCGAGAACCGTAGCAAAAGCATTCTTTGACGAAATAATTACGCGACACAATACACCCAAGGTGTTGATAACGGACAATGGTTCAAACTTTGTTTCAAAGTTATTTTCGGAGGTGTGTAAAATGCTAGGGATTAAAAAATTACATATAACGCCATATCACCCACAAGCAAACGGCTCGTTAGAGCGAAGTCATAGACCATTGGCGGAATATTTAAGAAGTTTCGCAAAAGAGGATGGGTCCAACTGGGATCAGTGGTTATCCTCAGCAATGCATGTACATAATAATACACCGCATTTGTCAACAAAACAGACGCCATTTAGAACATTGTACGGGTTTGATTCCGAAAAGCCTACAAATTTAAGGAGAAAATGTGGGCCTGTATATAATGCAGACGACCCGTCGAAAGTATTAAAGTTTCAAATACAGAGGGCGCACGAGTTAGTTCGGAAAAATCAGGATAATGTGAAGAAAGTATCAAAGAACTATTACGATAGTAAAGTAAATTCAGTAGACTTCAAGGTGGGAGACAGAGTACTCCTAAAGAATCAAGTGAGGAAAAATAAGTTTTCACCTATTTGGACAGGTCCGTTTGAGGTATTGGCGGTTAGAGGCCCCGTCACTACAGAAATATTGATAAAAGGAAAAACAAGAGGTTCCATAATAATTTACTGAAATTATTTCATGAAAATTAAAGATAGAAAATAGATAGCTTAACTCCTATAATTTTTAGCCTGAGCGCATGAAATAGAATTTATAACGTTATGGATATAACATAATTTATTTATTTAATTTAATTTAATTAATCTGTTCCTTGTGCTGTTCCCCAAAATACCGTAGAGCAGTAGGGAGAGGAAGGTCGGGCGGTTTTTGCACCCCACACGATCGATTCTTAAGATCTCAGCACAGCATTGAACCAGTGAATCGACACTTCTAGTGGACCTGTACGATGAGAGGCGTTGTAGCTCAAATCCGGCTAAATCGTCCCAACAGTAGTCGACTAGGCGTGAGTGGTATTCATCGAGGAAGACGACTGGATCCTTCTCCCAAAGTGTTGTGCTGTGGTTAAGTCGTTGTGCTTCTTTTTCGATAGCGGCGAGATCGGCGGCCCTATGTCTTTCAAGAAAAAAAAAGACGGGACTCCGTCGAGAATGGATCCTTTAACTCAGAACTGTAACCGTCATCACTCAGCTCGGATGCGGACTCAAAAAGTTCCACCAATGCTTGAGGGTCGAAGGGCGCTTAAATAAAAAAAAAAGAAGAAAATAAGAAAAAAAAAAATCTTTTAATATAAAACAAGTCATCTAAAAGAATGAAATAAATTACCTGGGGGATCTTTGTGATGAACACGGATCGCATTTATGGGACGACCAACCTCCCCAAATGGCGGGTACTCCGGCCAAGTGGGCGGCATTTCGGCTGCTCGTTCCTCGAGCAGCGCGCGTCGATATTGCTGGTATTGTTGATACACGTTACCTAAAATTAATAAATTAAGTCGATTGATTATAATACATAAAGAAAAAAAAATAATACTAAAACAATAATACTTACGGTTGGACATGATGAATATATTGATATGATTGTTCAAAAGTATTCAGAAGAACTAAATTTAGTCGAAAAAAGTAGTAAACAAGAAAACTTTTTGAATGGAAAGCTGATTGCATGGTGAAACTAAGCAAAATTTCGCGCAATCGAAGTAACATATTCAGTATTATGCATATATAAGCAATTGCATAATCAAGCGGGAAGTAAGAGAAAATATGCAATAAGAGAAAAAATTTTTGAAATTAAAATGCAGAATAAGGAAATTCATAATTTCACAATCGAATAAGTATAATAGTATAGGCATCAGCGTATTGAGGAGCAAATTTAGGTCGCTGAGAAAATATGCAATAGGGGAAAAACATTAAAATTAAAATTCAGAATAAGAAAATTCACAATAGAATAAGTATAATAGTAACGACATCAGCGTGTTTAGGAGCAAATTTAGATCGCTGAAGTTGAAAGCTTAAAACTAATGAATAAGATATTAAGAGAAAGTTAAAAGTAGTTTATAAAGGGAGATGTTAAATAGAAAAGTTGCAGATGAAGTAGATAACTTATCATACGAATATGTGGGAGAATTATGTTATACACAAGTAATTAACATCATGATTTCTTTTACTTATTAGACATTAGAATCAGGATGATCTGGACATGCATTATTTTGGGTATGATACAGGGGGCTTGGATGCAAGCAACGAAAATAAAACACTTGGATCAAACACCGATGTTTTTTGAAGACGTCAATACAGCACTGTTTTATAAAAACGAATGGGTGATATTTACAAAATTTGAACCACTTAAGCTGAGCAAATTCTTAGTGGCGACAAAGGAGATGCAGGATTAGACGAAAGACATGTGTTTGGAGATGTTGATGAGAGGAGCTTTAGTTACGTGTACTGCTACATTCAAAGAAACAGAAGCGATTATTAAAAATCTCTTAAGAAATGAGAAGAGTATACAACAAATGTTTCAACAGAGGCGAATGAGAAGATCGCTGGATTTTGTTGGCGAAGCGTTTAGCTGGGCGTTCGGGGTCGTGGATAAAAAGCAAGGAGATCAGATATTAGAACACCTGGACGACCTGGAGCTAAGGCAAACGAAGACGTATGAGTTTATGGACCATCAGATTACAATGATGGCAAACAGCTACAGGCAACTCGCTGAACCAATTGACTCAATAGTAGGAGAGGTGGAAATGTTACGTGATGAGTTAATCAGAACAGTAACTAATCAAATAACGAGGGGTGAGGAGCTAAATAAAAGAATAGTTACTATAGAATATGCTTTGAAGACACTGGAAGTAAAATCGAGAATAGAATCGAATTTGATAGAAGTACAAGGACAACAATTGTCGGAATTGGCAATTATTGACGATTTGTATAAGGGAAGGCTAAATCCTTTGCTAAATAGTAACGTCAGCAGAGATACAGTCAATAATGATGAGTACAAAGGTTGCAAGTAATGCCAGAAATATTATGCTAAGTGATTTCGACATTCATAAGACAGCAAGACTTAAAGTTTTCCCAGCAGAGGGCAGCTTATTAGTCGTGATCAAAATTCCAATCCCGGAGGTCGACAAATATACAGTGTATAGGCCATACCCGATCCCAATAGCAACAAATGAGAGATGGGATTCGTTATGCAAACCGGTTTTTGATTACGTAGCAGAGTCGGAAGATAAGTTTAAGTTCGTCGGTCTGACGAACGAGGAGTTACGTAAATGTTTCGTTCTAGGGGAGAAAGAGGGCGCTGAATACTTGTTATGCAAAACTAATGGGAAAGTATTCACTAACAGTAATCCACTTTGTGAAATAAGGTTATTACAGCACAGATCGGACAAGACGGATGCGTGTAAACCAGTCGCGATTCCAGCAACCACAGGTGTGATTGTAAAAACGGAAAAGCCAAATACATGGTTGTTTAAATTTAGAGACGCAGTAGTGTTTGATGTCATATGTAAAAGCAGATCGGATACCATAAAATTGAGTGGGTTTGGAATATTAAAAATACAAATGGACTGTACAATACAGAATAAGGACACGATTTTACAATATGAAAATACACAAAGGGCCGATATAAATATTGCATTCAGTGAAATAAATCATGAAGACTACATAGAGAATTTTAGAAATGAATGGAAGCATATATTGCTAAAGAAGGATAATAGTGCAACATACGGGTCAGCATTGCCAATTAAGGTCACGAATCATAAGGATATAAGGAAGATATTGGCAGAAGGGGAGAGAAGTTTTGAAGTATTAAGAGACGAAGTCAAGCAACAAGAAGTAAATGACAAGACATTCACAAGGTATAATATGGTAAAAAAGGTAGGGATAACATTCGGGGTATCAGCAGTGATTATAATGGCAGTTTCGGGTGGAGTAATATTATTATTAATTAAGAAAATTCGAGAGTCCCGGGGAATAAGGATCGTAACGAAGGAGACAAAGAGAGAATCAAGTCGACCAGCACCAGGAGTACAGATAGCAAAGAAGGATGTAAGTATTGTAAAGGAAAAGCGGAAAGTGGGAACCATGAAAAACAGAGGTCTACCAAGGATCCCGAGGTCAGTAGAACTGGAGGAATATGACGTTAATTATACATGAGAAAATTTGTTATGTAATGATTATAAGTTTTATGTCATAAAAATATTATTGAAGTAGTGAAAAATGTAAATGTTATGTAAATGTTTAATACAATAGATTTATTAAGAATATGAATGTTAAACAATTGAGGGAATGGAAAGAAAAAACAAAAATCCATTTACAGAAATAAAGAGTTTTAAGAACTAAGAGAATTTGAAGATTGAATTTGAAAAAGTCATGTGTTGATTTAATGACAGTTGAAATGTTCAGAAAAAAGAAAAATTGGGAAAAAATAATTTCAATACCAAATACAAAGAATATATAAAAAACTAGATAACTAAGAAAATGTGCAAATATAGCACGAATATATTAAAATTGTCTGATTATTAGCGCAAAATTAGAGGAAGTAAAAAAAATATATATATTTTTGGCGCAGAACTTAAACAAAATTTTAAGATTGAACTAGGAAAAAATGAATAATCTGTCAAGAAACAAAAAGTAGAGAATATTTATCAAATTTAAAATGAAAAAAAAAAAAATTAGTAAAATACGACAAACTCAATGATCCTTGTATACATCACCGAGTAAACGAAGTAGGAGACGTTGCAGTGGAGGGAATTAGGTGCAGTAAACACCTTAAGGAGAAGAAGTTCATCAACAAAACTAAACATATAAAGAAAATAAGAGGTGTATGTAAGTTTATATCGTAGCGGTAAAGATTCGTGAAGCGGATATGCTGGAAGGTGTTGAAATAAATTATACAGATCACTAGAATAGTTCTTGATTTAAAAAAAAAAAAAAACACAACACAACACGACAAACTGAAGAAGTCTCGGAAGTGGTTTAAGGGGAAAATTGGCTCAATTATAATAATTGTATTATTGATCGGATCATATTCATTTCCACCAAGTACAAAACTAATAGTTTAACAGACGAAGATGTTGAAAAGTTCGCAACAATTTGGAATTGTGTTATTGCTAACATTTATTTTTCAAATAAAGTATGCTGACAGACCCTGTTTTGTGGAGCATATTGCGAAGGAAGAAAATTATAGACTATCCGATTACATATTGGCCGTATCTATCAAAAACCCTAACGATAATGAAGACTGTTCAATGATAGCTTGGGTGAATAAAGATATTTTGTTTATACATCAATAACAGTAGAGCAACTGAAAAATAAATTGAACACGCTACGACGGCAAAAGTTTGAAACGTGAATACAAAGAAAACCAAATTAGAAGCAGTTTATGCGACTGAGTAACATAAAATTGTTGTAAACAATAAAATAAACAAAAAACGTTTAAAAGCGTTCAACGCGGAAATGCAAGCGTTGTATCTTTTTGCGGTAAAGTAGAATTAAAGAATAGTTTATTGTTGTTTTTTTTCATGCATATATTTTGATTGTTCAACTTAAAGAATATGTTTTCGTAATGTGACCCAATTTTCACATGCTGAACAAGCTTGTGTGCTTGTTTTGAAAAGTAGAACATGCGAATGAAAAAAAACCTAGACTACCAAAGTTATGGTGTCATGGTCATAAAAAACCCAATTTGGCACAATTTGTTGGCACAAGAATGTTAATGCCAATATGTATATTTGTATATGTAAGTATTTTTAAGGTATGTAATATATATGTAATAAGTTTCTTAGAAAAAAACGAGATGATGTGAAAAAGGTGTGTTGTTCTTTAAAAACGAAAGAGAGGAATCACGAGGAACTCGCCAATAAACCCGCAGGATTTATTTGGTAAATATATTTTCAGGAACAGCAGTTTATGGCAGTGTGTGCTTTCCCTTAGGGGATAAACCACAACTTGGCAATACTTATGGCTTTCGAGCTTGCCCATAGGGAACTTCAGGAATTTGAATCTACGCGTATCTTCGCAAGAAGATACAACAACTGTAACAAAAACTCACGAGAAATAATTACAATAATTGCAGGCAACTGATTGCCTACATTTTTTGTCGTTAAATCCCATAGAACAAAATTATAAATATTTATCGTTAAAAATACGTGAATCCTCTCACCTACATTTATTTCTTTCGCTCTCTTGTAAAAAATCTCGTCTAAAATTATTTCTTCCAATCTTGTCTGCGCTTATAAAAAAAAAAAATAGAAATGCGTGAAGTCTCTCAAGTCAATAACTCAGCAGAAGGCGCTAGTCTTTCCTACTTAAGTAGGCTTGAGTAATTAAGCTGTGACCAATCTACTGTTTAAGTTGTATATAATTTGACACTTGTTCGAATTAACTCTTTGAAATCATATGACGCTAAAGCAGAGGTGTTTATTTAAGGACAAGCGTAAAACACCGCTGCTGGAGCGTTTTTAGGACTATCTGAGCGAGAACACGCTGAAATAGTGTGAAAAGAGGGGAAAATATACATATTTTAAGACTCTCTGAGCGAAAACACGCTGCAATAGTGTGAAAAGTAGAGAGATTAAGATATTTTAAGACTGTCTGAGCGAAAACACGCTCCAATGGCGTGAATAGTAGAGTAAATATACATATATAAATATACATATGGAAAAAGACGCTGATTTTCAGACAAAATTGAAAAAACTCGCTGCATAGCGTGGTTGTTTTAAAAAATCGCCAATAAATGTCGTGAAATTGCACAACATTTATTGTAGAGATTTTTCAATCAGTTTTTAGAGTGAAGCACCACGGCCACGGACGTTTTTTTTATCAATCAATCTCCTTAACGGCTTAAAGATGGGACAATTTCTTGACACATGTGCTAATTTTTATTTTCACTAATTTTTATGTGATACGGTTAGTTTTGCGACTTCCGATTTGGTAGTGCCATATGGCATCATCGTCCTTATTGGGTTAAGACAATACATATCAAAGAAAAAAGAAATGGTCTTTTTTCTTTTGTTTTGTTTTGGAGCGCCGCTCTGCATTTATATATATCTCACTTTTACGCCCTTTACGATGCTCATCATTTTTTTTTTGTTCCACTGTGCTAGCTGAGCACGAAGAGAAAGAAAACTAGAGAGCAACATGGAGTTTATTGAAACTTGCAACACAAACGCGTCAAAAGACAACGAATATGCAATGCGTGGCAACTGCGATGAATTTTTAAAAACTTAATACCTTAATTAAATATACCCCTAAATAAATCTGCAGCACAAATGCGATATTTTAAAAATTTTTTCGTAAAAATCGGCCCAGTACTTTTGGAGTAAAGTCGTAACTTTAAATTTTCACTTCATTTTTATATCGTAGTATAAATTTTATATAATAGTATAGGTATAGATTTAGTTACATTTTTTCAGTTTTTGATTTTTACGGTCCTGAATTACACTTTATATGTTTTTTAGTTTAATTAAATAAATAAAACTAAAAAATTTGTATTTCTTTGAAGGGAAAAATCTGTATCGTAAGGGGGCGTCCATTAATTACGTGAGGTGGTTTTTGCGATTTTTTTCTCCCCCTAGTGAGATATCGTGAGATTTGGCTCGACCCCCTCCTCCCCCTCTAATCTCACGTGAGATTGTTCAAAATGCGTGTTTTAGTGTAAATATGTTAATCTATGCTTCATTGTGATGGATTTATTAAAAAAAAACTCGTAATTTATTTCATTATTTTTATTTAGGACTAGTTGAGACTAGAATTTAAGACTACTGAGATCGTAGTTTAAAATCACAATGGAAAAAATTGAACAATAAATGACTTATTAAGTAAAAGTAAGTAATTTAAAATGAGAACTTCTAAAATTTGTGAAGAAATATTCACTCTAATTCAGTCCATGGGGACTCATGTGCGGTCTCGAGAGTGACTACTGGAACCAGCATGTCCCTTTGATTCTCAATAAAATCATCTGCTCCTTCAACCTCGCTCTGATTTAGCCACTCTAAACCGTTATCGCTTGCACACAGAAGCTCATAAGCTCGATAAGTAACTACGATAAGTAACGGTAGCGGGGGAGGTGTTTAGATATTGTAACGTTACTAAAAATTAAAAAAATCGACGAAAAACCTCTAATTAGAGGTTTAAACACAATCATTTCAAAAATTTTTAACCTTACATGTTTATGTTTGATCGTCTAAATTGATGGTTAAATTTTGTTTCAACGATTTCTTCCACCATCTTTTCCCTCGACACAGGAACCTTTTGGTATTCCTTCACCATCTCAGCACACGTCTGAAAAATTTGGGTCTTTGCTTTTGCGACAGGCTTTGACGTTAAGGCCTGAATGTTCTTGATCAAAGGAGATACCGTATGACATGTACTGTCCTTCTCAGAAAGAAGAAATCGGTTCAAGGTCGTGTCCTACCTGCGGCTTGTATTTCGTTTTTAAAACTTCTATGAATTGCCATAAGTTTGTATGATATCGTTTACAATAAATCGGAATAAAAAATACTATTTAAATAAATCAATTTTCAGAAAGCATTTACACAAAAACACAAAACTTGGTGCAGCTCGGGTGCAGCCTTCAAGGGTACTCTGTCAAAGACCAGGTGAATTTCTTTGCGTTAGAAATGAGGATTCACCTGAATGCGTCGACATAGAATCCGATAAAAAATTCTATTTTGAAGAATCCTCAACAGCGCTACCAGCTTCTTCTATCCCAGTGATTGAGAGCATCGAATCTTGTATCGCAGGTGGAATAGCTTTTACAGATGATATTAATTATTGATTTTTTTCCAATTGTTCCTTTAATGTATCTAGTCATACTAGTCACTAATACTAGTGAAAATTGTCAGAGCTAGTCAAAATATATAATCATTCGAATGAATTAATTTCATATGTCACGTTACTTTATGGGGGGGGGGAGGGATTTTGAAAAGCACTACGATAAGTAACGCAGGGGGAGGGGGATAAAAAAAACCGGAAAATCAATAACGTAGTTTATGGACGACCCCTAAGCAGCAGCGAATCAAAAAGGGAGCAATAACTTTCCGACATGCTCACCAGGATCTGGGATAGTCAGATGCCCATCAATCTGCGTGATAGGGTATGGAGGTGACAGAAAACGGTCGTGAAGAATCAAGTGCAGATCATATGGGCTACAGCAGGCCCAATTGTCGCATTTTAAAACCTAAAATAATAACTGAAAATAGTTCATTATTTTGGTCTTTACAAAATTAAAAATAAATAAATGAAAAAAATAAATTACCGCGTACCTGAAGTAAACATTGGCTTCCTCTAATGTGCTCAGCGTACCATTCTTCAGATGGCAGATATCAAAACAGTTCGCCAAAACACACTGCCGACCATATTACAGCCAAAATTCCCCCTGCCTTTTTGAAATTATCCTCTTCCAGGCTAAAGTCTACTGTTCTGCCATTGGTGTCAAGATGTGTCCCAAAAAACTCATAAGGAAGAACAACACCCGATAGCTCACGGCTGAGGGGAGCCATACGCCTCTCTACTCTATTAAAAGCATTTCTGCCAGGAGCATAAGTTCAAATAAATATTTTGTCCAGATCATATCGTCTGAAATGTTAAACCCACCAGAGGACCTTCGGGGAATCTGCCTGTCCCAAGCCAGGAATAGAAGCGGTGAGGGTTTGTTATTGGATGGGCAGTTCATGGGGCACGGCCCATGAACTGATCTCATAATGAGTTCATTCTTGAGGCACGGCTCTTGAATGTTCATCTGATAACTGTAAAAGAAAAAGGTTTACCTTGAGCCTTGGTTGTTGGTTGCCAAATTCTTGGAGAAAGCATGGTTTTGATATTAAGTTACCATAACACCGTCATTGTAATATGCTTTCGATGGACGATCAATCCAACATAACTTGAAGAGCGGGGACAGTAATCCACTAATGATGAGGAGACCTGATCTATCGTTGTTCTGCAGACCTTATCTTAGAATAAAGGTTTTATGTAGGAAACATTTAATCTTTGGACCGTTGTATAAGCCAATTGGTATACAACGGCTCATGCTTCCTAGTTTTCCGAAAGAGGCTTTTTATTAAGTCTTAATTAGGTTAACGAAGTTGCATAAGTAGAATTGTGGTTTACCCGGTTTTACTGAGAAACCCATGGTTATTTTTAACCTAGTCATGTACAATTCTAGT
Organism: Dichetophora obliterata; assembly: GCA_963920525.1. Lineage (NCBI taxonomy): Eukaryota > Metazoa > Arthropoda > Insecta > Diptera > Sciomyzidae > Dichetophora > Dichetophora obliterata. Next base: position 179,698,833 of record OY986437.1, on the reverse strand, counting down.
GGCTGAAGGTGTCACAGTCAAATATAAATGTTCTAAGAACTTTTGGTCTGTAAGACGGGATGTTGAAGAGCCTTGTCCGGTGGAGCCTTGAGCCCACGTATTGACTGTCGTTTGGGTTTGGCCCACGTGGGGTATTCAATGCGCTCTGGCTGTGGTTAGGCCAGAAAGGCCGGTGTGAGTTACACTTAAGTTGAACTCGGGCTAGCGATTCCCTTAAATTACTAAGAGAATGATGGTAGATTGAATCTCGCTAATTTCAAACAGTAAATGTTAGGAAGGTAAGCAACTACCGGATCAATATACTGTTACCTTTGGAATTTGAGTACAGGCGACGGGAAAACCTAAATAGTCTGAGTTGTGTCCACTGAGATTGAGGAACCTGATTGCATGAGTGACAGGCCTAGTAAGTTGCCTTAATTTTTCATGTCAGAGAGTGGTGACCTTTGATATGGATATGATGATTTTGTAGCGGCAAAAAATAATGGGTTGTATTATTGGTATTGATACTGAGATAACCCATGGTAATTAATATAACCAAGTCATGTTTAAATTCGAGTGGCTGAATGAGTCACGGTCATGAATAGTGCCTTTTTGACATCAGTGTTGGGGGCTCTGTGACATGTTATTAGGGGAACCTTTCAAAGTGGTCTTTCTTGAATTCCGAAGGGGCGTTGGCCGACGCTTCATATTTGTCCCAAGCTTTGGAGCACCGTTGAATTAAGCCATCGCGGCAGGGGTCAACGTTAAAAACATAGTGGCTTTCTGTCTGAAATGTTCTATGGCGTGTGCGATCACTTTGCGATATCGTGGGTTCTCATCGCTCCAAATGATAAGAACAGGCTTGACTTTACCGTCTTCGTTCTTCATAAAATCGTTAAATGGATCAAGGGTTAAGAAAGTGTTCAAGTCTTGAGCTGTTTGAAGAGTGTTCAAGTGGCTGATTGCAGTTGACGAAGAGTGCTTGCCACTTCTAATTGCTATATAAGTTGGTCCACTGTATGAGACGGCTTCTTGTTTGCCGCAACGATCCCTATGGGAATACGGGCTTTATCATCATGAGATAAAAAAGTCACGTAGTGAGCACCAATTACTGAAGCTACTGTCTCCAGCGACCTTATGGAGGCCACACAAAAGTATTGGTCTTGATGTGCTTTATGATTATCAGCTTGAGGACTTCTCAGTTTTACTGGGACAGTCACTACGGTGCGCTTACCCTCGCGCGTATCTGCCCGTCTAGGCAGTCGAATGTATGTTGCACTTCGTGAGATATTGAACCCTAGCTCAATTAGTTTATCAGTTAGCTCTGAAAGCGTATGGACAGTACAAACTATCTCACAACGACGCTGCTTCTCGGAGCTCAACATAGCTAAATCAATTATTGAATGAGTGAAAGAGCATAAGAATACGTGTGACTCTTGGCAAAGCATCCCAGTATTAAGGTGCCTCACGCTCCATAGAAAAAAGATGTTGTTCGACACAAATGCTTATAATAATCCTTGGTTTATGTTATAATGATTCCCCAAATATGTCGACTCTAGCTATTAGCCATCCGTGAGCTGGAATGGTTTGAAATAACCTCTAAAAAACGAGTTATTTTGTTACCCTATTGGCTGGTGTAATAGTTGCAAAAAATTTAAATGTCAGAAATTATAGGCCGGAAAAATATCTTCCAACTTGCATCAAAAAATTGTAAATGTTTGCAATCAGATTAAAGATAACGCTATTTTTCACGCAAAGTTTTGATATTTTTTTATTTAATTTCCATACAAAAACTTTCAAAATTTAAATTCATTACTTTTATATATTTTTTTTGTACTTTCTTACGATATTTTTTCAGGAATCAATGCGAGCACTCAAAACCTTTCCAACGATATCTTGAAAGAGAGGATCGTATTAGAAATAATTAAGTCTTTTAATTTTAGTTAATCCGATTGCAAAAATTTAAATTTTTTGATGCAGATTGGAAGAAATTTTTTCCGGCCATAATTTCTGACAATTTTTTTATTTTTTACAACAATTACACAAGCCAATATAGTTACAAAATAAATTGATTTTTAGAGGTTATTTCAAACCATTCCAGCTCACGGATGGCTATCGCTAGAGTCGAAATATTTGGGGAATCATTATAACATTAACCAAGGATTCTATTGAGCATTTGTGCCGAACAACTTTTTTTCGTGAGGCGCCTTACCCAGTATGTCCAGAGTAGCATGCATACAGTAAACCTGCATGCTGTATGCAGGCAGAAGCATGGACAAGGCATGTATGATCATAAAAAATCACCAATTATCCAAATTGGCTGAAATGCTTGTGTTGCCGTTATTTTATGCTAGCAGTATGCTACAGTGGTAATGCATATTTTAGTATGCACGCTGTATTGGTATTAAGGCATGAACATTGTATGCATAATAGTCTTGCTTAAAAAATATGAACTCCCATTGTGCATTTAAACTTTCAGGAGTGTCGTTGTACATAACTTATTAACAAAATATTAATTAATATAACAGAATATAACAACTTTAAAAACAAAAATAAATAAGATGAATAACATCAATTTTTTTCTTAAAACATTAATGAAAATGTATGCAAGTTAAGCACACTGTTAGTTGAGCCACAAGTCACTGTTAACTACAAGCCAATCAAGTATTGCCGACTAGGTAAATACTTTAAGTTTAATAGCTTTATTCTGAAGTTCATATGTTGCAATAACCAAACAATAAAAGCTAACTAATCAATATACATTAATATATATTTGTATGTAGAAATTAAGTCAATATTTGTGATAATGAAACAGGTTACTAATTATTATTTGCATGTAGAAATCAGGTCAACATTTGCAATGTTGAAATAAACAATCAGCTAAGTAATCATATTGTAACTTATAAAAGACTATCAATAAAACTATATCGGCAGTTGATTTCATACGAAGAACGTGAGTGTTTCATTTATATTTTTTTGGCTCTCTATAACACGAGAACCATAACTTGCATACAGTATTAATGGTAATGTATGCATGCGGTATTAATGACAATGAATGCATTGAGTACTACTTATTCCCCATGCATACAGCATTAGTAATTGTGCGGGTACACAGTACACATGCTCTTGTATGATATCGCCATATAAAATGGAAATGAGCTTGCATTTATGCTGGCAAGCATACAAATAAAATAAAATAAAATAAAAAAATTATTTCAACGAAACAATAATGAATCGTTTATATTCGTTTCGCTTATATTAATTTTTTCGTTTATATTGATGCAGTCAAAAATCACTTCTATTTTTTGTATCGTAACTCGTCCTGTTTTGTTTGCTTATTTCTTTAGACATCTTCGATCGCTTCCACCTTTATGTTATTGTACCATGTTATTTCATATTTTACAAAATTTATGCAAATAACTCTAGTATTATAAAATAAAAATTCCTATCGCGTCCCTTCCGAGCTCGCACCCCCGGTTGGTCAGGCTCTGCATACAATTAAATAATTAAAAGCACATGTAAACGATTGATGTCAAATGATTATCCGTGTAAGGTCCGCATTGGGTGGTGAATCGAAATGAATCGAGTATGTTCGCAAATTTTCTAATAAGTAAAGCCGATTAATTTTTTTTCATTATGTGTTTATTTTGACAAAATCATAAATTTGTTTATTTTTTCTGATGAGTAATATATTTGTTGCACATTTTAATTGTGTCTGCTGAATGTTTGCGTGTGCTTGTTTAATTTTTTTTTGTCATAACAGTTCTTTTATTTATTTGAATGTTGGGATTTTTGGATTAACAATTATTAGGTTTAATACATTTTATTTAAAGTTTAACTTCTTTACAGCGAGTGATTTATTTAAGTTCTTAAAAATTCAGTATTCTGACCATTTAAGATATTGCTGAATTGTTTCAATGCAATAAATTTGTTTTTTTTTACAATAATCATAACTATATTAAAAAGGTTAAAATTTTGTATTATACACTTTTTATGTTTATATATCAAAATAAGTCATAAACTTACTTAAAACCAATATCGTGTTAAATAATACATGTAAAAATATAACGTAATTGTAAAAATTTAGCACAAGAAGTTGAGTAAAATTTAATTTTGAATAGTTTTCTTCTTAATTATGCCAAATATATATTATACTAACAAAGGTGCCTTTTTGGTTTTTGTTTTTTTTTTTAATTTGATATCACAGTTTATCTAGAAAAGTTATGATTTCATTTTTTTTAATGAACTTATTTTAGCTTTGCATAAACTTAAGAGAATAATTTAACAGCGATGGCTGAATGAAATTTTTATTTTGTTGTGACAATAATAAAAAAAAATACTTACATTTTATTCTTTTTGTGGTCCTTTACAAACAGAAAAAGTTCTGAAAAAATAAAGTCTTTTTGTATCGAAAAATAAAAGTTAGACAATTTTCTTAAATTCTTCAAATCTTTTAGAATTATTTGGTTTTTAATGGTGCAATTCTACTTTAAATAGGGTTTTAAAGACATCAATTCTATTTTATTTTTAGATTTATACTTTGTGTTTTTTGTATTTTTTAAAGTTTGAGAGTGGGTTTTGTCTTGGAACTCTTTGTTTTGCTTGAATAAAAATACATTTATACATGGTTACATGAACACTTCAGAGATTTGTATTCAAATTGTTGAATTTGTATATTTAATTTTTTTATGTTAAATGAATTACAAAACATATTGAACTTAAAAAATATTCGAACACTGAATACAAGTATTTATGTTAAATTTTTATATAAAAATTCTTGCTTAGCTTCTTTCAGTTCCTTTTTAAGTCAATTCGTTCTTTCCAAATCACAATTTTTTTGTGGATCTGCTGAGAAAATATATAATTTAAAGTTTTTTTTTATTTAATTGATTCAAGTTTTTTGTGGTTAAGCTATAAATATTTACAAGCTGATTCTAAGTCTTATTTTTGGTGATTTGATTAAGGGGTCTGTCTACATTTTTTTAAGGAAAAATTTACTGAAACTTTATAGTTTATTTCAGTTTTATGAAATCTGAAATTTATTATAAAAAAGCGTTTTTGGTATATGAGGAAACATATTTTGAAAAATATAAAAATCATAAAACTAATGAATTTTTCAGCCTGTGCAAGCACCTACAATCATGGGTCAAATCCTGTAATCAGTAAAAACAATAGTTAAAAAAGGTTAATTATACAAATTATTCCAATTGCTTGCTTTGAGTGAAATGAAAAATAAAATTTTTTCAACTGTACCTGAAAAAATGTACTGTACTGTACTGATTTTAGAGTAAATTTATGTACTCTAAAAGTTTCAGACCGAAATTTACAATATTTTTAAAGTTACATCCTAAAAAAAAGAGCGCGCCGTAGTGTGTATGAAAGTGTTCTTTAAACTTTAAACATATTTTTCTCGAAACTACGATTTTGAAACTGCGGGAAAGCACTGACTAAAAACTAATCAACCGATTTGGCTAAAAATTTCACTCGTTATTTAAGATATACAAAGCTAAATCTGGAACCTTTAAAACAATCAAATTTTTAGAAATACGTTAATTTTTTTAAACAAAAATTTCTTTGAAATATGCATAGTTATTATACAGTCATGTGAAAATAAATAGGGACACCACCTATATTTTTATATTTGAAGCTGCATGAATTATATACAAGGTGCCCCAGATATAGCATTAATTCCCTCGGCTGATGATTCTTCTTGATAAGGCGAGTATAACACTTTATGGAGTTTCCTCCCACATTGTAAAACTTTCAAGATACAGGGTGTTTTGCGGTTTTAGTACGTGTTTAGTATTATTGATCTAGAATCTAAACTACTCACCATAAAATAAAAAATAATATTTTGTATTTTAGAAAAAATATCAGCTTTTCCATCAATATATCAACCACTTTCGTGTCATGTGCTGCAAAACTTTTGAGATTATTCAACGAAATATCAACAAATTTTGTATCTTTTGTTTTAGCGGAGCTGTAATCGTCCAAATTTAAAATCTCTGTTTTTCATGTAAAAATACACTTAATCAACAGTATTTTTTTTAAATTCGAACTTTGGATAATAACAGCTCCGCTAAAACAAAAGATAGAAAATTTGTTGATATTTCGTTGGATAATCTCAAAATTTTTGCTCCGCTAAAGCTCATGACACGACAATGATTGATATACTGATGAAAAATTTGATATTTTTTCTAAAATACAAAATATAATTTTTTATTTTATGGTGAGTATTTTAGATTCTAGATCAATTATACTAAACACGTACCAAAACCGTAAAACACCCAGTATCTTGAAAGTTTTGCAATGTGGGAGGAAACTCCATAAAGTTTTATACTCGCCTTATCAGGAGAAACCACCGCCCGAGGGATTTAGTGCTATAACTGGGGCACCTTGTATGTAATCCATGCAGCTTTATATATAAAAATACAGGTGTCCCTATTTATTTTCACATGACTGTTGGTAAGTGCACTGCAATTAAGCTAGCGGAACGATATTATCATTGCATTTTTTATTACAGATGACTACGTAAGGATGGGTACTTCCCCAAAACAACTCACCTTGTTTTCGATGACTCTACTTTGATATAAATAATTATAAACAAATTAATGTAAAATTAAGTTAAAACTTTTTTATACACTTTAAGACACCAATAAAAACATGTTAACATTTCAAGACGATAGCATATTATTTTCTTGTTTAAAAAAATTTATAAAAAAACCTCCAAATTTTGATCGTCACACTGGGCTACTGCCTTATAAATGCGTTCGAGTTTCGACTTAAAATTATTGGTAAATATTCTGAAAGAATCAAGCATAAAAAAAGATAACATTTAATATTCGAGTTCTGTACCGAACTGCGTTTGATGTTTTGATGATCAAAACAGACCTCTTATCTATTTCTTTTTTATTTCTATATTTTCAAATAATATTTAACTTTTAATTCTTTTGTAACATTTTTAAATAGAGTATTATGGTTAATTTGTCTGTTTGTCATTGTGTGTGAAAAATTTTGATTTTAGGAAATGACCGAAGAATTTCTTCTTTTCTTGGTAGTAGACTCGTTCCGAGAGTAGATACATTCCAAACTCACTAATATTTTTCATTAGTTAATTATTGGAGCTGCTGAAGAGTTGATGTCATAACGCGGAGGCTTCCTCTGCGCTGTTGCTGCGTCCCAAGGAACTTAGCAGGTGCTTCGACTTTTCATCTGAAACAATAAGCATATGTTTTGAAACAAATTACACAGGGGAACAGAATTTAACTTTATAAAAGTTGCAGGACATATCGTCCCCTTCATGCCAAAAACGCCAATGTGAAAATAAATTGGTTTTGAGTTTGTTATTGCATCTGATGCATTTCAATGCAAAGAATTTTCCCTCAAATCAAAAAAATCCAATTCGGTTTAGAAAAAATCATAAAATTCTATGCTAAAACCACCTATGTGATTTTTTGAATATTTTTTCATGCCAAAAACGCCAATGTGCATTTTTTTGGGAAATGTTTTTTTTTTGGGAAATCGAGTGTAAAGATTCCAATGGCTCCGAAAAATCGAAAAATAAACTTTTTTAAAATTTCTTTGCACCATCTAGCATGCATTCATTAGAAACAGTTATTTGATGCTTTCGCAATTATCTTCATTACCAAAGTTTTTACAGAGTCTAATGCACAAAAATTTCGCAACCGTTAAATTTCTTTTTGCTAAAAACGCCAATGTGCACAAGTTTTCACTCAAAGTGATTTTGTTACCGCTACAGATGAGATAGATCAGTGAGTTTTTTTTTCATGACTAAAATCACAATTAGCTGTGTATGTATGGGCAAAATTTTAGGATATACATTTTTTAAAATTTTTACAATTATTTTAACACAATTTTATAGCAATAAACGTTGAAAGGTTGCACAAAAAGTATTTTTTTTATGGTTTTGTTGAGCAACGGAAATAAAATTTTAACTGTTTATGAAAGCATGCACCATTCAGTTACAAAAAAAAAAATTTGAGCAAAGTTGATTTTTCGATTTTTCTGAGTCATTTGAAACTTTAAACTCGATTTCCCAAAAAACATAAAAATGCACATCGGCGTTTTTGGCATGAAGGGGACGATATAATAAACATTTTTAAATAAACTTTAGATGTAGATTTCAGAAATGGTATCCGAAATTCGCCATCAGCTCGATTTAACGAGTTATAAGGAAATTTGTGAAGAATGGGTTTTTTTTGGTAATTTGACTACATTTTTTTATCACCGATTTCATTCGTCTTTTAATATTTTTAATAATAAAAGAGGTAGAAAGCAGAGATTTGCATGGACCATTCGTCATTTTTGCAACTCGAGTAACAATCGTCGTCAGCCGTAATCGCACAAAAAAAAAAATGCATAAATACCGCTCGAGTTCGTAAACAACGATTGCTGCAAAGCACAGATTGTCACGATTGCGAATTGATGCAAAGGCAGCCTCCAGGCAACGAGATCATTCGGATGCTTCGCTTAAAGCTGCTGCATGAATTTTTGTTGTTTTCGTATTTCTCTGACCTTCTCTAGCAGCATGGCAGAATAATAAGGTAGGGTAAGTTGCTTTGACAAGACCTATTGTTAACACGGGGGTTACACGAGACAGTACTGTTAAGACAGTCGCAACACATTCACAAATTTTTACCCTCACACACTCACTTTTGCTATTGTCTGCTCTACTGTCTTAAGTTTTTTGTAGACAGTTGGCGGGATAGTAGCTAGGACAGTAAAATGATATTAGCATATCAAATGACAGAAGACGAGAAAATTAATTAGAATTAATTGAAAATTTGCAATACTTTGGCGTGCTCGTAGAATTAACAAAAAATGTCCTGATAAAATACAAATTTTTTACTATTTTGTCTACTGTCATGCCAACTGTCTTACCAACTGTCTGGACTCTTTTTCACAGATACAAAGTTTGACAATTAATACGTATTTTTCACTGTCTTAACAGTACTGTCTCGTGTAACCCCCGTGTAATGTCAAAATCATAAAATATAGTGCTGCCATATCACAAATTAAAATCCAATGAAAAATCCATACTTTGTCTTAGCGTTTCTGATGAAATACTTTACTAAAAATACTTCAAATCGGGGAAGTACAAGTTTTTTGCTTTAGGCAAGCTTGAAGCATACTTATTCTGTAAAATATTTTTGTATATTATAATCCAGCTGGAGCCTTCCACTTTAAATTTATTCTTGGTTATATACGCGTGTAATTGTGATTTTCATAGAGAATTTTTTGTGAACTTACGTATATTTTAATAAATTTTAAAATTATAAAAATGGTAACAAGAAGTTGCTCAATTTGTAGAACAACGTGGAATAAAGACATTTAATCTTATTTACCCTTCATAAAATTCCTTTTCCAAGTATTTATCCCAGAAATAACATTAATAAAGAAAACTGGCATCTCTAAAACCCACTTTGACATTAACGAGAGGTCTTGTCAAAGCTACTTACCCTACCTTATTATTCGCCATGTCTAGCAGTACGTTATTCTTTGTTCTGTTTGTTTCCTTTTACACGGGGGTTACACGAGACAGTACTGTGAAGACAGTGAAAAATACGTATAAGTTTTAAAACTTTATTTTTGTGAATAAGAGTCCAGACAGTTGGTAAGACAGTTGGCAAGACAGTAGAAAAAATAGTAAAAAATTTCTATTTTATGAAGAAAATTTTTGTTAAAACTACGAGCACGCCAAAGTATTGCAAATTTTCAATTAATTCTATTAAATTTTCTCGTCTTCTGTCATTTGATATGCTAAATATCATTCTACTGCCCAAGCTACTGTCCCGCCAACTGTCTACAAAAAAGTTAAGGTTGCCCGCAGAGTAAGCGCCGAAGCAGACAGGCAGGCAGACAGGCACAGAAAAACTATGTGAACAAGAGAGAAAAAAGTTATTTCTATCTCGTTTCTTCGCAGGGCTTGCCTGCCTGCCTGCCTGCTTCGGCGCTTACTATGCGGGCAGCCTAAGGCAGTAGAGCAGAGAGTAGCAAAATAGTGTGTGTTGGTAAAAATTTGTGAATGTGTTGCAACTGTCTTAACAGTACTGTCTCATGTAACCCCCGTGCTAGTTAATTGTTTTCTTTTGGCGCCGGCTCACTTTTAATATTTATTGTGAAACTTGGATCGCGATCCAAATTCATGGATTGATGCATCGCGATTGAATGCTACACGTTCAATTTTTATCGCGTCAGTATTCATAAAACTTTTGCTTGGTGTGTTCACGAAAACCTAACTGCACAAGTCCTCAACTGCACAGACAAGTGCAATGAGTCGTGAATGCCCCTAATTTTTATTTCACTGCATACTGCCGTATCGCGTACTGATGACTCAAAATATGCTACACGTTCAATATTAATTGACAGTTTTGCGATCCGCGATCTAGATATCAAAAAATATAAATATTTTGCGATATGGATCACGATCCACCAATAGTGCATGCTACACGTTCAATAAATATCACGTTACTGTATATTGATCAATGTATGAGCTATTCAGAGCACAAGTGGCGTAAGTCCATTTTTTAGGGAAATTGAGTTAAGTACGTAGAAGTGAAAAGAAAAATGTAATCTATTTATGAGTACGGGCTAGAAACTCCTAGCTTACGTAATTTCTGAACAAAATGCAATAATTTGTTATTGCTCTGACAAATAACATTATTTTTTCAGAGCACAAGTGGCGTAAGTCCATTTTTTGTAGTTTTGAGAAAATCGAATATTTAGAAAAATTCTTAAAATAAATTCCAAGTATGAAGAACTCAGTTTTGCTTATAAACTAGGTCAAGAACATAATTGTAGCTATCCATATCGTAAAAAAAAAACTAAATAATACACAAAAAATGATGCAGAATATTGCATATTAGTAAAAAAATTTGGAATTGAGCCACTGAAAATTATTATAAATTTCTCTTTTCCGCTGTAAAAATGTAATGGAAAATATTTTTAAGAATTTTTTGATGAGGAATGAAAGCATTTTTACATAGAAGTTGGACAAAACTACCCATAAGCGATTATCTTCATTATTAAGGGAGATATAAAATGAATAGAATTACGCCACTTGTCCTCGGAAAATTTTTTAAAATTCCTCCTTTCCGCTGTATAAATGTAATGGACAATATTTTTAAGGATTTTTTTTTGATGAGGAATGCAGGCCTGTAGCCAGGGTGGGGCAAGGGGGGCAATACCCCCTACTACAACCGTTTCCCCCCTAGCCAAATCACACAATGAAACACTTTAAATGAATAATTAATATGCATTTTGAAGATGTACTTGTTTATTGCTTTAAAATTAGTTTAGTTTAAAATAACAAAAAATATACACATTCACCTTATTCATGACTTGAATATGTATATAAAATTTTTTTAACAAAACATTTCAGACAAATTGTTACAATTTCTCAAATTTCTACTGGGTCGCCAACATTTGCTACCAAAAAATAAGATTTAAATTTTCATAATTTTTAACCCGCATCCATAGGAACTTTTTTGAAATGAAAAGCACGTTCTGCACCAATTTGATGCAGATACAAAAAGAATATATAATTCATTGAAGTGTTTTAATTTAACATTTTTTTTATGCATGATGAATGTTTATTAATTTAAAAATAAGAAAAAAATGCAAATTCTAGCAAAAATTTTAACTAGCAAAAGATTTAAATCAAAGCATGCATGGTTGTTCTTAATATATAAATCTGAATAAAAAAATGCATCAATTTGATGCAAACGACGGATGCGGGTTTATTCAATTTTTTTTATTTCTTTTACCTATGCCTCTTAAACAAATTCTAATGCCCCAACTTTTGACTTTTGTCCCGTAGGATCAAATTTTGGAAAATCCCTCTTTGACCCATTTAGAGTGCCCCAATCGAGTCCAAATGTATGACCGACCCCCACTAACTTTGGAGGGCCGATCCACCCATGCCAGTGGAACACCCCTGTAACCCCCAGGGGGGTAATTGGGGCATTAGAATTCGTTTTAGAGGTATAGTTCCTCGGGCAAAGTTTCTTATTTTGATCCCTAGAATACGATTTTCACTGAGCAATGGGCGATTTTTAAATCGACCCGCGCTATCGTACATACATATATATTTATTTTAATTACGCATTTAACATTGAAATTCCCGTTAGCGTTCTCGTTAGAAGCGATGTAAGACCATGGTATAATTAGGCAAGATAGCGTTAGGACTAAAAAGCAGTAACCAAAATTGTCAAAATGAAGTTGTCAGCTCTTACAAAATCTGCTATTTTTAATGATATTTAAAAAATAAATGGAGCACAGTGACATTACGATTACAATTACAGTAATCGTAATCATTAAAAATTTACGATTACGATAACTGTAATTGGAATGCAAAAAAAATATTTTTACAATTACTGTAATTGGTATACACACAAATTACAATTGCGTTTACTGTAATTGTAATAGATAAATTTACTAATTATAATAAAAATAATCGCTTGCAAAAACTACAATTACGATTACTGCTTATATTACTGATTATAGAAATCTGTATCAATGAAAAAATGACTATTAAGATTATTTTAATCGTAATCATTATTTTTTAATTTAATTATTGCAAAAATAAGTACATGCATATTATTTGTAATATTTCCCCTTACTAAAAAAAACAAATAAACTGCAGAAATAATAATTCTAAGCCTATTTAAATGTTATTTTATTCCGAACAATATGTTTTTTCAATGCTTTGTTTTTTTAAATCAAAACAAAATCAATTATACAGAAAATATAAATTGAAAGGAGCAAACAACCAATTATATATTATAATCTGAACCATTTAAAACCAATACTGTTTTTTATAATTGTAAAAAAATATAATTTTTTAGAATTATATTTGAGCTTAAAACAAATATTTGCATTTAATAAGAGTAATTTTTCGAAAGAGAAATCAGAAAGATCGTGCCGCCGTGGATGATTCAATATTCCAGCAAAAGAACAAATTTTTTCTTCTGTCGCCGATAAAGTAAGCGGTTATCATTAAGTGATGTCAGAATTAAAAATTAACTATCACAATCTACTTCTTTGAGAATTATATTAAAAACAAAGAGAACGATTACAGTAATCGTATTTGTAATTTTGCTTCTAAAACAATTTCTGTATTCGCAATCAAAAAATGTTATTATGACTTGTTATTTTAATTGTAATTTTTAATTGATAACGATTACTGTTATCGTAATAAAAAAATTTTGATTACTATAGTAATTGAAAATGTGATTTTTTTTTAATAACTATTACTGCAATTATAATTAAAGATATTTCGATTATCATTACAATAATCGTCATCTTAATTTTTCAAAGATTACGATTATAGTTTTTAATTGTAATTGTAGTATACCTATTATCTGACCAGGAATTAATGTGGCCACTTAAAACCTTTCCAACGATATCTTGAAAGTAAGGACCGCATTTAAAATTATTAAGTTTTTTCATTTTAGTAGAAAATTATATATAAATCATAGTAAATTAAAAATAAAGAAAGAAAAAAATTAAATTTTTTGATGTAGATTGGAAGAAATTTTTCATGACTATTAATTCTGACCGTTTGCATTTCTTAAACTACCTCAGGCAATACTTTTAGAAGTTATTTCAAACCATTCCAGTTTACGGGTGCTATCGCTACTGTCGAAATATTCGGGAAATCATCATAACATTAGCAAGGATTATTTTGAGGAACACACTAGAATAATTTTTTCTTGTAACGTGCCTTATCTAAGTGTAAACAAAAACGCTTCATGTGCTCGAAAAAATTTGTGAAAAAGAATACAAGGATGATGAGTTACCACCACGCATGGTCGAAGTGAAACCTTCAGAAAACTGCAGAAATTTTTAGTAAAACTACTTTTTCATAAAACATTGTTACCTAAGAATGAGAAAAAAACGACTTAAAAATCAAAGTTTTGAATTGCCATTGTTTTTAAATATATTGAGTTTACATTCTTTTATCAAATAAAATTGACTATATAATCGACTTCTAATCCAATAAACGACTTAACGAAAATAGTTTCAACTGTGCCGTTAGGTCAGCGTATATATTTTTTATCTTTTTTTCAAAAATGTCCAAAGTATTGACTTTTTGCTAAAAAATTTACTCAAAAGTTGCTTTTATTATGTAATTAAAAACAAGTAAAAATTGCATTCCTGACAACCTTTTATGTGATATACGAGTAGCATTCTTCTGCAAAATTCTTCCAATTGAAACTGTTTTTTAAACGGTTTCTTTCGCCCACTAATTTTTTTTTCCAAAGTTACTTTTTCTAAAATGCTGTTCTTATATTTTCAATAGTCAAGTCTGAAAAATAATTTATGCGAAAAAAAGCTTAAAATCAATTTTTTTTATACCATTGGCTATATTAATAAAACTAATTGTTGTATTAAAATTCGTTTTTGATATCGTATCATATTCAATTTAATTCCTTCGCTATCCACCTTGCATTGAAGTTTATTTTTTACACATTTTTTCTGCTAACTTGTGCACAATAACTTTAATTAAAATCTACTTTTATACTATTGCAATGTTTTTGTGTCTGGTAACAACATTCATAGCATGCACAAAATGCAACACTGCAACTTATATTTTTCCTCTGTGCGAATGAGCATAAAAGCATGGATTTTCCTTGCTTTTGGTGATTGTTCCTAATGTCTTGCCTTGTTTGACATTTTTTTGTCGTAGAGGTTCGCAATCTTGTGAAGTGAACTATCTTTAGTATTTAAAAAAAGAGCCTTCAACGCAGAAAAATATATAATGCTAGCCATACACAATACAATTCAATTATTCAGGGGTGTTATGGAAACTGACTATTGTCAGAATCGGTTTTGAAATTGACACAGATTTCACTTCGGTGTCAAAGAAACCGATTGTCGATTTAGAAACTGGTTTCATTTTCGAAATTGGTTTTGCGTTTTTTAATCGAGAATCGGTTTTTACGACTCCAAAATTAAATTTGTGTCAATTTCAAAACCGATTTTGACAATTGTCGGTTTCCATAACATTCCTGATCAATTGAGTCTTTCAATTGAATTGATTCTCGGCCACACACTGTATAAACTTGACACAAACTGAACACATTGACGCCAACAGCAACATTGCATCAAATGTCAAATTCTGCATCAAATGGAGGTAAATGTGGTGAAAATGTTGCAACGGCCATGACTTATTGCAACAAAGTCGCTGTCGTCGGCAACAGATTCAGTTTACGATTGGATTATATTGTGTATGTCTCGCATAAACGTTTGTTTTTCTACTGAAAAAACTCTGGAATATTAATTTATGTTTTATTTTTACCGATATTTCTGACAGTATCAAAAATATGTTGAAAAACATAAAATATTTTTTGAGCTTAATTCAGAAAAATACTTCAACAAAACGTTCGAAATTCCCATAGTTGATTTCTGATTTCTATTTAATTTTAAGGATAGGTACAATTAAAAAAAAAACGCCATACTTATCACTCACTGCCAATTTTCCATGTACAATTTTTTGTCAGTATGTACAAAAGTCAACAAAAAACTAAATTTTTTTTATACCTCTGTAATTACAAAGATATAGTCAACAAACTAAAATGTTGATTGAAATTCTAGAGTTTTCCCTATTTAAAAACACAATTTAACTTAATCTTTAAAGCCGATATCTTCAAAACTACAGGAGAGAGTTCAATTAAATGTACAAATTTTGTATGTGCATTATTTCTAAAAAATTACATAAAACTATGATGGAACCTTCTTGTTAAGCTATTCAGCAACACAAAATCAATTTTTTTGTGAAATTGTGTGTCCATATATTTTAATATTTTAGTTTTAATTTACCTTCAAAAATATGTATATTTTTACTATGCAAATTGAGATACAGTTGTGAGTTGAGGAAAACTGTATTGATAATCGTAAGCTAAAAGACATTCTATTTACATTTTGTAAAACAATTTGCTAAAATGCTCCTCTCTTTCGCGGTATTTAAATTTTTTTGCTAGGAATTGACATGCCACAAATTTATGATTTTCTTAAGGAAAATAGAAAGAAATAAAAAGTCCAAAATAAATGCAAAAATAAACCGATTTTATTGCTTTTTTTGTTTACTCTTCTCGCTCTTCTTCACTTTTTTCGTTATCTGCTATTTTTGTAGCCTACTTTTCGGAAAGCGGCATATTCAGTGTACCTTTCTACAACTTAGGTAAACTAGTATAGCCTGCGTTTGAAATTCGACCAATCTGGATATCAAGATTATAGAGGAAAGATATCAAGGCCGATGGGATAGCCATATGATGGCAGACTGCTGCTGGAATTTTCAAGAGACTGTCTCGACCAAAAATACAAAAAAGAAAGAGTATATATTTATGAGTGTAGCATAAGTTGCGTGCATGTGACGCGGATCCGTTCTGCATAAAATCTCAACAGATGCCCTCCAGGAAAAATCGGAAGGCTTCCATCTAAAAGTGATAAAGAAACATTCCCCATCGTTTCTTTCGGAATCTTAAGGGTAGTTTTGTATTTACACTGACGAGCAATACTGTAACATGCTGTAACACTTCTCATTTCAGCAACCGTTATCTTCTCCAAACAATAACGAATTACAGATTTTTATTTTATAATGCGATTAGTACACTTGTACTCTTTCTTCCAAACAGGTTTGTAGTTAATCTATCAAAAACAAAATGTTTCCACATTCATTTTAAACACAGCGGAGAGGAATGCTTCCCTTAAATGACAGGCTATGTAAAAAACAAATAGAGTGTCCAACGGAAGGGAATGCTTCCTACATTCCATGGAATGTTTCCTGTTTATATCCGGGAATGTTTCCATTTCCTGGAGGGTTCTGACGCAGTTCAGTGCTCGTCCGTGAGTTAATATATATACAGAAAGCTTTTAAGAACAAAAGCCCGCGTGCGTACGCTGTGAGAATCACTTTTATATTATCAAAATTTGTTTTTCATTCTTAGGCCAGTAATGTAAATAACGATCCTAGTACATATACAGAAAAATTTTCTGCTGCCATAAGCAACTGCCATGGAGGCAAAGAAAACTCTTCGCACGCAAACTGCAGAATGTCACTCACTATATAAACTTTCATACAAACAAAATGTGTATCAAAAAGTGTTTAGACTAATAAAAAAAAAATAAAATTCGAATAAAAAAAACAAACAATATTTGAAATATAGTATACATATTTTTAAAACATAACTCAAATTTATTTGTAAATAAAAATTCAATGGTTTTATTGATAATAAAATTCTTTTGTTTGAATAAACTTAAACATAAAATAATTCAATTCAAGTAAAATAAAAACTAAAACAAAGTTTTAGGTAGTCAATAACTAGTATGGGTTACGGTTATTTTACAAAACTTATTTAAGCCAAGGTGCTTTTTCCATCCAAAGTGAAACAAATCATTGACCGGTGTTGAAATTACATAAGGACAAAACACTTTGAACTAAAATAAAGACATGTTTATTACTGCATTTATATTTTAGGCATTTCAAAGAAAATTTTAAAATAAAAAAAGTATAAACAACTTGTTAATAAGATAATTGCGATAATATGTACTGATACAGCCATTATTAGCTTTTTTAGCATAACAATAATTAAGTAACTTTATTAAAAGTAAAATTAAAGTTTAAATCATGATAAGCAAGAAATATTCTTAAAAACTATTTTTCAATATTTATATATGTATATACCTATTAAAATGTGTATATGTTATCCATTTTATTTCGCATGGAAAAACATACTCAAACTATAGCAATCGTACATTAAAGATAGGAAATAAAAACATAAATCCAAAGAAAATTATAAAAATCATATGTAAAGTATGGTGAAAAGCAGTGATGGCCACAGCTATATTATTTGTCTCTTTTACGCGTTCGTATTGGTTTTGCAAACACAAAAGCACACATGCACGCGGGCATACGGTTTAGCCGACACTGGTGAGAAGCATTTAGGTAGATCACCTTAAGGCGACTGGATATATATTTATATACATATATATATTTGTATTAGATATTTGTACGCAAGCAGGGAAGATCATTCCGAACATGTAGCAAACAAATTATGTACCCTACCATCGTCTGTGTCTCACCGACTGCTCACTTCGGTCGTAGGTGTTAGAAGTGTAGCGCTGGAAACGGTTTCATCACAATTTGCAATGGAAGGCGCGAGGGCAATATTTGTACTGCTACTCACCACGGGTGGCGAGGTGGTTTCACTTGTGGTGGATGTTACTCCAGTGGTAGTCACAAAGTCTGGCGATGAGGCAGCAGCTTTAGTGAAAGTGGCGGTAGTAGCAATAACTGATTGCTGTTTGCACTCAAGGCCATCTAAGGGGATTTTAGTTGAAGTACTCATGGTCAATTCTACTGGTACGGGTGATTTTTTTGGTTGCAAAGCAGCAAGGGAGTTATCAGAGGCACTGACCAGACACTGATCGATTTTTTTAATTCTGCCTTTATTACCTGTGCTCGCTGGCATACTGTTAGAGTTCGTTGTTGAGATCGCTGTTTGTGCCTCGGACTGGGAGCCACTGTTGGGGCTGTTGCGACGAATTTCTTCGGGCGATGCAGCAGCTGGCAACATGCTATTGTTAGTTGTGCTCACTGGTATTATAGCCGTGTTAACGGGAGTCGGTGGCTTCTTTTCAGCAGCAGGTGGAGTGGTGCTTTTAAGAGGGTCTTCCTTTGAAGTTGCGCTATCCTTGCTTGATTCAGCATTGGACTCTACTCCATTAAGTTCTTGAGTTAAGGATGGTGTTCCACGAGGATTCAGCGCACCAATGCTGCTGGTGGTCGAAGGCGCTGGGTTGCTTGAATTTGAATTCGACCCAGTTAGATCCAGCGTTGCGGGCTCATGTGTTGATGGTGCAGGATTATTACCAGCAGTACTACTAGGTTTTTCCTGCGTTACAAGATGAGCTGCTGCAGCGACGTGATGCCGCATAGCGTGAGGGCTACTAGAAGCACGTCCGCCGTTTTGGTTGAGCGTGCTCGCCATTGACGAAAGAGGAGGGCCGCCTGAGGAGGCTGGCGTGGGTATCTTTATGCTCGTCGGTGAAACAGATAGAGTATGGTTAGCACCTGTTAAAGATAGGGATAGCGGTGCCGAGTTTTGCTGGTGAGCCACAGAAGGTGACATACCACCTGCAGCGGATGCGGCAGCATGCATAGCTGCCAAATGGTGAGTCGGATGATGAGCATAGTAAAGAGAACTGCTTATGGAAGGAATGTTGGGAGCTAAAGCTGATGTAGGTTGTGCTATGCTACTTGGTGCTTGTAGAGATGGTGCTGATGAGGTTATGGTGTTCGGTTCCGAATGCCTGGTGCCCATGCCAGCGCTGCTTGCACTTAAGTTGAGACTGTGCGGCGAAGAAACGGCAATGGGTGTATTTATAACGGGCGAAGAATGTGATTGTAGTTGATGAGCTGATGTAATAGCTGGATGATGAGGCGACATGTGTGGATGTGCCAGATTGAGGCCATGATGGGAAAGACCAAGCGCAGCTGCCGAAAAACCGGGATGACCCAGTCCAGCTGCTCCTGGGTGTCCCAAGCCCATGGCAGCTTGCTGCAAATGATGTGGCAGATTCGGAGGTCCATGGGATAGAGATGGTAAGCCAGGCAAGCCTAAGTTCAGACCCATTCCGTGTGGACTTTGGCGTTGATTTGCCGAGTGATAAGGCGACATGGCGGGCAGTCCATGCAAGCCTGTTGGTTGAGGTCGTAGACCAAGATTTAAATGCGGAATCATAGAACCCAACAAATTACGATTTAATGGCGAATACAGTTGATTCGAATAGTGGTGTGAGGCCGAGAGAAGCTGCTGACGTTCTCGTTCTCTAGCTTCACGCTCTTTTTCGCGTATTTCGCGTTCACGAGCCTCTTTTTCTTTCTGCTCTTTCTCACGTAGCTCCTTTTCACGCTGTTCACGTTCTCGCTGTTCTTTTTCACGTTGCTCACGCTCTCGTTCACGCTGTTCGCGCAACTCTCGCTCCTTTTCACGTTGCATTTCACGTTCCCGCTCTTCCTCACGAGCAATGCGTGCGCGATGTTCCTCTTCGAGCTTCATACGTTCATGCAGGGCTGGACCGATTCCCAGAGCAGCACTTGGAATCATTGAATAGAGATGCGAAGCATATGGTGATGCCATTGCAGGGTAAAGTGCGTGAGGGTGTGAATGATGAGCACCAGCAGCACGAAGCATTTGATAGCGTTGATCCAAATATAACTGCTCCGGATACGGTAGACCAGCAGGGTTAAGAAATGCACCTGGATTAAAGGAACGATAAAGTTGAAATTGCATTAGTACTAAAAACACATTAACTAATTTAAAAAAACTTACCTGGTGGCATCCCAGGTATTCCAGCAAAGGGTGAGTACGCATCAAGTTGAAAAGCGCCTGCTGGATGAAGTAGACGTTCATCAGATCGGTATGGTTGGAAACCACTGCGAGCTAGTAGCTCTGGTTGCATGGTACCGGCTTGGGAAGGATTCAGCCGTGCAATTTTTTCCGCTGGCTGTGGCGATGGAGCTGAACGTTTCTTTGCAGCGGCACGCTCATCAGGACCACTGCCAGATGAGCTCAAGCGATCATTTGCTGAAGGAACGCGCGATGGATTTGAGTTTTGTACCACCATGTTTGCATTTTGGACTCCTATCGGTTGCTGAACAGCACCAGGCGGAACTGAACGATCATTTCGATCGCGTACCGTGCCGTCATCTTCTTCCTTAATGTCGGCTTGCTTGGCGAGATTACGTAAAGCAGCAGCAAAAGGACCACGTGCACTGGTAGCAGCTGCTGAATTTAAACCGCCACTCACACCAACCATCTGCTGCTGAGCTTGAGCAGCTGCAGCGGCAACAGCTTGTTGATGAGCCTGATGCTGTTGCTGAGCAATGGATGGTGATTGCGCACCCATAAGATTTGAAGGTTGGCCCGAATTATGGTTAACCAGTGCCGTATTCTGTGTTTGAGGTCCAGAACCAGAAACTGTTCCGCTGCCACCTGGCGCAGACGGTGACTGCAAATGGTGAGGAGAGGGAATAAGTGGCGCTGGACTAGTTGCAGGACGCTTTTGACCAGATTTAGGTGGAACTATAAAGAAAGGTAACAAAGAAATTTGTTATTGCAAAATACTTTTAAAAATGCAGAATAAAAGAAATGCAGTAATCCTCCCTAAAACACGGTAGATTCGTTTCGGGTTATAGGAAAACGCGTTGTACGAGCATTCTCATATAACGCGCTAAGTAGAAATGATTCACATTTAACTTTTCTCGTTAAAGGAGGTTTAAATAAGGTATTAAGGAAAAACTATGTTATAACCGAAATATGTGCGTTTTATTAAAATAAAACTTAAACAATGTTACTAAAAAGTAGTTAATTTCAAATAAATAACATAGTTTTCTTAGGCAAGAGAGGTGAGATAGGCGACATGACATTTCACGCACCGAAAAAGCTGTAGCGACGATGAACTGACACGCACACGTAAGCGAAGTCGTCATATTTTATTTAGGGGTTGCCTACACCAATACAAGCAAACACAGTTCATGTACACAAAAAAACTGGTTTCACGCAGTCTAACCAGTACAGTGTGTTTCTGAATAACTGACTGCTCACGCAGACTAAGCACCACAGTGCATTTTGGGCCAATTTCACAGTGCAGAAATATAACTTGTGAAATCTCCGCATTATATGGGGAAAACACGCGTTATAAGAGTACCGTGTTACAGGGGGGTTTACTGTACTTAATTTTAATTAACTAATATTGGTGCCAGCAAAACATGTAATCGGGGTAGCAAGCACTTTGTACTTGAAATAGATTAAAAAGTATTTATGCAGAAATTAAGAAGAAATAAAGACGTTTTTCTTCAAATTTGCAAATATATGAAAATAGCCTTACTGGAATAGCCTCAAAATGATAATAAGGTGCCGGGACATAATCCCAAATTTAAAATTATTTCAAAAAATTTAAAATTTTGGATTATGACCGCTTTAAAAGAGGACATAATCTTAAAAACTGGATTGGGATTACGACCGCTTAATAAGATCCCCAAATGGGGATCCTGACCCCTTGGGATTATGTCCCAAATTAATTTTGGGAATATGTCCTTTTTTTAGGATTATGTCCTCTTTTTTTGAGTATTTCAAATTTGGGACTATATCCCGGCACCGATATTTAACCTTTGTATACTCGCGCATTGGTCTGTCACATCGAGGACATACGCGAGGACCTTTCTATTAAAATTTTTTTGTGTGTTTTCACACAATCTCATCAAACAGTAAATTTCATATTTAGATGTTTCTTACTTACAGCATACTGGCACTTTCAGTCTAACAGACCGTGTGGGTGAATGTGTTATACTATTTAGCGCGAGTATACGAAGGTTATAGACATAAGGAAATTGAAGCTTTTAATAAATAATAGCAATTTTTAATACATAATAGCAACATGTAATAGTAAATAACAAAAATAGTCGAAAAAAAGTTATACGTTTCACGAATTCAGACATTTATACTAATAAAGATCTTAAAAAAAAATTAAAAATTACCTATGAGTTGAATTACCGTATTTTGGCAGCAAAAGCAGAGGCGTTGATTTTAATGCACATGCGAAATGATAGAACAGAGTAAAAATACCTTCTTATCACATCACAGCTCAAACGCAACACCCAGGCCAACGCACGAAACAAACCTCTTTTGAGGGCAAATGCCGGTGTACCGAGATATTTTCGAACCAACAAATAACCTCAGAACGTCGAAAGGCCACGCAGGATTTAAATGCGTTACAGCATTTGCCAAACAATCCATCTCGAATGTTTTCAAAAGATTCTGCGTACTAATAACTTGGTTATGTGAGGCAGTTTGTATGTTCGATGTATTCACAACGGCAACAACAAATGAAAACAATCACTACTCCTAAGGCTCCTACGGATATGTATGTACAAAATGCTGTCAGTAGTTACACTACTCGTACAACGCAGCAAGGATAGCAAATATTCAAAATGGAAAATATTTTTGCAACGAGCTTGTACCAACCAATTACATTTCTCTTTTACTTCACTGCCACGATAAACACCCAATTCTGGGTTTACAAAACTGCATTTTTGGGCTTAACAAACTTATCGATTCTTACTTTTGAGAAGGACATCAAAAAAGTTTCGATGCAAATGCCATACCTTGTTGCAAAAAGCATCATTGCTGCTGTCAATCTACCAACTGAACGAATGACCACACAAAGTAAGCTATTTATTAAAATATGCACTCTAAAGTGGAACGAATTTTTGACCTCACCGGCTTTATATTATTATGGAAACTTCTCGCCAAAAAAAATTTTTTTGCATCTTAAGTTTTTTCTGGAATCGAAATATTTACTTTAAATTTTTTTTGCTGTAATCCTCTTAGTGAAGGCATAATAAACAACCTGTCATGAGATCCCTATGATACCATGTCGGACATAAAATCTGCTTATAGCAAAATCAGATAATTATCTTCAAAAATGCTATTAACAGTTTTAACTTTCTTAACCTTAAAACCCACAGTTTTTACGCTTTTTAAACAGTGCAAAGTAGAAATTTGTTTGTTATTTTCTCACTTCGAACAATGTTCTCCAAACAAACACATCATCTAATAAACGTATACATATAAAATATGTTCTGTAATAATAAAATGTAATATCTCGTATAGTAAGACATTTTTACTTTGCACTGTTTAGACATAAATTGTCTCAAAGCGTAGAAACTGTTGGTTTTACGTTAAAACTATTAAGGGTATTTTTGAAGATAATTATCTGATCTACAATTTTGTCGCAAACATATTTTATGTCCGACATAGAGGAGCGCAGGTATTCGCAAATGACCGATTTCGGTGAACTTTGAACCCGAATATCTTCTAGAGCGTACATGGTATCATAGGAAACTCATGACAGGTTGTTAATTATGACTTAATTAAGAGGCTTGCATTAAAAAAATTGGGACGTAAATTTTTCGATTTCAGATTAGAAAAAGAAAATTTAGTGGAAAAAAAGGGAATTGAAATGCAAAAAGCCTCGGGCAAAGTCAGAAGTTATGTCGCAGAAAAAACCAAGGATGCAGAAAAATTTGTTTTTACGACGAGTTTTAAAAAATATATGAAGCCGATGAAGGTTTTTTGATCCCATACATTTCGTTCCACTCTAATGCAGACACAGCCCAACTACAGCGAATGTTTTCAAAGCTGGCTAGGACCAGGTTTTGTTATCAAATTTAAGGTACGAATATTTTGTTTTTTTGAAAAGCTTTAAGAGCACTATTTCAAAGGAGCTGGAGGTTCCTATGAAAAAAATATGAAATATTAAGTACTGTGCCACATTAAATTTTTTCATTTTCATTGGGGACAGATCCGTAAAAATATTGAAATTTGCATGCATTCATATGATGGATGAGATGGATTTTTAAATCAAAAATAAAAAGCAAAACTTGCCCGATATATTTTTGAGGTCAAAATGACTGGTAAATTCTGATTTTTATTTTTTAAGCCAAAAATATAAAGCAAAATTAGGAAAGACCCTAATTTTGCTATTTATCCATTACGGTTTTGGTTCTACCGTACACTTAAATCCTAATATTGCTTTTAATTTTTGGCTTAAAAAATATAAATCAAAATTTACCAGTTATTTTGTGCTTACAAATATATCGAGCAAATTTAACTTTTTGTTTTTGCCTATATTTTTCGCTTAAAAAATAAAAAGCGGAAATATTATTTATTGCTCAAAATTTTAAGAGTCCAAATTTTAAAAATCAATTGGAAATCAAATTCTACAATGCGAGAGGATTCCAACGGTATCTTCAAAACGGCGGTACGACAATTTTTTCACAATGCTAAATATACCTTAAAACGAGGTGAAATTGTCAGAATATTGAAACCAATGAGGAAAACCCGCAGGTAACAACTCAAAAAGTTTACGACACCGGGTTAAAAAAAGACTAAGTACGAACAACAGTATTTTGTACTTATATAATTTATTAGAATTTTTGTTGTAACAACAATAGTTATTTTAATTTAAGTAATACCATGTTCTCACTATCGTAATTTACGGCTCATTCTTAATTTATGCATAAATCATGACCAAATTAAGTAATTTCGCCGTGGAAAAACTGTCAATGAAATTACTTCGAAATTAAGTAATTTATCATAAATTACCATTTAAATTAAGATGCAATCGGTGTCAGCACTAGTTTTTTCGATAAATAATCGAAAAAATCGCATCACAAGCTGTCATTTTTATAAATAACCAAAACTCAAAGTTCACAATGTTGTTCTGTCCGACTTGCGGTAATATTTTAATGGTAGAGGAAGAAACTACAGGTATCGGTTTTCATGCAATACATGTCCTTACATTTGCAACATCAATTAAAACATTTCAACGCGTACCTTTCCACGACTAAAGGTATTTGAGACGAACTATTATTAAGATTCCTGCAATGTTTTAGGAAGTGGATCATGTTATGGGCGGTGCAGCTGCTTGGGAGAACGTAGATTCAACTGATGCTTATTGTTCGGCTTGTGCTCACAAACAAGCTTATTTTATGCAGATGCAAAATCGCTCTGCTGATGAACCTATGACCACATTTTACAAATGCTGTAATCAAGCACGAAGATGCTTACAATCGGACGAAGTTATAGCTCTACCAACCGACACTGTTTATGGTCTAGCCTGCAATGCCAACAATGAGAAGGCCATACAAAATTTGTATGAAATCAAAGGACAAGACTGTCATAAACCAGTGGCAATTTGTGTGAAAGACTTGGCTGCTCCTCGTTGCCATGGTAAAGCTGAGCATATAAGCGATGCGTTGTTGAAACGTTTGCTGCCGGGATCCAGAACGGTAGTTATCGAACGTTCACAGAACTTAAGCATTAGTTTTCTCAATCCAACTACTAGAAAAATTGATATTCGTATTCCCAAATTCCAATTCATTCACCAGCTGTGCGATGAGCATCCATTGCTCTGACTAGTGCAAATCGTTAGCCGAACCAAGCAGTTTGAATGTTGAAGAATTTTCGACGTTGTGGCCTCAGCCAAGGGGTGTCCTTGATGCAGGCCAGCTGGGACTAACCAAAGAGTGTCGTTCTGCATCAACGGTTATTGACTTGTCACAGCCGGAAAAATTAAAAGAGTACGTGCAGGATGTGCGATTAAACAAAGCCTCGAAGTTATGCCTGGATTCGGTATTAGAAACCTTGAACTGCTAAGAACACTGCTAAGAACTGCTAAAACAATGATTCCCATATATAATTCTGCTGTCATATAAAGTGCTCCCATTTCGTCCAACATTAATCATATTTATCTCGTTGGAAAGACAATAAAAAACCAACATGTTACAGTATAGAATTTTTAAAATTAAAAAGCAACTATGGAACGTTTTATTTGTTTTTTTAAATTTTAAGTACATAGTGGGACAGAATATATATTTAAAAATAGTGGAAACTTATCACTTTTTCCTGGTCGGACATGCTAAATAAAACAAAAACTGTTTAAATTCACGTTAATGCCTTGCGATGGTTTATTTACTTTCTTTGCTTTACTTACTTTTGCCACAAAATAAGCAAATATATGAGTTGCCAACGAACTGTCAAAACAAATAACGAACAGCTAGTTTGAACGCAGTTGATTTAAGTGAAGTAATTTATGGCAAATTAAGTAATTTATGCCGTAGTATGAACGTAGTATAAGGCTTTATTAATATATTAGTCAGAGCTGAGTGATAAGGACCACACGATTACGATGCAGTAATCTTGAAAAAAATGCTATTACAATTTAATAGTTCATCGAACGACCTTATAAATATTACGATTACAGCAATCGTAATTTCGAAAAAGTTGAAATTGCGATTACTGCAATCGTAATCTAAATTCATTCGATGAAGGATTGCGCAAATGTAATCTCGTATTTTCTTTTACAAAGATTAAAGTAATTCTACTTTACAGTAATCCTTGTAGTAATGGTCTTTGCTTCATTGGAAAAATATGCATATTGTTAATATAGAATATATTTAATGATGGCAGATGTGTTGCTATTGATGGTAATCTTGAGTTCATTGCATACACTTTGTTGTAAATAACAGTGATTTTCACTAATAGTAAAAGTAACCCTCGTAATCGATTACTGTAATCCTTATCAAAGAAAAGATAATATTACAATTAACGTAATCCTTCATCGAATGAACTTAGATTACGATTGCAGAAATCGTAATTTTGAAAAAGTCGGTTCGATGAACGTTTAGCCGCAATCCTAATTTAAAAAATTTCAAAATTTGGATTAAAGTAATCGTAATTCTTACCGCAATCAATTACACATGTAATTCTTATCGCACAGCTCTGATATTAGTACATAAGAAGTAGTTATTCTTTTGCGTACAATAAAATAGTATATTATATATCTCGAACAATGATAAAATCAGAATGAAAAAAAAGTTTTTAAGTATATATTAAAAAATTACTTTAGTTAATTACCAAAATTAATTTAATTAAAATACTAAAATCAACACGAGCTTATATCTAACGAAGTGTAGTATTAAAGAAAAAGGAGCGAAATGTAAAATGGAGATAAAGCAAAGGAGACACGAGAATTTAAGAAAAATGTGCAGATATTTATTGCTTTTGTGCACTTGATATAGATTTGAGATAGCTCGCAAGGAGTTCCACAATCTAATGATGCTTACGAACAAAACTTGAGAGTTTAAATATTTAAAGCGAGGAATTAAAAGATTTTAGCTTCTAGATGATAAAAAATTTAATTTTAGAATATAGATAATGCTTTTATATAATCTATATTGCATCTAAGAATACGGTTGCTTAGACCAGTAGCATGGCTAAATCTTTTGAGTCCATACACATAACGGGCCGCATAGTTAAACGTCACTTGCAGTTTATGTAACGAATGTGAGTCCAGATAAACACCACTTCAAAATACTTTATAAAAGGAATAATCAACAGCATTACTAGCTTACGTCGAGTTTTTTTTTTGTAATTCGGTATTAGAATCATTCGTAAATGTAGCAAATATATTCGTACAGTATACACTTGGTTTATACGAATACGAATAAAATATTCGAAATATGTACACAACTGCGTCCATTCTACGAATCCTATTCGTGGCTGAAAACTACGAATAAAATTCGTAGAATGAACGCAGTTATTAGTTATATTTACACACAAATATTTTTTTAATTTTGATGATGAAGTTTCATTTAATGTATTTTAAATTTAAACTAAGTATGAAATTTACTTTCTTTATTATTATTAAATCAGTTTAACAAATTAACATGAATAGGTTTCAAATAACCTTTTTTGTGAATATGAAATTAACACTAGATACAAAAAGGTTAAAGTGGACATGAAGTGGTTGCAAATAAGATAACGGCTTTATTGAAATTTCTGGCATTAATAGCATAGTGCAATTAGAGATCCCAACCTATCAATGTTTCATAGTTCGCTATCAGCACTAAGTTTGTATCAAATAGGAAGCTCTTAAAAATTGCTGCCATGAAGATTTTAACCTGGACAAGAATAGGATGAGTGGATTATTTTCAGAAATGCATCTATGCAGAAGTTGTTGAAGTTTAGCCTGAGTATATATACATACATGAACCCAAAAAGTAACCAAGTGAGATATAAGTGATATATTTATAAGTTGTGTACTCTGTAAAAAACATGAAAAAAAATATTAATAATCCTAAGGTAAACTTTAACTACGAAATAATATTTATAGCTGCAACAAAGACAACAACAAAAGCATATGTCGAGTGCCAACTGCTATGCAACCACACACACTCAAGCGCACAGATCCAAAACATGAAACTGTAAAAGTAGATCCTACTCGCATGCAGCACGAAGGACCGGAATTGACATCAAGAATGGAAATAATGAAAAAAGTAGGAATTCGACGTTAGGGATTATGATGCTAAAACAACGACAAAATGTAATAAAATGCCAACTATGACAACACAGTGATGAAACTTGTCAACATGCAACAAACACTTGCACAATGAACACACACATATAGAAACCCATAGAAAAGGATAGGACATGCATGAAGGGTTTTACCAGAATGAGTGAAATATTCTAAACTCTCAAATTCTAAAAAAAAAAACTCAAAAGGGCGATTGGTTCGAGACTGGTAAAGTGCAGCAGAGGACATGTCGACGTAGCATAAATGTCAATCAAAAGGCCTCCGCCGACCAATATTGGTACCACGTTGTTGGTCGAACGGATTGATATGAAGCAGGCATGAAGAAAGATAGGCAAGCTAGTTAGGGGCAACGAGTCTACTGCCAGCTTTGCTTGTCAATGTGCTCCTGGTGCGGTTGTCCTATGTCAAACTGCTTTCACAAGCGACGTATACACATAAACACACACCCTCAGAAACTCTTAAGTATAACCTAAGCTCCGACACTAGACAAAAAATATTCACAACTCTAGAAACCTTTACATGCTTGTTTTGTTTGAGTTATTGTACGAAAGCTTCACCAAGCGCATTCTAATGCCTTCGCTGCCGAAAAGAATCAAATCGGATTTTCATCACCAGCACAAATATTGCCCTCAAAAACACCCAACGCCATCCTAACAAATTCGTATTCGGCTGAAGTACAATGATTCCCTCGGATACTTGGGAGAAAATAAAAAAATCTACTTTAACTATTTGCGTAAGCCAGCCATCAGGGACCCACACATATTGTGTACATATATATATATATATATATATATATATATATATATATATATATGCCCATATGTATATCATCACAAAAAAAAAACACAAAACCTAACACAGAATAAATCCCAAAAATGTTCACACACTTGATATCAGTAAAATGTCTGTGTGTCCGTGTGTAGGAGTGTGTTACAAGCTAAGCCCAAACTAAACAAAATAAAAACTGCATCCAGTCAGTCGGCTGAAGGATTTTCAAAATCCCCATGATGCTGGAAGCGAACACATAACAAATGTACTGAGGCGCAAACAGACTCACATACAAATAAAGCAGTGGGGCGTTACGAGCATTTGTTTGTATTCATCATGCATGAGCAGCTGACATATTTGTTCAATGCAGTTCGTTTCGAATGCATGTCTCGATTACATCTATACGAAATTCGTTTGCCACATTTTAAGTTTGATTGGAGTTTTGTTAACAACAGAAAATTTAAGGGGTATTACCAGGTTGAAACCCTATTGAAGAAGGTTATAATCGCCATAATTTGGCGAGGTCAGCAACATCCATGTCGAAATCATCTCAAGTCGCCTCAAGCCTCCACGTGGTGTGGACTTGAATAGATTTTGCGTCGGGTTTGAAGCCCCCCATAAAAAATACATTTCAGTTAAAACACTAAAAAATAAGAAAAAGCAAATTAACCCAAAATCTTGTGCCGCCTACTGCAAACGAAACACTGGTAATGATTTACGGATATACACTTGAAATGTCTAAACTCCTAATTGGGAAGGTGCGTCTTTTTGCAACCGAGTGATATCTTTGGACGATACAAAGCTGATATCATATCAATTCAAGAAATGCGATGAAGGGGTATGGTATATATGGCATCGAGCATGCGAAGAAGCATGAGTTTGGATGCGGATCTGTTTTTTGCAAGATACCGAAGCATTACGACCTGCGATTCACACCTGTGAACAAACGACTTGTCATATCCGCATCGATGTTAAATTTTTCCACAAAAGCCTAATATGTGCCCAATAAAATAGTGCTTAATGACTTCGAAGCTATATTCTTTAGGCGCCATCCGGATTTTCCCAGATCAACAAATGCGCAACGAAATTTATCCCATTTTGATCGACGGAAGGCACACTTCCAGTGACTCGGATCACTATCTGCAGCCAAGATCCAAAGACTTTACAGAAAACACTAGACCTTGACAAACCGTTATAGAAATGGACAGCCAAAAGTCTCACCACTTGACTTTCACTCCTGTTTCAAAAAAAAACCCACTCATCTAATCAATGATATATGCACGCAGTGGACACAGACTTCTCACTCAATAAGTGCAACTACACGCACGGTCAAAAAAAAACAGCCGACTTAATAATATAATAACAAATATTCTTTTTCTTGAAATATAACAGAGTTTGACGAAATCGACCCAAAAAAAGCACAACCAAACTTTATTGAAATTCTTAAAAAGGGATATATTGACTGACAGTCGACATAATTTTTTTCAATTTATTTTTAAAGTTGAACTGTTCGAATTTTGCTGTGCCGAAATTTGTTGAATTTTTACAGCTAATTGCTTTGTTCAAAATCAAAAACAAAAATCCTTTTTTTTCGAGTAGAATTTTGCAGGGAATAAGACTTTTTAAAAGATTTGACGAAATGGGTGCGCTTTGTATGGTATCAAACATATACACTCTAAAAAAGATATGTAAATTTACTAAAATTATTACAGTAATTTTTTGTTGAAATTCCAACTGATGTTTGATTTTACTATAAATCTTGCATTAATTTTTGAGTGTTTACCAATTTACACAATTCTTACTAAAATTAAACAATAAATGTTGAATTTTGTTGCAATAACAGCTGCAAAGTAATAGATTACTACATAAATTTAATTAAAATTAAACAGTTGAATGTTCAACATCGACAATATATTCAACAGATGCTCAGTTGAGTTAGCTTGACAAAGTGTTAGGATCATTAACTTAAAGTTCTCTGATTTTTTATTAAAAAAGTGTAATGAGAATTCGGTTTTAGTAAAAGTTAATTGAATGCTGTGTTATTAGTGATATTTTGTCAGCAATATCTGAATATTTTAGTTCTTTGAAATAATCAAAAAATTTCTTGTGTTTCATTTCTTCAATTCCTAAGTGTTTATTTTTCATTTCGTTTTTTGTAGTGCCAATTTGAAGAAGAATAAACATGAAACAGAAATCAAACCATATCTCTGCACGTACCGTCAAAAGTGACAAATTCTTTTTTTATATCTTTACTAGAATAACAATAGAAGTTTAGATTGACTACATCAATTATAGTAAAACTAAATATAAATTGTTGAATTTTTCTGAAATCGAAGTAGTAGATTTGTATTGGCAGTACACAGATGAAAATAACATTAAACAATTGATGTTTAATTTCGCTGCAATATCAATTTCATTGCTTCCTATTTTAAGCAAAATTCAACACTGTTTGTTGAATTTCACTACACAACAATGGAAATAAGATGTTGAATGAAATTAGAGTGTGTAAATTTACTACAGTTTTAGTAGCTAACCTGTTGCCTACAACTGTTGTAGTAAATTTCAACAAAAACTTTTTAGAGTGAAGCTGTTTTTGAAAAAAATAACGTTAAATTTGACGCCGTTTAGCGAATTCTGAACCGATTTCGATCTTTATAAGTTCAAGGGAAAGGTATTTTGACGTGCAATTCACATTTGTGAAGAAACGAATGTCATTAAAGGAATATTATTTAATTAAAATTTATAGACACACACATTCTTTTTCAGTTAATGAAAAGTACAAGAATTTGCTTCGTTACACGCTTCATTTTGTATTTTATCGGATTTCTTTTTACATAGCCTTATTATACGCAAAATTCTACGAAAAATAATCGGATTTTATTTCTCATTTCCAACAAGGCAAATGGCTGCAAAAATTCAATTAACATCGGCACAACAAAATTCAAACACTTCAACTTTAAAAATAAATTTAAAAAAAATTGTGACGAAATTGAGTGGTCAAATCAGATGCGATGGACTCTCATGTCCCTCTTTAAGAAGTTTTATAAAGTTTGGTTGTGTTTTCTTCTTTGGTCGCTTTCGGCTTACTGTGTTATAGTTCAAGAAAAAGATTATTTGTTATTAAATTATTAAGTCGGCTTTTTTATTGACCGTGAATGTACACGCAGAAAAATGACATTTTCGATTTTGATTGTAGCAAAAATTTATTTCCATTTACCGTAAATATATCTCACTTTTCTAACCATATTTTGTATATCATACATATTGCTATTTTTGTGACAAGCATTTCAATGTTTGCTTACAATTGCAGCTAAACATATTTTTATTGATGTGACAAAAAATATTTTTGTGAAGAGCTGTTTAAGAATAAAAGCATTCAAATGCGTTCACGAGCTTCAATATATATATATGCCCAGAGAACTGCATTCCAAACGATTGGAATCTGTATGCTCTGCTCAATTCTAAGGAAAGGTTAAGTAGGAAGGATAAGCCATCTTAATATCGCAAATAAGATGTGTCCTCAGTTTGCAAATGGTGATGAAATTGTATTTTAATAACACAAATCTAACGCCTTTATTGTAGCAAGCATTCCCTATAGTAATTCTAAATTTCAATTGAGCTATTCGGAATTTGAATTAATATATTCTGAATTTTAAAATTTTAAATAAAAAAAATTCGTAGCGCTTCGAAAATTTTTTTCATTCTGACCGCCAATTTGTTTAACCCTTCGATGTTTCTGACATGTTTCTAGTACATCGTTGCCTGACAAGATCCCCAGGGACCTTCTTAATGAATATGGGGTACGATGCTTATAATTATTCAATTTTTAGACCCTAATTGTGTCATTACAATTATTTGTTTTCATGTGTTTGGTGAAGTTGTGTGGTTATATATTTGGGCAAATGAAATAGAGTAAAAGATAAGTTAGGTGAATTTTTTGTATTTTTTTTTTCAAATAATTATTTATTTTTAACCGCCAGGGTAGGCAAACAGAATTAAATATTAAAAAAATACTGTATTTAGTTTCTTAGTAGTGCTTCGGCGGCTTCTGCGTCTGTAGGAATACAAGCATTGGATTTTTGCAAAGCAGTGCAATGTTTAACATGTATAGTAGTTCACAACGAAAGTCGGGCAGTCATTTCTTAGCACTTTCCGATAAGGAATTGCAGACAGTTTTGAGTTTTACAAAGACAATGACCTGAAACATACGACGCTCTTGGTAAAGAATTGTGTACTTGATATTTGTCCAAATGTCATAAAAACAACTTGGACCCAGAGTGCAGTATCAGAGATGGGCAACTAAAGATGTATTAAAAAGTATCCTAAGTAAAGAGTGGAATCAGATTGGAGTTGATGTTTGTAAAAATTTTGTTGCAGAAAAAGGATTGGCAGCAAAATATTAAATTATTAGTTTAAGCATTGAGTTCCCTATCTGCCCGACTTTCAATTTGAGCTAGTTTTTAAAGTTTTGGTTTGATTTAATTTTGTTTTACCGTTATGTTCTAATTTTTCAACTATGTTTCTGTTTAATTTTGCTCACTAATAAATAATATTTTGAAAAAAATTAATACTCTAAGTTTCTTCTGACATTTTTATTTCTGAAACCAATGCGAAAGTGCCAAGGAATGTCTGCCCGACTTACGTTGTGAGCCACTGTACATGGTTTTGAGCATATTGTATGAAAGGACAAGGACCTTGTGGAGCAAAACCGCCGTAAGTGACTTCAACTCGACTATTACAATGAAAGTTGTTACGTAATTGTATGGTCTATACTTTAGTTAGCTTCTATACATTCCATTTAAATAAGTCCGGAAGACTGCGACTTTTCGGCCGAATCATATTGAAATGCTTCATCGTTGAGAAATTCATTAGTCCCAGGGGACCTTTTCAGGCATCGGAGGGTTAATAAAAATTAACTATATTACAATAATCGCCTATATTTTTAGTTCAGACATCGATGTCTGCATTTTTGTTGGTTAAAGGCTTAAAAAAAATCGAAAGGGGACGAAAAAATATTTTAAATAAAAATATTTATTTATTATTATTACATGAATTTAATTGTGAGCTTTAGATCAAGTAAGATTTTTAAGAAGGCAACAACAACAACAAAAACAATAACTCTGTATAGAGTCAATCACTTAGCTGACTAGACAGTTTATATTGGAAAACGCTACATTTCCTCTTCAGTAGTCTTCGATTGATTAAGCTGTGATCAACTCACTGTTAAAGTCGTATATGATTTAACACATGCTTGAACAAATTCTTAAGAATTTTGCGTTTAAATCGGCTACTTAATCATAGGACATTTAAAGTAGTCAGCCATTTATCTTAATTCGACATTTAGCAGTCAACTCTACCAAGGTTGCCATCGGTTATAGTTGCTTCTTATTTATTTCAGAATTCAATAGTTTTCGACAATTTGTCGAAATGCACCATAGAATTGAAACGAGTTTTTGCTTCGCTAGAAGCTAGTGCTTTTTTTTACTGAAAGGTGGCTATTTTCACAACCAAATGAAGAGTACTGAAGAGGACATGTAGCGATTTCTGAAACAGACTGTCTAGTCAGCTAAGTGACTCTATACAGAGTTATTGTTGCCTTCATAAAAATCTTACTTGATCTAAAGCTCACAATGAAATTCATGTAATTATTTAAATAATAGATCACAAATAATTAACTTACTATTTATTTATATTTTATTTGTTTGTTTATCCATAGTACAATAAGAACTCAGTTCTTTTAAAGCACAGTTTCACAAAAGGTACAAAAATGTATGCTTAGCATTAAAAAGTTGAAAAATAAGTAAGAAAATAAGTAACTATTATTCAATTTTAAGTTTCCTTAATTGCTAAGTAGAGATTGAGTGAGTTAAAACAGAGAGCAGCGAAAAAAATTTTAATAAGTACAATAGTAGAAAACTGGCTAAAAAATATTTAATGAGTAAAAAATATTGAAATACGGCATGCATAAACTTTGTCGTCTCCCTTATAGATCTTACATAGCTTGGTAAGGAATTCCACAATCGAATGGCATTATTAAAAAGCATTCTTGTAGAATTAAGAAAGTTAAAGCTTGGTGGAATTAGAATGCAACTTCTTGTTGATTGACCGAATTGAACAAGTAATTAGGGGGCGTCCATTAATTACGTGAGATATCGTGAGATTTGGCTCGACCCCCTCCCCCCCTCTAATCGCACGTGAGATTGTTCAAAATGCGTGTTTTCAGTGTAAAAATGTTAATCAATGCTTCATTGTGTTGGATTTATTAAAAAAAACTCGTAATTTATTTCATTATTTTTATTTAGGACTAGTTGAGACTATAATTTGAGACTACTGAATAAAATGACAATGAAAAAAATCGAACAATAAAATACTTATTAAGTAAGTCATTTAAAATGAGAACTTCTAAAATTTGTGAAGGAATATTCATTCTAATTCAGTCCATGGGGACTCATGTACGGTCTCGAGAGTGGCTACTGGAACCAGCATGTCCATGTGATTTTCGGTAAAATCATGCTCCTTTTAGCCACCGTTATCGTTTGCACACAGAAGCTCATTAGCTCGACGTGTGATAATCCGTGAAGGTCGCACTTTGAGCGCTGGTGCACGGTGGACTGCGCGCCGGTGCTCTGCAGCTCTTGTGATGGATGAAAAGTTAATACCGTATGTATTGCAGCATCTTTTTTCTAGATCACCACGTACACTGGGGCAATAGAGGTCATAGGGCAAGTTCATGAAGGCATGTAAAGGTTGATTCGGTAAGTAGTGGCGAATCAAAAAGGGAGCAAATAACTTTCCGTTATGCTCACCAGGATCTGGGATAGTCAAGATGCCCATCAATCTGCGAGAAAGGGTGTGGAGGTGGCCCCAGTATTAAGGCGCCTCACTCTCCATAGAAAAATAAAATGTTGTTCGACACAAATGCTCAATGCAATCCTTGGTTTATGTTATAATGATTCCCCAAATATTTCGACTCTAGCGATAGCCATCCGTGAGCTGGAATGATTTGAAATTACCTCTAAAAATCGAGATATTTTGTAGCCATATTGGCTGGTGTAATAGTTGCATTTTAGTATTAATGACAATGAATGCATAGAGTACTACTAATTCCCCATGCATACAGCATTAGTAATTGTGCGGGTACACAGTACACTTGCTCTTGTATGACATCGCCATGTAAAATGGAAATGAGCTTGCATTTGTGCTGGCATGCATACAAAATATCAAACGTATGCCTACATCATCTATGCTGTATGTATGAATGTACTTACTGGGATGTGCTTCATGTGTGCCGACCACCGAACTAAACATTTACGGATCTAAACACAACAAGTAGAGACTTGTCCATGCGTCGCTGTCACAAGTCGCAGCGCTCGTCGAATCGCGTGTTCAGCTAGCCGGTGGTAAAACAATCGACGAGCTACTATGCTACTTTGTTGCACTCGCATAACCGCGAAAAATATTATAGTGTAAAATTTAGTCATATTTTAGTAGAGAAACACGTTTACTCAATTTAACCAGTTATCTCATAATTCTACAATGTTTCTTGCTGCTAAAAATTACGTTATTTTTGCGAGAACCCACCACCCCCCTAAATGCCTCACGTAATTAATGGACGATTTCAGACAGTGAGCTAAACCATTTTGAAGTAACCTCAAAAAATCACGTTTTTCGTCAATATATTGGCTGGTGTAATAGTTGTAAAAAAATAAACTGTCAGAAATTATAGGCCGGAAAAATCTATTTCAATCTGCAAAAAAATTTTAAAATTTTTGCAATCGGATTAAAAATATTGCTGTTTTTCATGCATATGCATGATAATTTTTTATTTCCATAAAAAAACTTTCAAAATTTTAATAACTTCATTACTTCTATTTTATTTTTTAATTTCTTGCAATATTTTTTCAGTAGGTGTTTATGTTATAAAAAATATTTTAGCTTTATGTCTATCAATGTACACAATTCTGAATCAGGAATCAGTGCTAGCACTCAAAATCTTCCCAACGATATCTTGGCAGTGAGGATCGCATTATAAATAATAAAGGTATTTAAATTTTATTAAAAATAAGTTTAAAAAAATACACAAAACAACCATTATCTTTTTCATTCAACCCAATTCCAAAAATTTAAAACTTTTTGATGCAGTTTGGAAGAACGTTTTCAGTACAATTATTTCTGACCTATCGTTTTTTTAAACAACCACGCCAGCCGAAATTTTTCGAAAAACATGATTTTTGGATTTTATTTCAAAATGGTTTAGCTCACTGGCGATTATCGTGACAGCCAAAATATTTTGGGAATCGTCATAAAATAGATCAAGGTTTACTTTGGGAGCTGAAGAAACCGTCAGAAATATTTCCGTCGTTAATGACTCTCCAGAGAGGGCCATCAATCTCATGACAGGATTCAATGAGAAACTAACTTCGTCGGAGGACGAAAAGCAAATCATTCTTCAAGTTGTAGAAGCACATCAGAAGATTTTCCCGTTCTTCGAAAAAACACATTATTACAAATATAACGGGTTATAACTAAAAATCTGCACTAAGTTTATTCACATCAGAAATTCAAAATACAGGATAAATACATAGTGAAACAATACTTTGTTGCAAGGTTGCCAATAATGTCGGAAAAATCAAATTCGTGGTAATTGTAAATTGGTCTTGGGAATTTTTTTTTTGGAAATTCCCATGGTATTTTTTAATTGGCGTGGGAATTCAGCGTGGTATTTTTTAATTGCATGGGAAATCGGGAATCTTCTTCTTTAAAATTCTTTTTCACTTTTATTAAAATTTAATAATGTTATTGGATGAACGACGTAAGCGTAAAGCTATAAGTTTACGCTGTACATTTCCTCGAACTTACCTTTAATAAAAACGATTAAATTAGTTATTTGTTTTAATAACAAGTTTCCATCACAAAATTGCATGAAAACTTAGTAGACTTTTTTGGCATATAGCAATACTATCCTGAATTTTTTATTTTTTTGCAAGCGTAAAGTTTACAAAAATTATTTTAAAATGCCAAATATAAGTGAAAAATAAAATTATTGAAAAAAATAATAATAAAAAATATTTGCAAGTTTGCTTATCGAATCCTTTGATTTTCAATTATCTTGTAAAATTAAAATGACACCACAGTTGCTATTATACGCATTATACACTTTGATTACACCGAATTGTCATAAGGTGCGTATGTAAAATCGCTTACATTTTTTTTGTTGCAAAATACGCTTCAGTTAATAAACTGCTCTAACGCTATTCACATTATAAGTACGCCGTTCATTGAATTCCACTTTTATTTCTTTGTGTTATTTCTATTTTTTTTAAATTTTTTATTTATATTTTAATTCGTATGGGATTTTTGAATGCATATGGGATTTTGGTAGTATTTTTAGAAAGAAATGTATTTTAATGGTAATTTTTAATGGTCATGGTATTTTTTTTGGTATTTTTTATTTGCGGTGGGAATTTTTTTGTTTACCTTGACAATGGGAATTTTGGTGGTATTTAATTTATGTTACTGTGGGAAAAAGGTAATTTTCGTGGGAATCGTTCCGAATTTTGACTGGCAACCTTACTTTCTTGTTAAGCTATAATACTATAAGTAGATTTTATTTAATGAAATTTATTGGGGGTTGGAATTAGTTTTAAAGGTTTTCTAAGAGATGGCGTAACTATCAATAGATCGCATCGGGCACACCTGTGACTATATTCATTTCAAAGCACATTGTCTAAGCTTCATTTTTCAGTATGTGTCATTCCACTGAAGTGTAAACAACATATATTTTTTTCTCTGTGAACATGTCGACTTTCGTTCCAACAAAACGCAATTTGCGGGAAGGTTTACTTTTGTGCTTCCATTTGAAGAAAAAAGCGGTTGAAGCACAACGCACGCTTACTGAGGCTTACGGGGACTATGCTCCATCGATTTCTACTTGTGAGTACTCTTTCCGTCGGTTTAAAAGTGGTGATTTTGATACGGAAGACAAAGAGCGTCCGGGCCAGCCGTAAAAGTTTGAAGATGAGGAATTGGAGGCTTTGCTCGATGAAGACCCGTGTCAAACCCTTCAAGAATTGTCAGAATCATTGGGAGTCGACTTATCAACGGTCGGCAAACGCTTGAAGGCCATGGGAATGATTCAAAAGCAAGGAAATTGGGTGCCGTACCAGTTGAAGCCGAGAGACGTTGAACGGCGATTTTGCATGTGCGAACAACTGCTTCAACGGCATAAAAGGAAGAGTTTTTTGCATCGTATTGTCACTGGCGGTGAAAAGTGGATCCATTACGATAATCCTAAGCGAAAAAAATCGTGGGGACCACCCGGCCATGCATCAACATCGAGGGCCAAGCCGAATATTCATGGCGCCAAGCTTATGCTGTGTATTTGGTGGGATCAGAAGGGTGTCGTGTACTATGAGCTGCTAAAACCTAACGAAAGCATCACTGGGGAACGCTACCAACAACAATTGATGCAATTGAGCCGAGCATTAAAGGTTAAACGGCCGGAATATGCCAAAAGACACGACAAAGTGGTTTTTCAACATGACAACGCACGGCCACATGTTGCAAGAACCGTCAAGGAAACGTTGGAGGCTCTGAATTGGGATGTGCTACCCCACCCGCCTTATAGCCCAGACATAGCCCCTTCCGACTACCACCTATTCAGATCGATGACGCATGGCTTGGCTGAGCAGCGCTTCACTTCTTACGAGGATACCAAAAAATGGGTCGATTCGTGGATTGCCTCAAAAGACGAATCGTTCTTCCGGCGCGGAATCCATATGCTGCCAGAAAGATGGGAAAATGTTGTGGCTAACGATGGACAATACTTTGAATAATATACATTGTACCGTTGTTTCTAAATAAATGCTCAAAAACCGAAAAAAAACCTTTAAAATTAATTCCAACCCCCAATAATAAACAGACCTTTGTCGACCACCCGTCGTAGTTTTGTTCGTATTTGTTAGAAAGCACGTTGTACGCCATTTATCGACTTATTTAAGGCACTTCCGGATACGTGATGTCAACTGCTTCACATTTTTGACCTCTAGAAAATTCTACAAGACCAAACTTTTATCATCCCCAAAAAAAATCTTCAATTGGTCGGCATTGTGGAAAGATAGTGGTCTTGCTGTCTTTAGACCCAAAATTATATTTTTTCTGACCAACAACTTCAATGCCGTCTTTGCATAATGTGAGGAGGCTTTGTCCGGCCAAAATATATAATCATCATATTTATGAATAAATGGAAGCAAAAATTTGTCTAAACGATCATTTTGATAGACCACTTGATTTGTTGTCAAATTAGACAGCAAAGTAAAGCATAACTTTTTGCTCAAACTTTTTCCTTTTTCTTGAATTTATATTTTACATCAGAAGAGCTTGAAGATCTATCATTTGTGTAAAATATATCGTTTCCTGGCATTTGTAGAGCAATTAGTGTGAAATAACTTTCGTCATACAAAATGAACGATTTTCCATCGTAATTTTTGACCATCCGCCGACATTGAGATTTTACTAATTGAATTAGCTCTTCAGTGTACTCTGGAGACTGCTGCTTCTTTTTAACTTTAATATTTAGTGATTTTAATGTTTTGCAAATATATGGCTGCAAGAATTTGGATTTTCGGGCGGCATTGGTTTGATTTATGCTATATTCGTTGTTAAAAGCGGTTTTAAGCTTTTTAATGGAGTTTTTTGTCATAATAATCGGTTTTCTTCCGGAACCCGGTTTTCTTTCTATTTTTAAAATACTCTGGATAGAATATATCGTCCTTTTTGACATGCCCTGAGCCTAAATGCTGCTTATAAAAACGTAAAATACGCTTAACGGAGATGTTGCTGCTGTGAAGTCATTTTAAAGACTAATGTAACAAGTGCGCTGCCATGATTCATATGATAAAAAGATAATGCAATAACTCATATATTTACGCAATGCCTTCGTGGCAAAACAAAGCTTTTTAAAACTGCAAGCAATTCAAATTAGTGCAGATTTTTAGTTATAACCCGTTACAACAGAAGTAAAAATATTCTTAATAATTTACGCAGGTACAGTAATAGAGCAAATTCACATTTATCGAAAAAGTACATTCATATAATAAATCATATTTCGCTTAAATTGCGTTCGATTTGGAAAATTTTTTCTTGAAATATTATTATATTACGCAGGCTTCACAACTAAAGTATTTTTTTTGTAAACAATATCATTATCTAAAAGATTGAGAGATTTTAAATAATAACTGAGTGGAAAAAATCAATGATATTCGCGTTTATTTGTTCCTGGTGACCGCAAAATTAATTTCATGCCAAATCTGAGTACGAAATTGGATTCAGCGACCAATTTTACAATTTTGTTGTAACATGTGTGAAGCTTTAATGCCAGTTTGAAAATTAATAAATACACATTATCTCTGAGGTCCCGAAAAAAGTTTTTAACTGCAGATCATCCAGTTTATGAAAGGTGTGGTCTTTTTTGGGTGTTTTACTAATTTTATGTAAGCACCTTTCATATAAGGGGGGGGGGGGGTGGGAACGCGGAGAATCAGACGCGAAGTAGGATTTGACTGTATCTAATATATATACTATCCGCTATCTAAAGGTGAGCTTCCAACTTTTCTTGAAAATTGATTGTGAAATCGTTGTTTTACTTGAAGTAGATTAAGAATGTTAAAGTAGTTAAAAAATAATTTTAAAACCTACTAGCTACTTTTTTATTTTCTAGCTTAGCTATTTTTAGCTGCTACCTTTTTTGTTAATAAAGGGCAATATTTAAAAAAATATATTTTTAAAAAAAATTATTTAAATGCCTTTATTCAATTTAATATACGTAAAATTTTATCAATTTTCTTAAATTTTGTGTACATAAAAATTAATAAAGATAGTATTTAATAATCTTTTATGCAGCAATACATTGCATTTACAAAGCAATCAATATGATTGATAAACCAATTAGTGTTTTTTTAACTATTTTCTTTTTCCAGCTTAAAAACAAATGGTTAGCTCTTTTTAGCTACTTTTGTTAGCAAATTTAGCTTCAGGCTCAACATTTTTTTGGCAACACTGATCACGATTTAAATGGCGCTTTTTCTTACGCGTGCATGTCCCTCGTACCTTTTACCCCCGAATTCATCCAGCATATGCTGTCGCCTGTGCTGCGGGCAGACAGAACTCCCGTACGGGCAACTGTGAACACCCCTAATTTAAAAAAAATGTTTTCCTGACTCGAAAATTGCACAAAAACATCCAAGTTGGCAGGACTTAAGCCATAGATATAATTGAAAATATTCTGGCAAAAAGCCAGATACATTATTAATCATGCTTTTTACTTCAGATAGGATATTGATTGATCACGGAAACAGTTAACGGGCTGCTGCTATCGTCTCAGTGGGCTGTCGATGAAGGCGGTTGTGGCAAATTCATCGCAACGGAAAAAATGATAAGCACATGACAAAATCATCTTTGTACACAGACCAACAAAAAAAAAAACATCCAAAATCGATGACCCTCACCAGAAGGATGCAATGGGTGAGGTTGATGTCGACATAGTTTTTAAAATTTAAATTCAAACTCCTATCAATTTCTTATTTACTTTTAAATCAAATTTGATTTAAAGTATTAAACAATCTTGTTGTTTTTAAATATTTATAAGCTAGTAGTTATGCAATTCAAAAAAGATTGCAACATTTTCATTTATAGCGAACCGTTAGTCAAACCACTCTGCCTGTACTCTCTTTCTTTACTTAAGAAATTTGTTTAAAATTTTAATTTTCATGAAAACAGTCTAATTGTTGATCAATTACCAAATTTCCTTAAACTGGTTTTCTAGCGTCTACCTTTCACCTATTGGTATTTTAAAGGAATAAATTAATAGTATAGTTTAGGGCTCTCGCAGAGTCTATAGCTTAGTATGCTGCAGAAGCAAAAGTAAATCTTCCGTAAGAAATGCATTGCGTGTTTGACAGCAAAAAGGTAGCGAAATTTTTTTTCGTTGGTTAGTACGCTGTTGAACCGAAAAATTGCTCAATGCAGACAAGTACACAACCATGATTGGAGAGTTAAAATGTCAAAATTTCACTGCCTTTTATATGTCCGTACATATAATTGGCGTGGAAATTTGACATTCAACAATAATGTTCAACTAACACATTCAACAAACACGTTATGTGTATGTGTTAGTGTTGAGTCTACACAAAAATTTCGCGTGTAGAATTAAGTGCCTAAAAATTTTAGTTCCTGCAGCATACTAACCTATAGCAGATAAAGACATTTCATTTTTTTTTTACACTCATGAATATTGGCGGTTGATGAATAAATTTGCATTAAAAATTTATAAAATGTTCTTAACTTTATCTTAAAAATTAAAACTCCCTTTTTCGATTACCCGTGAAAAATTATTCAGATTCGGGCTGATAATAAAAACATGTGTACAGTAATGAATGATCCTTAAAATACGGTAATTTTTACTCCTTTAATCATTTAATTTCGGTAATATGGGATGCCAAGGTTTGCAACACTGATCATAGTTGTTGATACCTACACGATATAATCAATTTCTATGCTTCTGTATTTGGGGGACGCATGTTTTTTATTGCAAACAACATTTTCAGTTGTTCCTGCTTTCTTTATAGTTGCTGTTATGTTGTTGATGCAGTATTGTTGGTTGCTGCGGTTGCGACTCAGCTCTGCTTCACAAATTGTGGTTTCTATGGTGGGTGGAATATGAATAGCGACTTTGACCAACGCAGTAATTGCTTAACAGGGAATGTTGCAGATGATGAGGCGCT
This sequence comes from Dichetophora obliterata, assembly GCA_963920525.1. NCBI lineage: Eukaryota > Metazoa > Arthropoda > Insecta > Diptera > Sciomyzidae > Dichetophora > Dichetophora obliterata. The sequence continues at coordinate 179,654,341 of OY986437.1, read as the reverse complement.
ATTTCTGTACCGTTGTTGTTGCTTCTGGTGATTTTTTTTTATTGCACCATACTAAAAACAACAGCAGTAAGACTGCAACAACAAGCAACAGAAGAACGCCATTCTTATGTCAGCACAATATTCAAGCCTCTTTCATTATTTTTCGTTTGCGATCGTTAGCTAAACATGGAAGAGTGCGGGTACGCGTGCTTTTGTCCACTTAGTTAACAAAAATGCATGTGATGCCAATTTAATTGTTGCTATTGCTATAAGAAATAATCGTGAAATCAAAATGCTTGTGGTGCGAAAAAAGTCTAAAGTTTTGAGGATTAGATTAAATTGCCTACAGATTAAAATGTAGTGAATTATTAATATTTTTGCAAAAGGTCGACTAGTGTTAAGTAAAAGGATATTTTATTTTTATTTATTTGAACTGAATGATTGTGTTATGTCTACGAAATAAAAAGCAAACGTTCAAGTTTATTCTGAACAAATTGCAAACGATTTGTAAGGAGTAACATAGTTAACAAGAATGACTTAAACTATACCCTATAATCGAAAGTTTTCTATATGACCTTATTATTTATTATTACGCACATTCCACGCATAACGCAATATTTTTTTTCAAAAATTGACCTAATGGCTTTCGATTTGTTTTATTTTTCGGCTAGAGGTTCCTATTAAAATTCTAAGAACATAAATTCATTTATTTTTTTATCGCCATTCGTTAAAAAGTTATGGACCTTTCAATTCTGCAAATCGACCGAAAACGCCAGAATTGGAAAATTTTTAATTAATTGTTTATACGTCAGTTTTAATCCAATTTTTATAAATGAGGTACCGTTAGAAAGGTATTAGAAAGTAGTTTCTGGAAAAATTATATAATTTTAAAATTTTGGATGTTAGGGTTGCCAACATATTAAAAAAAATTTATTTGCTAATTTCTCAAAAAACACGTAATTTTTTGTGATTTTTTATTTTTTAAATTTAAAGAAGAATGTTGCCTTTCAGTCCAAAATAATTTTATGATGGAGCTTTTATATGTTCTTTCGCAATTTCAATTTTTGTGCACATACCTTATCATTTTGAGGCAATTTATCGCCCATAAATTTTATAACGGTAAAGATATTTGCAAAGTTTAATCTGCAAAATGGTTTGTCTTATAAGGACCAACATTTTATTCATAAGATTCGATGACCTAACACTTGACCTTGGTAGAGAAAACTGATAAATACGAAAAAATATTTTTTTTTTTACTTTTATTTGTAAAAAGGTGAACAAAATTTTGTTTCAAGAATGCCATATTGAAGATTATTAAATTTTAACTGAGTTTGTTCCAAAAAGTTTTAAAATCGGTCGCAAAACAAAAAAGTTATGATGGTTTGATCAGCTGATATATTAAAAAGTCCTCTGAAGCTGAATATCGTCGAGTTTTAATCTCCCTATTATTGATGGGAATAAAACTGTGTAACTTCTGTGTGCCAGTTATAGCTTGCACACTTTTAAATTTTGACATCAACTCAGCTTCAACATTTTCAAAAGACTCTTTCGTAAAGCTCTCTCGCGTTTGTTAATTGGTTTTCAAATGGTCTTTGAAGACAGGCTCTCATTGCATTTCGTTTAAAAGCTCCACCGATGCCATCACACGGCCTCTTATCATGCGATGTGGCACAGAAATGCCACTCAGCGTCAAAATATTCTTCTTCTTTCCACTGGCAAAGCTGGTAGAAATTCTTTCTATTCTTATACTGCGATGCAGCTCCATCGGAAAACAAAATAATTCTTTTAATGTCGTTAAATTGAGCTCGTAAGACCAGTAGCAATTCTTTTTGAAATTGAAACACCGCACTGAAATTGTGGGTCAAACTTTCGGGTATTTTGATAACGCTAAGATTTCCAACATCATTGCTGTCATCCTTAAAATAAATAAAGAACGGATGTATAGTGCATTGATCATGAGACCAATATTGAGACTGTACAGCATTCTATTAAAAGTATAAAAAAAAAGTTTTGCAATAAACATTTTTCTACTGCAGATCAAGTATTTAAGGAATTTTAGGGTAAACGTTAGTTTTACCTGAATGAAAAAACTGCAATTTTCTGAAAAATCACATATAACAACAAATTCTCCTGTTTTCAACAGGGTGCGGAGAACGATTGTTCTCAATTATCGTTCTCCTCATTTAAAATTGTTCTCGCAAGTTATCACGAACGAATAGGGAACTCTCTGCTGGCGTCGTATTTTTTATCTCTGAAAAATTTGTCAGTTTCAAATTTATTCGAAAGAATTTTTCACAAAAAAATAATAAGCAATGAACATTCGTTTTCAATTTTTCATAAAAATTAATCGTTCAAAGAAAAATTCAGGAACGTTCGTTTCCTAAAAAAAGTTATGTTCCGACTGTCAGCATCCACATCGTCTAGCGAGGATTCTTTTCAGTTTGGTATGTATTAGAGCCCTGCGTAGGTGCACTTAAGACCGGCTTCAAAACATTTGTTCATTTCACACTACACTGCATTGTCTTGCTTGCTGCAAAGAAATCATGTGTGTGATTGCAGCGAAGACGAACAAAACATGATAGAGCAATAAAAACAGATAATAGATATTGTTGATCTAAGATATCGTTGTCAGAGAGCTCACTGCAGTCAATGCAACGAAAGCTTGTTCACTGGCAAATAAATGATTTATTTCAGAGAACGAATACGGTGCTGGCACGAACACTAGGTAAAAATGGGTCACGCATCATTATTGAACAGTGCTAGGAGGATGCTGATTTCGAATCTGAAGTCAGAATTTTAAAAATAAAATTGGGTTATAGGGTTGCCACCTATTTTTTATTTTTACAAATGCGATGCGGGTGCGAACATCAGGTAAAAATGGGTCGCTGAATCCGAATCCGTTGTTAGAATTTAAAAATTATGTAGTTTTTCATAATAGGGTTGCCACCTAATATTATGTATTTTTAAAAGTTTTAAACATCATTTAAGAGTTTTAGGAGGTCGCTGATTTAGAATCTGAAGTCAGAATTTTAAAATTAAAGATGGTGGATAGGGTTGCCACCTTAATTTTTTGTATTTTTATGCACTTGTTTGTGGTGGTTTGTATGTATCTATTTTCTTTTTACTTTTTTGAGGTATTATGGGATTTTGTGTTAATTTTGAGGTATTTTTTGGTAATTTGAGGTATTTTTGGAGTGTGGTAATCTTGGGAATTAAATGCGAGAAAAAGGCAATTTTGATGGTAATTCCATCTTGTGACACTGCCCCTATCATGAAAAATTTGTCGTCCTTAATCTCTCCAGTATAACTGATAAATTGGAAGATTCGCGATCGGTACTTTCATCATATAAAGGTATCTTATTGACTGAATTCCTCCGGACGCGTTTGTATTCAGCCCTATCATGAATAATTTTTCACCCGAAATCAAAAAAGATAGTCTCAAAGTTAAATCTCAAGAACATTTTGGAAATTTTTAATGCAAATTTGTTCATCAAACGTCAATATTCACGATTGTAAAAAAAATATGATGTCTTTATCTGCTATATTAAAAATGAAAACACCCTTTTTTGATTCCGGTCGAAAAATTATTCATGATATATGAATAAGAAAATCTCCAAAGGAAGAGACCTTTATATGATGAAAGTGCCGATCGCGAAACTGCCAATTTATCAGTTATACTGAGGAGAATACGATAACTGGTGCGCCGCGATTTGACAATGGATTCGTAAAGCACTTTTAATAAAAATAGGAATGGCCGAAAGAAAAATCGATGCATCGATTTGTTTACGAGTTATCAATTTTTTAATTTGATTATCATTTAATCTTTCAATCAATCAATATCGATTTCAATCAATAGATCAACCTTTTAAATCTATGAGATAATGGTAACGATATAGATATTTTATTGAACAGATCTTGTACCAAGCAACAAAATGTTAAACATAGATAACTAGTTGAGGTATCGATTTTTTGTTCGAACAAACATTTTTTTTTGTTATGAAAAGAACAACACTTTCTAATCGCGGCACCTCAGTTAACGTAATAGTGCCTTTATACTTTTGCAGACCAGTGTTATTGAAAACATAAGTATTAAAACGTTCTTCACTTCCTGATTTTCAGTGATGGGTAGAGTATCAAATATAGACAAAAAATCTTTGGTTGTCCATAACAAAATAAGTAACATTTCCAAATGTCTCTTATGCGAAAAACCAATCATAGGATGTGTACTAGGGAATATCAAAAGGCATTACGAGAGTGTTCACAACATAATTTTGACGATGATTCATCATCAAAATCATCAAGAAGTCATATAACAATCATATAACAATCATAACAAACCATCTTTTTTATTTGATTGGGCATATCAAGTTTATTTACCTTATTAAAATATTATTTTTCCTCATATGCATATGTGCAGTCTACATCTATATTTTGGTTTCATCTTTTCATGTCAGCAAGTGTACAGAAATAGAACAAACTTATATTTTGTCTAATAACTCTACGTACAAACGAACGTTCGTGAATTTTTTCTTCAAAAGCTCATTTTGAATGAACAATTCCAAACGAACGTTTGTTGCTTTTTGTTGTTGTGTGAAAAATTCGTTCGAAAAAATACAAAGCTCACAAATTTATCAGTGATAAAAAAAAACGACGCAAGCAGAGCGTTCCTTTTACGATTGCGAACGTTCGTCTGCTTTTAAATTTTTCGTTTGAAAAATTCTCACACACAGTAAAAAACGAACGATATGATCGTATTTTAATCAATTGCGAACGAATTTTTCCGCACCCTGGTTTTCAATGCTTCCTTTTGCATTTTTAAATAATTCGCTTGTCTTTTAGCGATGAAATCGTGTGGTACTAGCAAATCAACTTGTTTGCTGAATTCCGATATGAAAACATCTGCTGACTTCTTCATATTTTCCAAATAGGTTTTACCTTAATGGAAAAAATAGATATTAAAATTTATGTTAAAATTCAATCAAATAATAGAAACGGCAAACTTGGTCACGCTAAAAAAATAATTTATTTGTAAATAAAGGTACTAATTCGTACCACTTTGATTAACCCATTGCTTGTACGCAACATTATAGAGTAAGTTTTCCTCCAAAACGTTTGCAATAAAATTTTCTAAAACAAGAACTCCAGAGCAGAGGTCACATTCTCTCAATTTGCATTTTTCAGTAGGGTGATTACAAAGCAGTAAGTCAAATAGATTGCGATATGAATCTATGCCGAATAGTTTCTTCATTGGTTCAAAAATTAATGTGACATTTTGATGGTAGACACAAACACAGACATAATGTGTTCCTCCCGTTTGGAGTGTCAAAATGCATTGCGGTGGTTTCAATGCTGCAAATTTGGAGAAGCCTATTTTGGTGCCGATATGTGAAATCTTAAAAGATGCGTATGCTTAATCGAGATTTATTAGTAAAAGACGCCTTTGCAGTGTAGATTTTTCATTGTTCTCGTTAATGGTAACGTAGTCGCGCTTTCCTGGGCAAGTGTGGCTGATGTCTTCACTCAAATAAAATTTCGTCACCATATCCACCAAATCTTGACTAATGACATTTGAGGCTAAAAGTTTCATTGGGCCGCACATTATGCTTTTCTCAGCGACAAGCAATTTTACGTTGTTTGCAAAGCGCCAACTGATATTGAATTCAACGTGCATTTTATTCGCTGTCCAGGACTATGGGCGGACGGACAGAATTTTCCATTTCTCCGCTTTATCAGAAGTTTGGGCACATTTTTCAGTTATTTGTTCCACTATTTCATCGGTATCAGATTTTTCAGTATTTGGTTCATGCAGAGTGGATGGAGTCAAGCCAAAAATTTTGCTGGCCATATTTTTCGTTATCCATGATATTCCGGCAGTACGACATTCATCTATTTATTTTTCGATATTCTATTTGTTCGACTCCTATTTCTGGGAGCAGCTTATTAAGCTCACGAACAAACTGTTCCCTGTCAATCACTTTACCAGCTATGCTCGCAGTTTCTGCTTCAATGTTTTCACCACCAGCCTCCAAGTAATTCATTACTTCATTCATAACATTTTCAGTTGCAATTGGCGCCTGCTTTATGATTGCCTCCACTTTGCTAAGTTGTAGACGGCAAGTTGAACAAATTTTTATTTCACCAGCCACTAAATCACTGATTCCTAAATATTCCGCAGTTTCGACATACTCTTGGGTTAAAAATCGAAATCAATCGCGCACGTGATGATTACGTTTTCCGAACAAATTACAACAAGGTTTTGGGTGCATTTTTTTTTAACTGACAGCCGATTTTCATGAAAGTTTTTACTTGTGACAAATTATTTTTTTTTAATTTTGACGCGATTAGAAAATTTTTTACTTGTGAACAAGAACACCTGATTTAAAGTTTTGCCAGAGGAATGAAGAAGAACATTTTGACGCTGAGTGGCATTTCATTGCCACATCGTATGGTAATAATAATCAAATCAATAATAGGGAGATTAAAACTCGACGATATTCAGCTTCAGACGACTTTTTAATATATCAGCTAATCAAACCATCATAACTTTTGCAACCGATTTTAAAACTTATTGGAACAAACTCAGTTAAAATTTAATAATCTTCAATATGGCAATCTTGAAAAAAAATTTTGTTCACCTTTTTACCAATAAAAGTAAAAAAATATATTTTTTTTCGTATTTACCAGTTTTCTCAAGGTCAAGTGTTAGGTCATCGAAACTTATGAATAAAATGTTGGTCCTTATAAGACAAACCATTTTGCAGATTAAACTTTGCAAATATCTTTACCGTTATAAAATTTATGGGCGATAAATTGCCTCAAAATGATAAGGTATGCGCACAAAAATTGAAATTACGAAAAAACATATAAAAGCTCCATCATAAAATTATTTTGGACTGAAAGGCAACATTCTTCTTTAAATTTAAAAAATAAAAAATCGCAAAAAAATTACGCGTTTTTTGAGAAATTAGCAAATAAATTTTTTTTAATATGTTGGCAACCGTAACAAATTCTAGTTGTTTGATAGTTTAAAATCGTTTATTGAGCTTTGGGTCAGGTTAGAACAACTAATTATTAATTATTCAGCCTTATTCATAATCTCATTTTAAAGGCTGCGTAACTTTAAACCAGCTTTAAACAGCACATCGTTATTCATAAATTTTTTTCCGGCTTGTGTAAGATCTGCGTAACTCAAACGCCTAAATTTGCGTTTAAAGGCTGCGTAAATGCAACCTTAACTTTTTTGTCGTCGTTTTGATTACGGTTGATGTATATGATAATTATATCATAGACATGCTCCATATGCGACCTTTTTAGACTTTTTTCAGTAAAAGATTCGTAAATGTACAAGAATTCTTCGTTTTTGTAAAAGAGTTTCGATTGTTAGAAGATACTTTAAGCCTTGAAGAGTGCGTAACTGAACAAGCGTTGAACGTTTGTGTAAGAAAATCTATTGTATAAGGCTGTATATTTTTTGTTAGTTTGGACACCATGACGTGATGAAAAAACATCACCTATTATCAACGCTAAACATGGGTAAAGCTGTGCTGCGTTGCGCTATTGAGTTAAAACACTTAAATGTGTTATTGCGCTAAACGACACGCTTAACCTTTAGTCTGTACCATGTTTCGCCAAGATATCTTTGTATTGGGGGTTGGAATTAATTTTAAAGGTTTTTTTCGGTTTTTGAGCATTTATTTAGAAACAACGGTACAATGTATATTATTCAAAGTATTGTCCATCGTTAGCTACAACATTTTCCCATCTTTCTGGCAGCATATGGATTCCGCGCCGGAAGAACGATTCGTCTTTTGAGACAATCCACGAATCGACCCATTTTTTGGTATCCTCGTAAGAAGTGAAGCGCTGCTCAGCCAAGCCATACGTCATCGATCTGAATAGGCGGTAGTCGGAAGGGGCTATGTCTGGGCTATAAGGCGGGTGGGGTAGCACATCCCAATTCAGCGCCTCCAACGTTTCCTTGACGGTTCTTGCAACATGTGGCCGTGCGTTGTCATGTTGAAAAACCACTTTGTCGTGTCTTTTGGCATATTCCGGCCGTTTAACCTTTAATGCTCGGCTCAATTGCATCAATTGTTGTTGGTAGCGTTCCCCAGTGATGGTTTCGTTAGGTTTTAGCAGCTCATAGTACACGACACCCTTCTGATCCCACTAAATACACAGCATAAGCTTGGCGCCATGAATATTCGGCTTGGCCCTCGATGTTGATGCATGGCCGGGTGGTCCCCACGATTTTTTTCGCTTAGGATTATCGTAATGGATCCACTTTTCATCGCCAGTGACAATACGATGCAAAAAACTCTTCTTTTTATGCCGTTGAAGCAGTTGTTCGCACATGCAAAATCGCCGTTCAACGTCTCTCGGCTTCAACTGGTACGGCACCCAATTTCCTTGCTTTTGAATCATTCCCATGGCCTTCAAGCGTTTGCCGACCGTTGATAAGTCGACTCCCAATGATTCTGACAATTCTTGAAGGGTTTGACACGGGTCTTCATCGAGCAAAGCCTCCAATTCCTCATCTTCAAACTTTTTCGGCTGGCCCGGACGCTCTTTGTCTTCCGTATCAAAATCACCACTTTTAAACCGACGGAACCAGTACTCACAAGTAGAAATCGATGGAGCATAGTCCCCGTAAGCCTCAGTAAGCGTGCGTTGTGCTTCAACCGCTTTTTTCTTCAAATGGAAGCACAAAAGTAAACCTTCCCGCAAATTGCGTTTTGTTGGAACGAAAGTCGACATGTTCACAGAGAAAAAAATATATGTTGTTTTCACTTCAGTGGAATGACAAATACTGAAAAATGAAGCTTAGACAATGTGCTTTGAAATGAATATAGTCACAGGTGTGCCCGATGCGATCTATTGATAGTTACGCCATCTCTTAGAAAACCTTTAAAACTAATTCCAACCCCCAATATTTCAATGAATTTCAACATCAAAAGTAAATAACTTCTCGATTTTTTATTTTTTATTTTTTTTTTATTCGCATAGTGCATTATCCTATATATATATTAACTTTTTGAATAAAGAATGGAACGAAAAATAAAACGGAACCAAATTAAAACAAAAAACTATACGTTATTATCGACTAGCAGGCTGCATTTGTCCGAGCCTCCATGGAGTTGGAGAGAGCGACATGGAGTTTATTAGAGCTCTCGCAATACAAATGCGTGAAAAGAAAACGAATAAGCTGGTATGATTTTTAAAATAACTTAACACCGTAATAAAATATACTTATTATTAAAAAATTAAAAAGAAAATACTTCTAACAAGCGCTGTAGTACAAATATGATATTTTTAAACTTTTTTATAAAAATCGGCCCAATGCTTTTGGAGTTAACTTGTAACAAAAAATTGTCACTCTAATTTTATTTAATACTAGCAGGCCACGTTTTTTATCAATCTCCTTAACGCCTTAGAGACGGGACAATTTTTTCACTCACGTGCTACATTTCACCTAATTTTGATTTTGACTAATTTTTATGTGATACGGTTATTTAGACAATACATATCAAAGAAATAAAAATGGTCTTTTTTTCTCTTGTTTTGGGGGCCGCTCTGTATTTATATGCATATCACTTTTCGCCTTGCTCAAGGCTCATCAGTTTTTTTTTGTTGCGCTGTGCTAGCTGTGAAGAGAAAGAGAAAAATAGAGAGCAACATGGAGTTTCTTGAAACTCTCGCAACATACACGCGTCAAAAGACAACGAATATGCAATGCTTGTCAGCTTGGATGATTCTTAAAAAAAAACTGAATACCTTAATTATATACAGGGTGTTCCGTATTAAAAGGACAATCCCGCAGCAGTTGATTCCTTGGGTCAAGAAAAAGAAAAAATGTATGGAAGTGGGTTCAACTCTCCCCTGTTCAGAGAAGAACCATAAGGGAAATTTTACTTAAAATAACTTAAAAAGATTTAATCAGCTCTACGCTTATAACTTCAAAATTATTAAAATTAAGAATTAGAAAAAAGTTTAGGACCATTTTGGAAACGTTATTAAATAACAAACTAAGATTTGTTGCACTTTGTAAATTTTATTCTGTTAAAACACTAAAATAAATTTTTTTTATAAAAAATTGATATTAGTTTTTTTTTCTTTCAAATTCGATTTACACGAAAATTCGTCTAAGATTTTATTTTTTCTAATGATGCAGTTTGAGCCTCCTTAGTGTTGTTTTCAAAGCTCTTGTTATAAGTTCTTACGTTTAGTCAATAACTAACCAAGAATTTATAATTTTTTGATAGCATTTATTTAAAAAAACGATTAAAAAAATGTTTAAATTCATAATAATTGCTCAAAATGCCCTCAATGAACACCACCATTAGGGTGTCCCAAAAAAATATTTTTTTTTTCGAATTTCATAGTTGCTCAAACTTTGTTCGAAGGCTTATCTCGCCAATTATTTTTGAGACTTTTTTAGATTTTTTAGAAGAGGTTTAGAGGTTGCGCTAATTCGTTTTTCGGAGATTTTTCGAATTCGAAGCAAAAGTTGGTCAATAACAGACATTTTCTAAGTCTTTGAGTCATCATTAATGTACATAAATCAGAAGTTTTGTCAAACTTTTTCGTCATTTGGGTGTTAAATATTTAATTTTTTCGTGAAATTATAGTAAATGTTCTGATGAAATGTTGTTTAAAGCCTTTGAATGTGGGTGAACCGTGGAAACTCGGAAAAAATGTGTACATTTAGAATGATCAACGCAGGAAAGAATTAGTTTTCGATTTCTTTATTCTTATTAATTCGGCAATTTACCATGTAGAGCGCACAGGTATAAGTGCCGACATAGACTATAGACTAAGCTTACGAACCTAAGAAATTACAACAAGATAACTTAACATTAGCCTTAACATTAGTAGAATAAAAGTTCCAACTGCCAGGGTTGCCTTTTGGCATAAACATCGCCATCCGCCTTGCAGTATCGCTGCAAAATAAATTTTCATGAAAGCCGCATGGAATTATAACATAAAAAAAATTGGCATCAGCTAACCGTAGATTAGGCAGTTCTGATAGAATAGACGAATCTACTGAGCATGTTGGTAGACCTCCCGTGAGATGTGGTAGCACAAGAGCTGTTTCTTCTATCTTCATGTCAGGATTAATAGGAGAACTTAGGATAAAATAACACGACTTTTGGATTTTGCCAGAGATAGCCTGATTCAGCCCAGAATCTTGGGCACTTATGGCGGTACTTGGAAGTTTGAATAAGCGATCAGTAATGAATGTCCCTTCTGATCCGGAATCCAAAAAGGGCCCGAGCAGTGTAAGTGGTACCTAAATGGCAGATATGTAACAGAGCAGTACCTAAGAGAATCCAATAGGAATTGGATGCGAAGCAGGACTGAATGTTATTGATAGAATCGGAATTGTCAGTGGACTGTATTTGAGATGTGCGGGAACGTTGCACTATGGAATTTTGGCTTGACCTATTTAAATTCCCTTCCGAATGTACAGGGAAATTGGATGGAAGGCGAGGAAATGGATTGGAATTTGATGAAAACCTTTCCATATGAAGCAAAGTGTTGTGTCTTTTGTTACGTGAAGCAATTATGAGCGCTTTTGCAGTTTTTTTATGGAATGTGCTTTTGCTAGACAGTTTAAGTTTATATTTTTGAACAAGCTCCATTCTTTCAGAAGGTTGCATTTGAAGAAATCGTGGACAGTGTCGAATGGTATGTTGTTCATTTGGACACAACTTACATGTGGGAGTACCAACATTTGTGTGGTATGTATTTACTCTCTTAAGAGCAGAACTAGGTCAGCTACTGTTTCAAGTGTTTGATATTACCTGGTGAGGAAAGAATCAAGATTTTTCCAAACAGGGATATCCAGGGTTTTGAATCGATTGCTCCCAAAGAGCAAGTGTTTGGTCGGGAAGTCGAGAAAAACACAGAAATATAAAAATAGCATTCCAATTATCTATCGCAATATTGCACAATTGAAGTGCAGAAATACAATTATTAATTTCTCTTTGGAGCTTTTTAATCTCTGACCCAGACACAACTCTGAGGACACAACTGGTAGATTAAATAGGATACACAATTGGCTATTAACTAGGATTCTTAAAGCGGTCCTTCAGATTATTCCAAGCTAGAATAAAGCCGTCGTTGGTTAGAGGATTTTTTTTTACTATGTCGCGAGCCTCACCTCGCGTTTTCTGATTAAGATGGAATAATTTATCCACTGGACTTAATCTGGAGTTATTGATGTAGATAGCTTGGAACATATCCCGAAATGTTGGCCAGGAAAAGTAATCTCCGCTGAAAATTTCCGTGTCACACGGCGGAAGATGAAAACTGCTGCTCGGAGTCGAAACTGCGTTCGTTCTGGAACTGGTGAATAGTAAGTCTGCTTGTGACGTAAGCTGTTCAGAGATTTCGCATATCTTCGCGATACAGCGTACGTACGTCTCGTAGGAATTACGATAACGAGACTTCATTGTTTCAAGGTCGGGAGATTCATCATCGCTGTGATCCTCCATGACGTCCTTCGTGCAGTTATCATATGCCTTCTTGACTTTGTTCCATATAGATTTCATTTCTTCACGATGAACTTCTAAGGAGTGTCTAGAAAAAGCTGCTACTGGTTTGGAATTAAAATCGGTTTCGAACTCCACGCGTGTGTCATTTAATCGAATAAAGTGTTCGAGAGAAGCCATTGTTATGGCTGAAGCAGGGCAATAAATTTAAGCAGAAAAGGGACTCGGAATCGAAGAAGTTGAAATTAAGAAAAACTTCTTATTCACCAACCGCAATGGAATATGAGTAGGTAACAATATTGCTATCAACGATGTAGAAGTAGAAATGAAAACTTATCGATAATTTGAAACTTTAGGAATTATAATAGAAAAAAAATTTCAATCGGAAATTGAAGTCGCCTTAGTGGAAGCAGCAATGTAGAATTATCGATAATTAAAAACAAAAGAACTATAAACAGAAATGAACTCCCAATCAGCAATGTGAAGTAATTGATAAGTAATCGAACTAAGTTGAAATAGAAATGTGAAACTGTCGATTATTTAAACAGAATCCAATGAAATCGAAATAAAGTCCAAAACAAAGGAATATTAAATCGCACCAGTGAACGCAGAAATATGAAATTATCGATTGGTTAATCAAAATCAGTTGAAATCGACATAAAATTAAACAAATGAATATAAAATCACAACAGTCGACGCAGAAATCTGAAATTGTCGATTATTTAAACAAAATCAGTTGAAATCGAAATAAAATTTAAAACGAATGAATATTAAATCGCACCAGTGAACGCAGAAATATGAAACTTTCGATTATTTAAACAAAATCCGTTGAAATTGAAATAAAATTCAAAACAAATGAATATTAAATCGCACCAGTGAATGCAGAAATATGAAATTGTCAATTATTTAAACAAAATCTGTTGAAATTGAAATAAAATCCGAGCGGAATGAATTTGAGCTTGCTGCAGTGGACATGTGAAGTGACCGATAATTTGGACTACAGAAATGGAAATTGAAATCAAATTCAAACCGAAAATTGAAATCGTCTAAGTGAAAGCAAGACAAATTATCGGAACATAGAATGGAAATCGAAATAAAAGTCTTAATGGCTAAAGATTTAAATCTAACAGGCAGATGGTTGCAAGAGTTGAAATGTAATTGATGGAAAACAACAACGATTGAAATATTTATTTATTATTATTTTTTTATCACGATCCCAAAGACTGAATGTCTTAAAGGCTTTTAGGTAATAGAGCAATAATTATGAAGTAGGAAATTGAATATTAAGTTTGGACATCCAATTCCAAAGTGGTTTTTTTTTGTATAGTTGAGAAAAACCTTTTAAATTCGTTTAGATGTTGTAACCAGGTTACGTTAAACCAACGAAAAGTATAGAAACTAAATAAATTGCGATCCATTGAAATATTTCATATAAATGACTCTGAAGAAAATCTATAGATTTGCAGTATATTTTTTCAACATTATATTCTGATAGAAAAGGAACCAAATTTGCTGTTGTAGTATTAAACATATTACATAAATGCTTAGAAATGTTTCTAGAAGTTTTATAAGAAATATTCGTAGCTGTTAACCCGTGAAAAGGTAGAACACTGAAATATGAATTGCAACATTGGAATACGCGATTGAATTCTTTGTTGCTTGTATGGCGTGTAAGTTCATACAAAGAAAAATACAAGTTATAAAACCTTAAACATACAAGTCTTAATTCTACGATGATATTGTATGTTATCAAATTTGGTAAATTCTTTTTAAGAACAAACACTGCAGGAATTATGTTATTAAATGTATTTAATCGAGTTAGATGTTGATGATGTTGGCCTTATGTTAGCATAGTTAGGTTGTACGACGTCGACAACTTCTGGACACAATCTTGATTGCAATTTCTTAACAATTAATAAAGAGTTATTCAAATGTAAATATTGTTGTAAATATGTTGGCGAAATACTTGGACATATATTCAATAAACACTTATGTATATGAAAGAAAGTATGGATGCAATAAAATTATAAGTAATTTTACTTACTATTGCTCTAGAAGTGAGAACTTGTTTTCCTTTAAGAATGTTTATATAAACTACTCAAAACAAAATAGGGCCCATCCAAGATTTATTTTATATTTTGCCTTAAAAATACTTAATTGGTTAGCATTATCGAAACGAAACATTTTATTGTAGAGTTTGTATGTGTATGAGTTATTATCATTGCTTTGAACAACACCCAGTAGTCCAAGTCTGAAAGATATCTTGAATGAATCATTCACGATTTTTCTTCCTCTTTGAAGAAACATGCAGATTTGTTTATACATTTCATTGACGAAAATCTCTTACAAAAGTTCCAAATTCGTGCACTGTTTTAAAGCTTTCTGTTGTCGATGAACGAAAACAAGACAGATTTGTTAAAGAATTGTCGACAAATGTAACTCACGCAATAAATTTCTTCAAGAAATCATCATGACATATTCGTGCACGATGACTTGGACTGCAGGGCAATTTTACCGTTGCCTCCAAGTGAGTAGGCAAAAAAAGCACATCGCTCGAAAAAACGATCAATACAAAAATTATTGCACTTGTTTCTGCAGTCCGATTCTAGCGTTGTTGCAAGTCTTACTTTTACTAATTTTTTTCTCTATTTATACGTGATTAAATGTGATTACCACGCCCCGTTATAGCGTTATAAACGTTATTTGGCTACAGAAACTGTAATAAGAGCGCTAAATATGCTGAAGCAAGGAAAGTCTCAAAAGGCTTTGGAAAATCGTATCGGTGTTTCGAGGCGAGCTATTCGAAACGTGTGGGAACGCTTCCAAGAGAACGGCAGTATAGCAATAAGATCTGGATCAGGAAGAATTAGAGCCACAACTCACCAAGGAGACCGGTACATTAGAATAACTGCACGTCGGAAGCGTACCATTACCGCCCGAGCTTTACAAAGTCAACTGCGGCAGTCAACTGGTACTCAGTCAGTGATCAAACATTTTGGCAATCGACTCCACGAAGATGGTCAGCGTTCCAGAGTGCGTGTAATTCGGCCGACGCTTACAGCGGCCCATCGGGCAGCGCGCTTAGCCCTCATCGGTCCCTCGAGAAATACATCTAATCGGTCCCATTGTATGCGCGCGCATACACATATATTTTTAATTGTAAAAAAGCTAAAAAAAATTAACAACCATTTATGTTTTGTGATTTGTTATGTTTATTACATTGTTTACTATCATATTAATACATTTGAAGTTCATAAAGGTAGATTTAGAATGAAATTAATAAGAAGAATGCATATATTAGAAAAAAAAAATGAATTTTTAACTTTTGTCAATTAATTGTACAAATGAAATTTCTACACTTTTCACAGCGTGTAGCAAAAAGATTTTTGTTATTTGTATATGTGCAGATGTAGCATCGGCCTCGTTTTGATGTACTTGGTAAATGGCGAAGCCCCCGAATTCTTTGAATAACACTGGAAGCTTCATTACTTTGAGGTTGTTTTTACGTTAAGTGATCTGTTTTTCAACTAGATTCAATCCAAGCTCCTCGATAAATAGGCGACGACGAATATTATGGTTCGTTTTAGAATTTTTCCAATTCGGGACAATGCGTCCCGAACGTCACGAATGCATTCAACGCACTTACATCAGACCATGATACAAAATACTGCCATTGGCCATCGATTGACTTTTCGTTTGCATGAGTACGTAGCCACCATTTGATCCATAGTATCAACTCCACTCTTGGTTTTGTTGTAGTCTTCAATGATGTTAGGTTTCTTCTTTTCACTATTCTCATTTAGGCTGACAACATTGTGGTATGTACTGAGCAATGTCACAAATCGGTACCGAAGAGGAACATATGACAACATAACTGCTTGCAATTTATGTTCATATACAACTTCTGTATGATAAATTGGCTTTTGATGCTTGTCGAGTAGAACTGAAGGAATTTCAGTCCTATTTTTCTTTATTGTTCCCAAAATAGTCATGTGATTCTTATGTAAATCTTCTGCCAATTCATACGAAGTGAAAAAGTTATCACACGTTACATTTCTGTCAGAAAGTCCTTCCACCAAATCCAAAACAACATGCCGTCCGAGATTACGTTCAGGAGTGGCATTACGATTCCGACCAACATAGATTTGTGTGTTGTATGCATACCAGCTTTTTGAGTCGCATAGCACCCAAATTTTGATGCCATATTTCGCCGACTTGGATGGAATATACTGACGAAACGGACATCGCCCACGATACGGATCTAAGTGTTCATCTACGGTAATGTTTTTTCCTGGTGTGTATACAACTTTCAAATTATGATTCCATTTATCGTATACATTTCGAATCGGTCCCAATTTGTCATGTACAGAAGTACTTGTAGATGCAGTGTTGGCCATACGTTGTTCGCGGTCATCAAATCGAATGCAACCATGGATACATTTGAACATTTTCAAAGACATTGTTGCTCTAACTATTGGCCGACCAGTTTCGTCATTCCACAGTTTAGTGACACATTCATGTGTGACCGATACACACCAGAAAGCAGCAACAATCCAAAGTATGCGTGCATAGTGTCCAAATCAATGTTTTCCCCAATCGTTTTTGTACTGTCGCACACCATATAAATTCGTTATGTTCAAAATAATATTCTCAACCGGTTCAAGGAACATGTGAAATGCAGACTATAGTAGCAAGCTATAGTAGCAGCTGCTAATGCATTTGGACCTGAATTATAACAAAAATGAAACACATAATGAACATGAACCCATAACAAAGAGGGTAGGTTTTTACCTGAAGTAAAATTTTCTGCACGTCGAAATGAATTTCTTCGATTTATTTCAAATGGTTGCGATGAATATTCAATTTTCTTATTTTTTGAAAAATATTTACATTCAGGATTTGCTGCATTTTCTTCTGCTAAATTTTGCTCAAGTGGCTCAATGTCGTCTTCATCTGAATGTACGCTAACTTCACTTTCATCATTCTCCTCGTCTGATAATGCAAAATCATCGTCACTATTGTACGGAGATTCGCCCGCTTCGCTTTCCAAATCAAAATCCATTTCTAGTTCATCTCGCTGCCTTTTTTCACGTAAAACTCTATCCATTTTTTATCAAATACTTCGAAACACAACCAAAATTCAAATAAATGCGCAAACAAACTTCACTTATGTGTGTTCTAGAACAAACTGAATTTCATAAGACGAAAAAATAAGAGCGTGCTAAGTCCACACACAAAAATAAGCGGCAATTCCAGGTTCCTGCTTATGTGTATGCGCGCACATACACAGGGACCGATTCGTAACTATAACTGCACAGACAAATACAGTCAGGGTACAAATTAAATAGTGATTTTTTTTTGGTTGTTCAGGCAAAATAATTCTACTTTGCAAAATACGAGGTCATTCCGCTGAACCGTTTTTATTTTATTCAAGGTTAAAGATCAAAATTGTATGCGTGCGCATACAGGGGACCGATGAGGGTTAAGGTACGCTCGTGAACATTGAAATTGGTCCATGGACAACTTGAGGTCTGTACTCTTTACAGACGAATGCAAGATAAAATTTTTGAGTGATGATAAAAGAGTACGCGTGTGGAAAAGACAAGGTGAACGTTTTACCGACCCATGTATTCATGGAAGTGACCAATTTGGGGCCCCAGTCTAGTGGTATGGGCTGGCATAAGTTTGTTAGGCACAAGAGAGCTTGTCTTCTTGGATGAGGGCACCGTTACCGCAACCAGTTACGTTGAAAAGGTAATACGACCTGTTGTGATTCCATTTTCACGAGAGTTGGCGATGGGTTTGTTCTTATGCATGATAATGCTCGCCCACATTACCAAGCAGCTATTTCTGACGCCAATATTTCAATTTTGCCATGGCCAGCAAAGAGCCCAGACCTCAATCCCATTGAGCATTTATGGGAATAATTGAAAAGAAGCCTCAAAGAAAACAACAGCAATGTTAACACTAAACAGGAGCTGATAAACGCATTAAAAGTCTGTTGGGAGCGAATACCAAAACAAAATGTAACTCATCTGATCAAAAGCGTACCTGATAGGCTAATACAGTGCATAAGAAGTAGAGGAGGCCACACACGCTATTAAGCAGCACAAATCAACAACAAATCATAACAAAAAATTGTGAGATGTAAAATTTTATTTTTCGTAAATTTTACCATAAGATATTTTTTGTGTGTAATTTGAATAACAAAAAATTCCGTATTCTTTATGTGTACTCCATTTCTTAATACTAATCTAAATCATAATAATAAAAAAATATTAACACAAATTTGTTTAAAAAAAAAACCAAAAAACTTAGTGGGCCCTATTTTGTTTTGAGTAGTTTACATTCGCAGAAAATGTTTGCTGAGAACTGTATAATTATGCACTTTATGTAGTAACTTTGATTGCTGTTTTGATACTGGTGGTGAAAGAAGAAATGCTTGTATTCTTATGATGCCAAATGTCTTAATAAAATCAGCAACATCAATAAATTCTCACTAGTGGTGAATATTTTATGTTTAATAACCGAGTGAGCGAAGTTAATATGCATTAATATGTACATACGTATGTCCGAACAAAATCAGCAGCATCAATTGATTCTCACTTAGTGGTGTCTATTTTATTTTTATAGGCTTTTACCCTTCAGGAAAAATCGGAAGGCTTCCATCTAAAAGTGATAAAGAAACATTCCCCACCGTATCTTTTGAAAGCTTAAGGGTAGTTTTGTATTTAAATTGTTTCCAAACCGTTTCTATTCGAAGCTTAAGGGAAATTTTGTATTTATATTGTTTTCAAACCGCTTCTTTAAGAATGCAATTGTAATCTTTTATTTATTGTCAAGCAATGACAATAGAAAATATTAATATCATTGTTTTTTAGCCGCTTATTGTAGAATTCGATAGTCTAGTGGTAGCGCGCTCGACTGTCGCTCAGGGGTCCCGGGTTCGAATCCTGGCCGAATCCATTTTCATAACAAGGGAGAGGAATGTTTCCACATGACTTTTTAACACAGCGGGGAGGAATGTTTCCCTCTAATGACATGCTATGTAAAAAAGCAATGGAGTGTGTAACAAAGGGGAATGCGTCCTACATTCCATGGAATGTTTCCTGGTAACATCCGGGAATGCTCACATTTCCTGGAGGGTATTTAATTTGCTTCATTCGTATGTATGTATGTGTGTCCTCAAAACTTGCAATCCATTTTTCTACAACTTGTTGCTATCCGATTAAACTGAAATTTAGCATACATATGTAAGTCCGGTGACAATGCAATATTATGATAAAATTTTTTGCCACACCCTCTTTTACCGCCCACAAATCAATAAAAATGCTATATCTCCATAAGTTTTGAAAATAAAAGATGTTAATAATAAACCTTTAAGACTAAAAAGTAAAAAATAAATAAAAAGTAAAAAAAAATTTTTAAAAATAAACTTTAATTTAAAAAAGACGTGAACTAAAAAGAAAAAATAAATTTAAGTGACATTTGTCATATATGTATATATAAGATATATTCTAGGTGCAGAAGAACCCCTCTCTTGGTTACTCATCATCATAATATAAGCGTACGTAAATTGTTAAGTTCTAAGGACTTATATAAATTTAGAATTTTTCAAATACATTTATATTTAAAAGCTTACTTCTGTATTGTCAATCCCGAACTAGTCCCGGGATCGAGAAAAGTTTTTATTTTCACTCTCTTGGACTAGTTACAAACGTGAAAGGGTTAAGATATGAAAAAAAGTTATTTAGCCAGAATAGGAATCAGCGTTTATAAATCTACTGAAATCGATTTCAATATTGAGAAAAATTGAAATTTTTGTCAACATTTTGATAATTGAGGCACTTTTTGAAATAAGAAGATATTGTCATATTGAGACCAAATTTTGTAAAGAAGATTTTCTACTTTATATTTAATTATTCTGCTCATTTTTATTGCAATATAAATAGTTTTTTTTTTAAATCTATTATTTTAAAAGACCTTCTGCAGCTGGAGAATGGGATCATATTGTGATGAAAATTTATATTAATCGTCATCGCTCCAATATTTGTCAATTCCATTCATTAGAAGTTTTTTAAAAAATCATTAAAAAATGTCTTATTATTGGCTCAAAACCGGAGAAGAAAGATGAAGTCTTATCCTTTCAAAATTTTGTATCGTTAATGCATGACTCCATAGCTTTTGATCCCCCTTTGAGCCAGTTAGATAAAAGTGTATTTTCTTTTCTCATATAAAATCGCTCCGCCCTATTATACATATGTATATTGACTGTCGTTACAGGCCTGTAGCCAGACCAAGAAGACAGAGGGGGCAGGCATGAATCTTGGGGGGGGGGGGGAATTTTTTGTTTTTTCTTTTAAATAAAAAAAAACAATTTTTTAACATGGGAAATGAATACATTACACATATTTATTAAAAACAGTTAATTTTATAATTTATGCATGCATATGTAAATCTTTTTATGCATGAGATTAATACATAAAAAATAATTCAGGACTTTGTTATAAAATGACGGTAAAAATACAAGATTTATTTAAAGTGGCTACAAATATAGGAAAGAGTAGCGAAATGGGCGCACATATGTATAATAGCGCATTCTTTTCTGGAAAAAAATTCTGCATTTTTTCTGACCTTTTCAAGAGTTCTGCATTTTTTCCGTTCTTTTCTAAAAAAAATGTTGACCTCAAAATAAATCCTGTTCTTTCCTCGAAAATTCTGACCGCAAAAGTATAAGAAATGCAGAATTTTCTGACTTGTAAAATTCGGTGGTTCTGCATTCTGCTCTCTAGTAATACCAACATTAAAACAAAAAAAAAAAATCATTTTGAAAGTAATATTATATGCTGTGACAATTGAGAGTAGCAAAATGTTCCAATTTTGAAAATTTTTTAAATTTAATCCAAAATTTGATTAAAGTGGTTATTTTTAATTATATTTAACAGCTCGATGAGAATTTCTTAAAAATTCCATGGAGTCGGCTTTATATATAACCTCAATCGTAAATACATCGAAATTCAAAACAACAGTGCAGCCAATATCAAATGACTTTATTCAGACTTTATTCAGAAAAGAATGCGCTATAAGACATTTTTTGAGTAAAACAAATAAAAAAATTTAATTAACCCGCATCCGTCGTTTGCTCAAATTTATGCAAATTTTTTATTCAGATTTATATATTAAGAACAAACATGCATGTTTTGAATTAAATCTTTTGCTCCTTTAAATTTTTGCTAGAATTAAGATTTGCAAATTTTTCTTATTTTAAAATTAATAAACATTCATCATGCATAAAAAAAATTCAAAAATTAAAAACATTCAATAAATTATATATTATTTTTGTATATGCATCAAAATGGTGCTCATTTCTAGAAAGTTCCTATGGATGCGGGTTAAAAAATTATTAAAATTCAAATCTTATTTTTTGGTGGCAAATGTTGGCGACCCAGTACAAATTTGAATTGTTAAACAAATTTCATATATTTACATATTCAAGTCATGAATAAGGTGAATGTGTATATATTTTGTTATTTCAAACTAAACGAAGAATATATCAACAAAATGCATATTAATTATTCATTTAAAGCTTTTCATCGTCAGATTTGGCTAGGGGGCAAACGGTTGTAGTAGGGGGCATTCCCCCCTTTTCCCCTGACTACAGGCCTGTTTCGTTTTAAAGCTCTAATATTATGGCTGTTATCGTGATCACAGACGGACATGGCTAGATCGACTCAGGAGGTGATGCCGATCAAGAATATATATTTTTATATATACCTTTCATGCCTCCTTATAGGAGTGACAAACGGAGTGACAAAGTTAATACCCATTGGTAAATGGAAACATGACGTTAACAATTATTTTTTAAAATACGATGTAGCTGCGAGGCTTCCAAAGTCTATATACTCTTCTGAACTACATTTATTCTGGCATAGCCGCTAAAACACTGATGACATCTACCTTACACAGTAAGTGACTATGAGAGTATGTATGCACAAGATAGGATAGAAAACGAAAATGACGCAGAAAATTGGAGAGAACCAAAAAAAAAAAATTAATGAAAATAGTCTCCACGCCAAAAACAACGAAAGAGACAGTGAACACACCGAAGAGAAGCAAATGACGGCACAAACTATTTTGACAATCATTTTTACAATTTAATGAACGAATTTATGACTATCATTTATGAATATCATTTCAGAATTAATGTTTAATGAAAAAAACTAGTAAGGAATTATCTTCGACTGAATCGAAGTTAAAATACCTCCACTGCCGTATTTTAAATTATTTGAAAGCTTGAATGTTGTATTATTTTGATGATGGTACTTTTATTGGTCGTGGTTTTTATCCACATATTTGAAACTCACAGTCCAAAAAGGTTTAACTACTATTTAAAAAGGTTTTACTATTATGATTACGTGATTTTGCATTTTCAGTTTTTTTTTAATTTCAATACTGGATAGTTAAAATTTGAAATAATAAGGTTAATTTCTGCGGAATGGAAAGAGATTTTACCGTTTTTTAGCGTTCGTTAACTCAATTTGAATGGGAGGTAGACGTGAGTTTTATTCGAAATTTCATACGTGCAAAATTTAAAGTCACTAGATTAATTTTTGTGAGATTTAAAGAGATTTTACCATTTTGGTAGTCTCACTTTCCATGAGAGGTAGCCAGCCATGGTTTTCATTCGATTCTTCCAAATTTAATACTTAACATATGAATTGTTTTTTCGTACTTTTTTTCGAATTTTCGAACTTCGCGCATTGTTGCAATTCTCAACTGCTTGTGAGTGGCAAGGAAGATTAACAATTTCCATTTCAGCTTGACAATCTCTTAGTATTTCAATTGCAGTGTTAGAAAAAATTGGTGATATAGTTAGATTTTCCGTGTTCCAGTCAGGCCTGTAGCCAGACAGAGAAGACAGAGAGGGCAGGCATGAATCTTGGAGGGGGGGGGGAGAGAAATTTTTTGTTTTTTCATTTAAATAAAATAAAACTACTTTTTAACGTGTGAAATGTAATTCAGGACTTTGTAATAAAATGAAGGTAAAAATACAAGATTTATTTAAAGTGGCTTCAAATATAGGTAAGAGTAGCGAAATTGGCTAATATATGTTTAAGACATTTTTTAAGAAAAACAAATAAAAAAAATTAATTAACCGCATCCGTCGTTTGCATCAAATTGATGCAAATTTTTTATTCAGATTTATATATTAAGAACAAACATTCATGTTTTGATTTAAATCTTTTGCTTCTTTAAATTTTTGCTAGAATTAAGATTTGAAGTTTTTTTTATTTGAAATTTAATAAACATTCAACACGCATAAAAAATTTAAAAATTAAAAACATTTCAATGAATTATATATTCTTTTTATATCTGCATCAATTTGGTGCACAACGTGCTTTTCATTTCTAGAAAGTTCCTATAGATGCGAATTCTTAAATGTAGGAAGAACAAATAAAGAGAAAAGAACCATGCCCGAACCCGGATTCGAACCAGGGACCTCTGGGTTGATAGTCTAGCGCACTCTCCACTAGACTACAAAGGCCGACAAATTAAATTGATTAAATATTGTAGAAAAACTAAAACCTTGTATGGAAATTAGTCCCTTTTGTTCAGATATCTTCAAAAGCAATTTTTCAGTATGATATTTAGGTCCTTTTGAACAGAAACATAAAATTTTATGCACAAAATATTGGAAAAATTAACGATTTTCTTAATTTTTTTTGTACAAATGATAGGATTAAATATTTTAAGTTTTTAAGTTTTTTCGAAAATGTTAAATATTAACTTTTGAACAGACACTCCTTATTTGTATTAAGTGTTGTTTCAAACTTGGATTTTTACAATTATTTTTTATTTAAACAAGAAATAAAATAACATTTTTCGAAAAGTTAAATATCACAACTCTGGTAATTTCAATCTGATTTTTATGTTTGTTAACTCATTTTAAAGAACAATTACATTAAAAACGAATTGCATGCCTGTTTTTTAAAAAAAAATACTTCAAGAGATGTTTTGAACTCTTGTAAAACGCTTCTCCGTTTATTGGTCTCTTGAGCTTCGACTATTTTCAGTCTATGGCGTCAACATTTTAATCTATGGGGGAGCAAACATTTTATATACATATAAAAATACCATTTGATTTATCGATATCAAAAACTCTCAATATTTTTTTACTCAAAATCCCCCCCTTGCGTAAATTCTGGCTACGGGCCTGCAGTAGATCTACTGCAATTGCAGTAAAGTCCGAACACTGGTATGCTGCCAGTTTGCACTGCTTTAATAAACCCACATTTTCAACAACCAATACTTCAGTTACAAATGTGTGTATCAAGAAACAGCATTTAAGGCAGCTCATATTTATTTTTCTTTACTCGACACATACTCCACGATGCCTTTTACATAAGCAGATCGTCATCGGAATCAAAACATATGTGGTTGCAAATGAAGTTAGTTACAGTTGACCAGTCAATGTGCGACGACGACGAAGTCAATGCAAAAATATTTTCCCAACTCATGCATTAATTAATTCTGATCCGCTTCGGTCCAATCTGGTGCGGATGGAAATGTTGGTTTGGTTTCAAAGCACACGAACGACCTTTTGTGTAAATACTGTTGTGCATAGCACCTAGTGTTGCCTCTTCACCATAGAGTGTAACCACAGTAACCAAATCCTTTTTAGAGGAGTATATGTGCACAAGTGTTGCAAAACTATTTCCGGCAGAAGGAGTCGTTGTAGTGGTTGATGTGTTCCACATTGAAAAGAAATACACACTCTTATACATAGAATAGTTAAATTCGTAAAATTATTTCATAAGTTATTAATATTACTGTTTGCACTGCATGAGCGCACGGCTAAAGTGGGCAAATAACATTATTAACCAAACAAATCGGAATTGCGTGCGATTCGATAGAAATGGGAATGTAAAACTGTATGAGTAGGAAGCTTCTTTCAGTGTTGAAGTCGTTGGACTGACACTGTTGTTGGACTTTTGTCCATAATTGTATCCTTGGAATACATTAAATTATTTTTGCATTTGTTTTTCCAGACAATTAAAGTTTAAAGCTCTTCCTTTGCAGACGTAAGTAAAATGGGTTTAAGTCAGTCGAAAAGAGTAAGGATAAAAAACTGCCGACAGTTAACACAATAATATACAAGTAAAATTATTGCAGAGGCAAACAAGGGACCAAGTAAGTTCGGTAGAGGACGGTTTGAGTCAATCAGTAATGGTATATCACTGCTGCACAGTGGCCACAACTTAAAAAACAATGTTTTTCAAATTTCCAGATATTAATAAATGGATCGACTGATAACACTGTGACACAATTTCAGGGTCATCAGGGGGATCCCAGAAAATTCCAAAACAAGATGAAAGTATACCTCAAATAGAGACGATTTGAATAGTTAGCCTTTTTTTTTAAAACACTTCTGAAATATGGTTGATTTGGATGGCCACCCTAAGATTTCTTCGATTTATCATATGATGCGCTCAGATTAAAAAGTACGACACTTGTACTCGTAAGTAAAAAAAAATTTATTTTCCATCCAAATTTTTTGGTTTGACACAAAGCTTTTGTGTCATAACTCGAAAACTATGTTAAATATTTCTTCACTTTCTTCGGCAAAAATGTAGTTAATATAAAGAAAAAAATTAATTCTAAATACTTTAAAGCATTTTGTTTTATTTTTTAAAACAGACTAGTGATTGTTCCACGAAAAACGGGTGGGCTGGATATAAGCTTTTAGAGGTCTTATTATTGGTATTATGACAGGTTTAAATAAAAACCTTTTCATATACTCATTTTAAGAGTCTAGAAAGTGGTTTCTGTTCAATAGTTTAATTTTAGTAACTTTTCATGAATTGATAAAAAATTAATCTACTATCCCGAGAAACAATTTGTGTCCTTACCAAACTACTCAGGCACAAAAGTCCAGAGTATCGAACTCCATTTTATTTTTAAAAGCCACGAGTAGTAACGAAAAACTGCGAAGTTTATAAGTAAAAATTAATCGCACATTGATATTAAGCCGAATGCAAACGAGCTTCAGCGAACAGGACCTGAGAAAATGTATGTATTGTGTCAATAAAGTAGCTGATATATATCGAAACCGGCCTGAGTCTTAACTATAATTGTGCCCAAAATATACGCAGCAAGTACCCTGAAAGGCACCTGAAATAGTACCGTAGTAAGTCTGTATTATGTCAATAAAGTGTTCAAAAACGAGCAATGTTGTGTCCGAATGGACACAATAAACTGACGAGTGCCCGAATCGGTCTTCGTTCGTACATTGTGCCTGCCCAAGGTATTCCAGAAACAGCACATCTTTCGGTGCAGAGGTCGGACATTTACCGACACGGGCACCGGACATATATCAGATACTTTATTGACACAATATATGAAATTATTTCTCGGGCATGTACCATACTCTGAATATTATTCATTTGACGTACAAATGAATTCACCTTAATTTCCCACACGTGAATATAAAAAACATTGACGCTCTTTTGTTAAATGTTCACAGCGATCAAATGTTTTTCATCCATCTCGAATAGTTTTCGTTTTAAGATTGAGGTCCTCAATTAAACTAAATTGAACAATACTTTCTGTATTTCTGTTTTTCACTCATATAATTTTTCTCTTAACAAAGTTTCTGCAATGATATAAGCTCATTCCCTCATTCCAATACAGGTTTTGCACTCACTGATAAAGGCCGAAAATAGCTCTCATTCCACAGAAATTAGAACGCACAAATCGGTACCGAAGAGGAACATATGACAACATAACTGCTTGCAATTTAGGTTCATATACAACTTCTGTATGATAAATTGGCTTTTGAGGCTTGTCGAGTACATTTCTGTCAGAAAGTCCTTCCACCAAATCCAAAACAACATGCCGTCCGAGATTACGTTCAGGGGTGGCATTACGATTCCGACCAACATAGATTTGTGTGTTGTATGCATACCAGCTTTTTGAGTCGCATAGCACCTAAATTTTGATGCCATATTTCGCCGACTTGGATGGAATATACTGACGAAATGGACATAGCCCACGATACGGAACTAACTGTTCATCTACTGCAATGTTTTTTCCTGGTGTGTATACAACTTTCAAATTATGATTCCATTTATCGTATACATTTCGAATCGGTCCCAATTTGTCACGTACAGAAGTACTTGTAGATGCAGTGTTAGCCATACGTTGTTCGCGATCATCAAATCGAATGCAACCATGGATACGCTTGAACATTTTCAAAGACATTGTTGCTCTAAATATTGGCCGACCAGTTTCGTCATTCCACAGTTTAGTGACACATTCATGTGTGACCGATACACACCAGAAAGCAGCAACAATCCAAAGTATGCGTGCATAGTGTCCTAATCAATGTTTTCCCCAATCGTTTTTGTACTGTCGCACACCATATAAATTCGTTATGTTCAAAATAATATTCTCAACAGGTTCAAGGAACATGTGAAATGCAGACTATAGTAGCAAGCTATAGTAGCAGCTGCTAATGCATTTGGACCTGAATTATAACAAAAATGAAACACATAATGAACATGAACCCATAACAAAGAGGGTAGGTTTTTACCTGAAGTAAAATTTTCTGCACGTCGAAATGAATTTCTTCGATTTATTTCAAATGGTTGCGATGAATATTCAATTTTCTTATTTTTTGAAAAATATTTATTTTCAAGATTTGCTTCATTTTCTTCTGCAAAATTTTGCTCAAGTGGCTCAATGCCGTCTTCATCCGAATGTACGCTAACTTCACTTTCATCATTCTCCTCGTCTGATAATGCAAAATCATCGTCACCATTGCACGGGGATTCGCCCGCTTCGCTTTTCAAATCAAAATCCATTTCTTGTTCATCTCGCTGCCTTCTTTCACGTAAAACTCTATCCATTTTTTATCAAATACATCGAAACACTACCAAAATTCAAATAAATGCGCAAACAAACTTCAATTATGTGTGTGTTCCAGAACAAACTGAATTTCATAAAACGAAAAAATAAGAGCGTGCTATAAATCCACACACAAAAATAAGCGGCAATTCCAGGTACCTGCTTATGTATATGCGCGCACATACACAGGGACCGATTCGTAACTATACCCTCCAGGAAAAATCGGAAGGCTTCCATCTAAAAGTGATAAAGAAACATTCCCCACCGTATCTTTTGAAAGCTTAAGGGTAGTTTTGTATTTATATTGTTTCCCCACCGCATCTTTTGGAAGCTTAAGGGTAGTTTTGTATTTATATTGTTTCCAAACCGCTTCTTTAAGAATGCATGTGGAAACTTTTATTTATTGTCAAGCAATGACAATAGAAAATATTAATATCATTGTTTTCTAGCCACTTATTGTAGAATTCGATAGTCAAGTGGTAGCGCGCTCGACTCTCGCTCAGGAGTCCCGGGTTCGAATCCTGGCCGAATCCATTTTCATAACAAGGGACAGGAATGTTTCCACATTAATTCTTAAAACAGGGGAGAGGACTGCTTCCAATTAAATTTTGAGGACAGCGGAGAGGAATGTTTCCACATGACTTTTTAACACAGCGGGGAGGAATGTTTCTCTCTAATGACATGCTATGTTAAAAATGCAATGGAGTGTACAACAAAGGGGAATGCTTCCTACATTCCATGGAATGTTTCCTGGTAACATCCGGGAATGCTCACATCTCCTGGTGGGTAACTGCACAGGCAAATACAGTAAGGGTACAAATTCAAAAACGGGTTTTTTTGGTTGTTCAGGCAAAATAATTCTACTTTGCAAAATACAAGGTCATTCCGCTGAACCATTTTTATTTTATTCAAGGTTAAAGATCAAAATTGTATGCGTGCGCATACAGGGGACCGATGAGGGTTAACGTGCATTTTTTTATGAGTGTAGTACAAGCATACAACTGGTTTCAAAAAGACTAGAACAAAACGAATACTAACATACAACTAGTATGAAAACTTCTAGAATTAAACTGGCAAAAATAATACTATTATAAAACTGGTCAATATTAAACTAGTATTTAACTAGTTAAAAATATACTAGCACAAAGGTGGCTTAAATCATATCAGTAAAAAGCTTAGTTTTTATTATACTAGTATTTTACTGGTTTAAAAGTTACTACTATCACAACTAGTTAAAATTATGACAGTAAAATATTACCTCAGTTCATATAGAGAATAGGACAATTATCTTTTTCTATGACATCAACACAGGAAAGAAACCAGTTTGGGCATTGTAAAAAGCATTTGAGCTGAACTAGTACTGGTATTTTTTCCCCTAGTATATTTACTAGTATTTAACTAGTTGGCTACACTGCAGGGCTATTATGATCTGCTGCAACATAGCTTCACACATGTAGGATAGCTAATACACAATCCTTATAATACATTTTTGTTATCTGTTGCATCATAGCTGGACGCATATCACATGTAGGAAGCTACCCTCCTGGAAAAACCGGAAGGCTTCCATCTAAAAGTGATAAAGAAACATTCCCCACCGTATCTTTCGGAAGCTTAAGGGTTGGTTGGTTGGTTTAGATGGTGACTCTACATGCAAGCAGGATCCAAGTAGCTCTAGTGAGCCGTTTTGATACCATAACCTCGTGTTTCTGTTGGTTGGCTGGGCAGCGCACTGCTAGGTTATAACCATCCGGTGCGATTGATGAACGTTAGGAGATTGTTGATTTTTGTTGTTGAGAGTTCCTCTAGGTTGCTGAGGAAGGGCCTGCCAAGCGTTGCTAGTCTGGACCTGGCCAGGGCCGGGCAGGTGCACAGAAAGTGTGTTAGTGTTTCTTTTTCATTTGGGTCATCGCAGCTGCGACAGTGGGTGTTGAAAGGTAGTCCGATTCTCTCGGCATGAACTCCGATGCACCAGTGACCCGTAATAATAGCCGTTAATCTGGCTATGTCGCTCCGGGGCTTTGATAGCAACTGTTGAGTTCTGCCTATATTGTAGAGGGGCCATATTTTTCTTGATGTGCTGCAGGTTGGTAGTTCTCTCCATCTACGACCGGCTAAGGTTAAGTAGTAAGAACGAATTCCTCCCTTGACTGTGTTCTTAAGGGTAGTTTTCTATTTATGTTGTTTCTAAACCGCTTCTTTAAGAATGCATATGGAAACTTTTACTTATTGTCAAGCAATGACAACAGAAAATATTAATATCATTGTTTCCTAGCCGCTTATTATAGAATTAGATAGTCTAGTGGTAGCGCGCTTTACTGTCGCTCAAGGGTTTCGGGTTCGAATCCTGGCCGGGCATTTTCATAACAAGGGAGGAAATGTTTTCGCATTTATTTTTAAGACAGCGGAGAAGAATGTTTCCACATTAATTTTTTCCACATTTTTAATAAAAATAGGTGACAAGAAATAAATGTACGTTTTTGCTTTGTATGTTTGAAAATTAACAATATGTTATCGCAATTTTTCGAATCTAAAAAAGTTAAAAAATTAAAACATGGCAATTCAGTAAATTGTGTGAGGATTTTAGATTTTATAAAACATTCTAAAAATGTGTGTTTGTTAAAATCAATTGAGTACTAAACTAGTAAGGAATTATCTTCCACTGGACCGAAATTAAAATAGACCCTCGCCCGTATTTTAGTTCATTCGAAGTCTTGAATGTTGCATTATTTGGAGACATCACTTTTGTAGGACGTGGTTTTATCCAAATATTTCCCATTTGAAACTCAGAGTAATTTTTATTCATTTAAGCTTATTTGCACAATACCAAGTTTAAAGATTAATTTTTTTGGATTTTATGAAGGTTGTACTATTATGAGGAATTTTCAGTTTTTTTTTGGTTTGGGTGATAGACATCATTTTCAGTCGATTTTTTCAAATTTCATACTCAAAGTGCATATTATGGGTAGAAGATTTTTGCAAAATTTGAAGTCATTACATTGAATTTGGTGGAATTTGAAGAGATTTTACCGTTCTGGCCACTTTGAATGGGAGATAGCGATGTTTGTTATGCTTCGATTTCATTTTTGAGAAATTATATAATATTTTCAAATAAATAGATTATGCTAAATATTTTTGCTCTATGACACTCCTTTCAGTTTTGTCTGCAGTTTATATGAAAGTGTTACACTGTGTGGCGTGTTTATAAAATAAAACGTGTGACACAACTGCTACGACATGCACACAAATAATTATAATGTGCCACAGAACACAGGACACTGCACCGAGGCGGATTATTTTTTACTTTTTTTTTGGCCAACCACCCCTCACACTGCATCAACAGTGAATATTTTTTGCTTACAGCTGTCAAATAGGTTTGAAATGGTATGAGAAGGTGACCTCGATCAAGTGCCGCTTCGAGTGTTGCGTGTTGTTTTCTCTATGCTTATGATGAATAGTAATTATTGTGGTTGTCATTGGCTATGTTCGTGTGTAAATGTGCATGTGTGTTTGTGCAATTGTGGCAAATGGTGGTTGTTGTAATAACACGGTGACACATGTTGTTCTTAGGAGAGCCGTTGCGTCGCTTACGTCCTTTTATGCCCGTTTGTCCCCGTTGTCCTTTTGGCATTTGCTCCGCTTGATCTTTTGAGTTAATGGTTTATTATTATGTTGACGCCATTTTAATCGAGGTTTAACAGGAGAAAATAAAATTTCATCTGATTCAGTGAGAAATTTTTGTTTATGTGTGTGTTAATATGAAAATTTCTATAATTTTTTTGATCTAAACAATGCTTTCAACGAAATCAGGCAATGCACTGAGTATTATCTGAAGTGTTAAATGCAAAGTAAGCAACAACATTTTAATATGTAACTTTCTCCATTATGTGTTCAAATTTTTAGATAATTTGGTAACTAGTTTCAATTTTTATGAGCTATATAATTTGTATATGAAAGCTTAATCGAAAAAAATGTGTATAAAATGTGTTATGGTTAGAATTAAAAATTTTCAGCCATTGTATTTCCATAAACTCACTTTGTATAAAAGGATGTGGTTTCCATTCGATTTGGTTGCATTTCGTACTTAGAATGCATATTGAATATCAAAGTGAATATGCAATATTTAAGTACGTATATTATTTATTTGGAAATTTGTTAGATTTTACCGCTTAAAAAAAGTCACTTTATATGGAAGGATGGACGTAGTTTTCATCTGATGTTGCTCATATTCG
Organism: Dichetophora obliterata; assembly: GCA_963920525.1. Classification (NCBI taxonomy): domain Eukaryota; kingdom Metazoa; phylum Arthropoda; class Insecta; order Diptera; family Sciomyzidae; genus Dichetophora; species Dichetophora obliterata. The sequence continues at coordinate 179,621,733 of OY986437.1, read as the reverse complement.
AAACTTATATGAACATATAACGATAAATTCAAAATAATGGCTGTAGCCGTGATCATAAACGAACATGACTAGATGGAGTTAGGAGGAGATGCTGATTTATATGATCAAGAATATAAATACTTTCCTACACCTGTCACCGTTCGGATGTTGCAAAGCATTTGCATACTTAAAGGCGGCGTTGAAATGATAAAACACGCATCAATATTGAGTATAACTATTTTTTGACTATGAATCGGTTTTTTCGTAAGTGCTATTAGTTAAAAAGATTATTAAGTTAAAAAACAATTACAAATAACATTGTACAATACAAGACAATTAACAATATTTAAACAGTTAAAAAATAGACAACACTACAAACAGGGCCGGATTACACATGTCGAGGTCTCTAGGCAATGCAATTTTCTGGGCCCCTTTACTCTTTTCTACTTCTTAAAATACATTTTTTTTTCTTCCACAACGCTGTTATATTCATAATTATGCCAGTTTGTTTCCCGACTACGGCGATGCAAGAAGAGCGATATTAGTGTTTGGTCGGTATGTATGTACGTATTCATGTTCATCTGTTTCATCCTCACTTCTAAACTACTTATTATAATTTGACAAATAAGGTATAGTTGGAAGCATTTTGATCGACCGCTGATTAAAGGCTATGTGACGTAACATTACATTTAATATGGCGCCGGACAGAAAGTCAACTATTCCCCTAACAGCTAAACTACTAATCATAATTTGACAAATGATGATCATAGTGATGTTCAGAAGATGTCCGTGATTGTATTCCACTTACCCTAACAAAACAATAAATTCTAAGAGAAGTAAGCGATCATAATCTTTAGGGCAAAGTGCATCGCGGTATATATCTAGAGGGCGACATATGATCATATATATGAGGTGGCATATGACCACGAATGTCTTCTGAACATCACTACGAATACGTATTTAATACAATATGATGTCGGTTAAAAATATATTATGTGTAAAGTTGTTTATTTAATAGACAAAAGAGATTGAATAGTTTATGCAAATCAATTTCAGATTATCATATTTTCTTGTTTGATACTTTTTAGAGCGTGATTTTTAGTAGTCGGGTTTTAGTTTTTGAACTTACTTTCTTTACCAACTACGAAGGTATGCCTTCACCCTTCACAACACAACAAATAAAAGGAAAGTATGCGTATTTTTTACTATATATAAAAAAAAAACAATTTCGGGTGGTTGGTGTTTTTAAAATGAAAATATTTTTGTAAAGAACAATATGTTTAAATATTACCTCTTCTAACTGTTTTTTTTACATAATAGTTCAAAACATCTTGTACGTTGACCTTTTTCAGTATATCATTTTCAATTGCCATTATCACCATTGCATTTAAAAGGTTCTGTGACATTGATGAACGTAGACAGTTTTTTATTAGTTACCTATTTTGAAAAGTAACGTTTACCCGTGGCGTTAAATGCAATCAGACTTCTATATTTTTCCAATGCTGTTATAACATTCAAGTTAGTTGATTGCGCATTTTATCAAAGATCAATTTTTACGAATCCTCGGCAGTTACAATTTGATCATTCCACGCATCCATTTATTATAAGATAAAGTACTTGAACTGCACCATCTCGTCTATAAACTCAGCCTCAATGTCCTCGAAATAATATTCACTAAACTTTGTACAAGCTTTTTTAATTTCATCGTTGGATTTTGTCAAGAAGTCTGATAGAAATCCAAATAGAGAACTAATCCCCGAATAAGTTTCTAGTCGCAAAGGCAAATAGCTCTAAGCTTAAGGCACTAAACTTTGTACAAGCTTCTTTAATTTCATCACAGGACTTTGCCAAGAAATCTATTATAAATGCACACAGAGAATTAATTTTCCGATAAGTCCCTGATTCCCCTTCATACGATAAGTTGGCGTTAAAATCGCCGCGAAAAAATTTAATAAAATTCTATAATTGGAAATATGACAATCTATATATATAAAATAGGATGTGTGTATGTATGTAACGTATGGACTCCAAAACGGCTGGGCCGATTTTGATGAAATTTTCAGGTAATGTTCATCTTGGTACGGTGGGTAACATAGGCTATATTTGGACCCGATAGGTGGCGCTGGGGTGGACTTAAATCGAAAATTTGAATTTATGGACCAATTTAACTGAAATTCAGAATGTATGTTTGTTTGATCATAAGAAAATAATTTGTGTGTAAATGGACACGGTAGGTGGCGCTGGGGTGGACTTATTTCGAAAATTCGATGGCGTGAAAAATATATAAATACTTTTAATTTTATTTTATAACGAGGGGAGTAGCGAAGCACACCGGGTTCAGCTAGTATAATATAATAAAGAAACAGTTTCGATTGTATCGTAAGTATAGACGTAGAATTCCTTTTGTATAGTAATAGAGAACAATTATGGTCTTTTTATTTATATCTTTCAAAACTATTTTAAAGCATTTCATCTTTTAAATGAAAATTATTTAAAACAAATTTGTTTTGTATACTAATATTTCGTTTGATATTTTTAAAGATGAATTTGTTGTTCTTGTTTATTTTCATGTTAATTAAACTTAAATGCAATTCAAAGTTATGTTTAATAAATGGAATTATAAATTTCGGAAAAAATTTGAATTATTTATTTTTCCTGCAGTAAAGAGCATATATGTACAATATATGTATATTTTAAAAGTATTTTCAAATTTAAATTTTAGCTAACAAAATTATATATAAAAAAAATATAATAAATACTGTAAATACTTCGGATTTACTATATTTAAAAAATAAATAGAGTTTTCAAAGCACAACACATGCTTAGAAACGCATGCGCAAGCCTGCGTGGTAGTAATACATACTGGCTCTGTAGCTGCACGCTTCTGTATTATCTATTGTATTTATCTTGCTGAAAATAAACAAGGTCAATAACAAACGCTAATCACGAAAGCAACTGATGTGTACTTATTAAGGCCTTCAATCCCTAAGACGTAAAGGGTTTAGGGCAAATCCCGGGAGTTCGGGATATGAAATTCGTAGTCCCGGGATTTTTCGGGATCCCGAAATGCCAAAACTTTAATATATGGCTTTAACCTGTATTAAAAGCAAGGACCGTTCATAACTCTTTCTCTTAATGTCTGCGTTTTGGCAGGAAGTATTGCATATTATTTTTTTTATGTCTTAATTTTTAAAATAGAAATCCAAATGCAATCGTTATTTATACTTAAAATAATCAAAACACTCAAAAGTTTAAAAGACAACACCAAGACGACATATAATGCAGACAAGGGTTACGAGATAGCTGTAATGTACAAAGAATCTTAAGAAAAAAATTTAACAAAAATTGGAAGATAAAGTCGAATTCTAAAATCCCATTTTTTATTGTCAGGGAAAACACTTGTAAATTTTATCATTGAAAAGTATACATCACCTGATTTAACATGATAAAAAAAAAGAATTAATTTAGAAAATAACGACTATGGCATGATGACTTTTTTTATAAAAATCATAACCATTACAGTCCTAAGTTAAGAAATTTGCTAAATTTTTAAGTATTAAAATTATATAGTAGGTTTAATTAATAAAAAACATTATGATGTTTTATATTTCAGAAAAGTTCAGCATTTATATCAGAATGAAAATAAAAAATATTTACAAATATAAAACCACATTTTACTTTATAAAGGCCTTTTTCCAGCTCAAAAGAAAAGCATATTTTTCATATAAAAAAACTGAAAAGTAATTAAAAATAATTTTTATTTTTTCAAAATAACTTAGAAGTGAATCCAGCTTTTAAGAAAAAATTTTTTATTTGTACTACTTTGTTTCAATAAAAATCAGGCTGATTTATTAACGTAAGTTTTCAAAAACTTTATGTTGATTTCTTTGTATGTAAGCCTCATTCAAAACAAACGCTTTGAAAAAATTTATGAACACTTTCCTGTGGTCGATCATATGCAGCTTCCTTGCGATCGAGATGCTAGAATCGAATTGAACTTAAGGCATCATCACTGCCCGCAAAACTACTCATTGGACGACTAGGAAATTTGCATTTTAAACTAAAAAAAAAAATGTCTTGTTACTAAAATGGCACAGACAGATTTTAAAGACACCAATATCCAGCTCAATAATATAAAAAAACAAAAGACATCTGAAAAAATTACAAAAAATCGATTTTCTATTGCAGCTGTCTTTAAGGCATTAGACCACTCTAGAACTTTCGAAAAATCAATAATTTTTTTTTAAATGGCCCCTTATGACCTCAAAAATTATTTCTCAAAAGATGATGGCAGGAAAAGTGTGAATGAGGGTTGCCTTTGGCGCTAATCATTACATATTTCAAGTAGTTGAAGTATATATGAACACGTTTTATTTATTTTTCTATGTTAATGAAGGTTTTTAAAAGGTTTAAAATTAAAAAGTCATAATGTTGTCACAGCCGCAGCCGCCATTTTGTCGTCATTTACGCTATTTACACTTTATCGCTCATCAAAAGTTTAAATGCTATACATGTTTACATGCTTAGAAGAGAACCCTTACACTGTTTCACTGCTGTAAGAGTACACTGCAAGCGAATAAATGTACAGTGGGAAGAAAGGAAGAAGAGCGGCACCTGGCAACAACAATAGACCAAAAGCATATTAAAGAAGACCATTTAATCGCCATGAGTTAGATGCACCAGATTTTTCTTCTACTCAAAATTTCAAACGCGCTTATCTCAAAACTGCATTTTTTAAGTTTGCCGAAAACATAACTCAGACAATTTTCAACCGATTCACTTGAAACTTGGAATATATCTTAAAAAATATATTGTGTTTGAAAGGATTTTTTATTTTAAATTGAATAGTTTATTTGTTATTAACAATAATCTGATGATTTTTTTGGCAAATTTTTCACTTTCCCCTTTAGAAGTGCGCCATTTGGCCAAAAATCAATATATCAAAAGCCGATATTATATAATCTAAAAAAAATTCATTGGATTTTTGCAACTCAAAAATTACAGGAGTTATTTGTTCGCCCGTGGACCCCTTAAAAACGAAGACGTCATCGAAATTTAACGTTTTAAGAAATTATTGTATACAGTCAATGATATGTATAATAAACACACATTTTTGGAATCTTGATTTATTGCGTAGTATTTCTGAAAAAAATTCAAAGTATGCATATTTTTCAGAGTGGCCTAGTCCCTTAAGCAAACAAATTTAAATGCAACTAATTTGCACATTGCCTTTACTCATGCACATTGCCTTTACCAGTGATGTGATTAGGTGGGATTTCGGGCTCATTTTGGGATATTTGGCCTATTTGAGAACGCGTTGGATTTCAGAAGCTTAGGTGAGATTTTCTACTGTGTCATAATTTTTAAAAATTTAAATTCTTTAAAAAACTGGTTGGCACCACTTTTGTGTAATCTTTTATATGTTGTTAGCAACGCTTTGCAGTGCACAAACCAAATGTCAGAGAAGGATATTTTTTTTTTACTCCTTAACAGATTAAGAAAAGCTACACAGCAAGTTGCTAATACGAATTCAAAGAAAAATTTTCACATGCTAAAAGTTGTGACAATTTACAAAGATTAAAATTCATTTAAAGTCATTAATTCTAAAGCGGCTGCTCAACAATAGTTTAAAAATTTTCAACATTTGTTCAAGTGCAGTTTGCTTCGTCTTCGGTAATTTGTTTTATTTTTTCATTTCAAAGACCTTGAAAGCGCATCATCCACATACGATAAGAAGAAGCTTCTCAGAAGGTATTTTAAAAAAATGTTGTCTAATTAAGTCATTTTCTTATTTGTGATAGTACAAGTTCCTAACACATATGAAGGTATACATAAATTTATTGATTTCAATGAATTGTTATTAAAATTGATTTCGTTAATAAAAAAACGTTTCTACTTTAACAAGAGATTCTGGTGATTATTTCTTTTCATAAATTGGATAAAAAAACATTACTGTTATAAATGTTTGGGTGGGATTTTTTGTGGGTTTTTCGTGTCATTTTGGTGGGATAAACAGGTCTAATAAGTCGGGATTCAATCGGGATTTTTCACTAAATCAGAATCACATCACTGTTCATAACCATTATGAAATTGAGTACCATTTGGTTAATATTAAAAAAGTGTCGACCAGCTTTTTGTTCATATTCAACTTTACCAATATTCTACATAGAAATAAACAAAGCAAAATTTAAAGATTTAATTTCTTTACTGGAGTGGATTACGCCGATCCATCACAGCTTCTATAAGAAATTAGAGAGTTCAAAAGAAAATGAAGAAAACGATTTAGAATAAATATAAAATAAACTGCATCTTTATTCATTTATTAACTATAATTAGTTTTTACTTCATTCAAACATTCATTTTATTAAAAATTGAATTCAATTTCATTCTAATGTGTTTTAGTAAGTAGGTACAGTTGCGAACGAAATAATAGCAGTACTCTTATATTCAGAAATGTTTGGATAAATAATGCTAGTCTACAAATTTCGTATCCGGTAAACCCATTATCATTCTTATATGTACTTTCAAGATACGGGGTGTTTTACGTTTTTGACACGTGTTTAGTATTATTGATCTAGAATCTGAACTACTCACCATAACATACAAAATTGTATTTTGTAATTTAGAAAAAATATCAACTTTCCAACTAGTGGTGGTTTGATATATTTTCAGGCGGAAATAAAGAGAGGCAGAAAAACGAGAGCAAGAGAAGATTGAGATGTATGGTGACAGGAATGAGGCCCGAAAATTTTTCCAAAAAATAAGACGCCTTGCCGATGGTTTTAAAACCGGGGCCTCTTCCTGCAAGGATGAAAACGGGAATCTAGTGACAGATGTCCAGAGCACACTGACGTTATGGAGGGAACATTTCTCTAAGCTTCTAAATGGCGACGCTGACAACAATCCCGCCAATAGAGATGATATTCCGGAAACCCCAATTTTGGATGACAGCGTTGAGGTTCCGCTGCCCGACTATGATGAAGTTCTGACAGCTATAGCTCGGCTTAAAAATAACAAAGACGCGGGAGCTGATGGCTTACCTGCTGAGCTGTTTAAGAATGGAGGCGAAGCTCTACTTAAATGCATTCACGAGCTTCTATGCAGAATATGGTCGGAAAATGCATTCCGAACGATTGGAATCTCAAAGTGCTCTGCCCAATCCACAAGAAAGGCGATCCCACTATCTGTGCCAATTACCGTGGGATAAGCCTTCTTAATATCGCATATAAGGTCCTGTCGAGCGTTTTATATGAAAGATTGAAGCCCATTGTAAACGAACTGATCGGACCTTATCAGTGTGGCTTCAGACCTGGAAAGTCCACCATCGACCAGATTTTCACGCTACGACAAATCTTGGAGAAGACTCAAGAAAAACAAGTTGACACCCACCATCTTTTTGTCAACTACAAAGCCGCCTTCGACAGCCCAATAAGGAAGCACCTGTACTCCACCATGTCTGAATTTGGTATTCCTGCAAAATCGGGAAGGACCTCTCCCCACCATTTATTACCAAACGAGGTTTCAGACAAGGTGATTCCTTATCGTGCAACTTTTTCAACCTAATGATGGAAAAGATCATCCGAGCTGCTGATCTGAGACGTAGTGGCACAATATTCTACAAGAGTGTTATGCTGCTTGCGTATGCTGATGACATCGATATCGTTGGCCATAATACGCGCGAAGTCAGTACAGCATTTTCCAGATTAGAAAGAGAGTCAAGTCAAATGGGTCTGGCAGTGAATGCAGATAAGACGAAATACTTAGTGTCAACAAACAAACAGTCCCAGCGTCTTGGAACCCACGTTACCGTTGACAATACCTCCTTCGAGGTTGTGAAGACCTTCGTTTATCTGGGATCCAGCATTAATTCAACCAACGACATAAGCATTGAGATCAGACGAAGAATAACTCTTGCCAACAGGTGTTACTTTGGGCTCAGTAGGCAATTGAGAAGCAGAGCCCTCTCTCGACGAACGAAAATCACGCTCTATAAATCGCTCATCATGTCCGTCCTACTTTACGCATCACAAACCTGGACGCTGAGCAGTTTAGATGAAAAGACTTTAAGAGCATTCGAGAGAAAGATTCTTCGTAAGATCTACGGACCAATCTGCGTCAATGGCGTGTACTGAATACGGTGGAATGATGAACTGTATGAGCTGTACGCTAACATCGACATAGTCAAGCTGGCTTGGTCATGTTCAGCGCATGAAAGGCGGTGCTCCAGTGAAGAAAACATTCGATTCGGTACCCAGCGGCGGTCAACGCAGAAGAGGACGACCGCATCTTCGTTGGAAAGACCAAGTAGAGGACAACCTGACGAAGCTTGGAATTTCCAACTGGCGCCAGCAAGCGAAAGACAGAAATGGCTGGCACAAATTCTTAGATAAGGCCAAGACCGACATACGGTTGTAGTGCCAACTAAGTAAGTAAGTAAGTAGGTCAGTTACAAGTAATGTAACCGAAATTATTACCTGTTAAAAATGTTTAATGGTGTGGCCTATAAAAGACTCACAATATTTTAAAACAGGTTTTTTTGAGCAAACAGTATGTAATACATTCGTTTAATTTCCTACCACTGACAGACGAAGGATTTTAAAGTTCTGAGTATACAGATATCATTGTATGGAGGACTTCTAAAAATGAAAATTCAAAAACCGTGAAAAAGTTATAAGGTGTGGCTAACAGGCAACATTGAAACTTTTACATATGAATTTTTTCGGCAAGAAGGTGCTAACCCACATATAAATTTCTTCAATTTTTTACCACCGATAGAAGAAAGATTCTAAAGTGTTGAGTATGCAGATACTATTGTATGCAGGACTTCTAAAAAAACCGTGAAAAAGTTAAAAAGTGTGGCTAACAGGCGACATTGAAAATTTAGCTTGTGAATTTTTTCGGCAACAAGGGGCTAACCCACATACAAAATTATTCAATTTGTTTTCCACCGACAGACGAAAGATTTTCAAGTTCTGAGTATGTAGATAGCATTGTTTGCAAGATTTCTAAAAATGAAAATTAAAAAATAGTGATCAAGTTACAAGGTGTGGCGACAATCAAAGTTTTACATGTGAATTTTTTCGGAAAAATTTTAATATTTTGAGTATGTAAATGCTTGTATGCATAAAATAACACACTCATTAAGGGAAAAATATGAACAATTAAAAATATTCAAAATTGCGATTTCTGAAATCCAAACTTTCAAAAAATCAAACTTTCAAATGCGTTAAACTTGTTTTATGTGGGCTAGCGCCTTGTTGCCCAAAACTTGAGACTGAATTATGTGCAGCAAAAAGAATATACGCTTGTAGCTCGATAACGAATAAAGATAACAACTTCATCTTTGGTACACATATGAAACAGGTTGCTGAGATTTTTCTTACATACAAAAAACTCAATTTTGCTTTCAGTGTGGATTAGAACCTTGTTGCCCCGAACCCTTCATTCACTTTTTACATAAAGAAAAAATTATGTATTTTTTTTTCATATTGGCAAATTTTTTTAGGAATTTTGGTAGAACACTTTTTCCTGTGTGGCAACCCTGATCTGAACGTGTTGAAAAAAATTTGCGTCACTCTAACGAATTGCAGCTTTCACGTTATTTGTGTGCGACATTTGAAGTAAACGGACCGATTTTAGCGGATATTTAATTAGATATAAAATATGAATGGCTACGCAAACAATTAACTCAACGGAAACAAACAGCACAAAGAGGAACGCGCACCTAGAGAACGGCAGGAAAGTATGAAAGCATATTCATTCAGCAGCTGACACTCGAGTTTAAAGCGAAGCATCCAAATGTCTTGCCTGAATGCTGCCTTCGTACTGATTCGCAAGCCATATTTTACAAGCTTGAGCCGTATGAATTTATTAATTTTTGTGTTCGATTGTGGCTGGTGGCGATTCTTATTCGAATGGCAAAAATTACCAATATTCTCGTGCGAATCTTTGATCACCATTCAAATAAACTAACCATCAGCTAACGTCTCGAAAGCCTTTTTTTTTAAATGTTCTGAAAATATTTTATTTTTGTGAGATGTCAAATTTACTTTTATACTACTTTTTTTACTTTAGAAATATACTTAAATATTTCTAAAGTAATTACTTGAGAGCAGGATAGGGGCCTTAAACATAAAAAATAAACGTAAATAGTTAAAGCAAAACGAACAACATTAATTTATCGCTAAAAAATTTAATAAAAAAAACTTCATATTCAAATAAATTAGTTAACTGTTAGTAAAAAGTATGATGTGAATAAAAATTTCCTTTCATAGTAAAAAAACTATAGTATACACGCAGAGAAAAAACATAGTTGCAACAACCATGTTTTAAAAGGATCATAGTATGATTCCGATTATGATTGTTGATACCATGTTCTTAAACATATAATGGTTTCTATGATCATGATAAAATGATTACAACAACTATATTAAGAAAAGGAGTTTTTCCGTAGGAACTAAAATATTATTGAAACAACCATTATTCTCTTATTGGGACGAAAATGAAATGATTGCAACAACTTTATAATAAATTTCTTTTTAGGAACCAGAATATTATAGAAAAGATATTTTTTTTTTATTTCAATGCACACCAATTTCCACAGCTATTAATTAAGATATCCCTAGAGGTTTGCCTTTGTCTGCTGCCGAACAGAAATATTAATTCAATTGGAAACACTTTTTGAAAAACTTTCTGTCCGAGCTGGGGTTTGAACCGCGCAGACTACCACTGCTGCAACTACCGGTCGCCTGACTAAAGTCATTCATAAACATGGTACATTGAGTGCATTGCCACAAAAATAACAATATTTACGCTAAATGGAAATATGTTTGCTACAATAAAAGTCGAAAATGCCATTTTTCTGTGTGCAGTCTTTAGGATAAACGATTTATAACAAAACATAGTAATTGAAGAGTTGACAAACGAAACGGCACATAACGAGGAATCGATAAAACTTATTGTCTCTGAATGAAGTGAAAGGTTTCCTACAAACTGTTCAGACGCAATAAGTTCTTTCGATTTTTAACTATGTGCTGCTTCGTTTACCCACGATCAAAAAGTAGTTAAGACAAACATTCAAAATACTAGTATATTTGTCTCTATCATAATATTCACATTTATCATGATTGACAGAACCACAACATTTTTGCTGCAACTAATAGTTGAGCCAATTATAATATGTTGACGATAATATGATTTGAACCATAATGTTATTTTGGGTACCACAATTAGTAAATAATGACTTTACTAAGGCAAAAATGTATGTTTGCTGGAATAGTACAATAATTTCAGTAAACAAATTATTATTGCAGTAATCATGTCTCAATCATGTCTTTTCTCTGCGTGTAGTAATAAAAAATTCCATTAAAGTTAAGCAGCCTACTAACCAGAGTCTTTTAAGATCACAAAAAAAAAAAAACTAAAAAAGACATAGTTTCGATAGTATGGTAAGTTGGGATCCCGGACAATTAAAGCTTCTTTAAATCGTCCGGAATTTTTAAATAAAAAAAATTTCTATTACAAATATTTATGTAAATGCAAACATTTCATTTTAAGTTGATATAAATATATAGAATTAGAAAAACCTTTTATTGAGGCTGAAAAAAATTGTTAGCACGATGAATGTGAATCACTGGTGCAAAGACTTTGCAAAGTTTTAGAAGAATTGCAAAATCGGGAAGTAAGCTATGTATTTCAAAATTGTCAGACATTCTGATTTAGGAAATAATTTTGTTTTGTGGAGAAGGCAATCGCAATCGAAACTTACAAATTGCTTGCGATTATAGTACAACTATTGCTTCAAGTAGCATCTACAACTAGCGGGTTATATTTGTAATAATATTCGAACAAAACTCTCTAATAAAAAATAAAACGCGTTGATCAGCTTAATGATTACTTTAAAAATAATTAAAACAAAAAATTTAATTTTGAAAAGTCTTCTCCAACCTTAATTTGCCTTAAACACAAAAAATCATGAAGACGGTCAACAAAAAAAAGTGTAACATTTATATAGTGGTTTGATGGCGAATAGTAAGCCCTCTGTTTGAATGTAAACGCTTGGATTTTGAGAATTCAAACTTTGCCTTTATTGTGGCCGCTTTCCAATTTTGATTTTAAAATGTCATATATATATATATATATAATATAAAATTACAAAGTATATTGAATCAAAAAGTATTATATTAAAAATATAGTCGAAAATTTAATGAGATGCAAAATTGCTGACACCTGTTGTTCTTGATGGGTCCAAGAGAAGAGACCGGAAGGTCGCCTCCTTAAAATGGAGCTTGGCTGGAGCCACAGCGGTAGGCTGTGTTTAGTAATCCAAAAAGCAAAGAAATAATAAAAATGGTGTAAAAACGCGTCGCCTTCAGTGCGTTCAGTACAATTGATAAATATGACAAAACGGAACATATAGTAATACCTTAAACTGTTCTTTCAATGGCTAGGCTAAACTAAGAACAAACAATTTTTTGAGGCAATATTCCTATCATTTAGGTCCTTAAGAGATAATAAAAAACATACCTTTGATTTTAACCTGCGCTACTTACGTTTTGCAAGCTTGTACAAAATTATTTTGCTTCTGTTCCGCACAAAGTTTTTTTTTTAATCCCTTAACGGTTTTTCAACTTTTTAGATCTTTGTTTCTTAATTAAGCCTTCATTGAAGCCAAAAAAGATAAAAAAACATAAATTTGATTTTTTTACGGTTCATTCTTTCTTATGAAATAGGCCGAAAAAAACTTTTTTGCTTTTCTTTGGCACAAAATCGAAAATCCAACTGACTTTTGTGTCAAATATTTCTCTAAATATATTTTTATCATGTTGTTTCATCTCTTTTTCATAGAACCAAATAATTTTATTTAGACAAAAGCTTTGCAAAATAAATACATATGTATAAGAATGACTTTCTGATGTGTCAAATATATTGGGTTGATGTCCACTTAAAGGGTTACGTTAATACAATTTACTAGTCTTAAATATAATTAAATTTTTGTGTATTTATTAACAATGAAAGTATTCACAATTGTGTGGTATAGTTGTATTGTGTTTTTTTGACATAGTTGAAAACCACAATTACGAGCACCCTTTAAAAAAGAATTTATCGTGGGAACCTCCCACTATAGCTTTTTGTTACTATGCAAATAAATTAACTATACAATTTGATATATTTTATTAATATATGACATAAAAAAGTTCAACTTGCATTTTGAGCTTCTTTCATTTTGGCAATTAAAAATAACTGGCAACCGATCAGTTGTTTATGGAACTTTAAAAACGTTAAATATATCATTGCGCTACTTAAAATTACCACACTTTTGGTTTTATAGATTTCATGTCAATCAACAAAAAATTTAAAAACCGCTCGGTAAGGCTTGTTATCAATACCATGGCGTTTTTTAACTATACTGAAAACAACGCAATTGTAAATACTCTTAATGTGTTTTGTTTTGTTTTTGTTACTTTATAAATGAATTAATTTACATTTTTTTAGTTTCAAGTAATATATAAAAAAATTGTATTAAAAATGTTTTAAATTCTTTACTTCTCAAAATTTTCAATCCCGAACTAGTCCCGGGATCGAGAAAAGCTTCCGGGATTGAACTCCCTAGTAAGTATATACGTAGAATTCCTTTTTATACAGCAATAGAGAAAAATTCTGTTCTTTTCATTTATATTTTTCAGAACTATTTTAAAGTATTTCATCTTCTAAATAAAAGTTATTCAAAAACAAATTTGTTGTTGTTGTTGCCTTCTTTAAACTTACTTGAGATCTAATTAAATTCATGTAAAAATTTGTTTTGTTTTATAAAAAGTTTTCATTTGATATTTTTTGTGATGAATTGGTTGTTCTTCTTAATTTTTTATGTTGGTTAAAACTAAATGCAATTCAAAGTTATGTTTAATGAATGGAAATAAATATCGCAAAATTTGAAATTTTTTTTTTTTTTTTTTTTTTTTTTTTATTAATTATTTATTATAAAGTAAATTTACAATAAGTAAAAGAAAAGCACTAGCAGCTATGGCTATCGGCATAGAAAAATTTTATTTTCCTGTAGCAAAGAGCATATTCATATATGTATAATTTAAAAGTAATTTAAAATTAAAATTTTAGTTAACAAAATATATTTTTAATATGGAAAAAAATATAATGCATAACATATAAATACATAATTCGAATTTATTATGGTATTTAAAAAAAAATAAAGTTTTCAAACCACAACGCATGCGCAAACCTGCGTAGTAATAATACATACATATGTACTGGCTCTGTAGCTACAAGTCATGGTAAAATTAGGGCGGAGATTCGGTGACCGAAACTGTCAAAATGAAGTTGACAACTCAAACAAAATCTGCAACCAGTGAGAATGCAATGAGAAAGCAAAAATTGGCAAAATTAGAAAATAGTTGAGTTTGACAGTTATGATCACTAAGAAAGAGAGCACATTTAGCCCTAACACTACCTTGTCTAGTTCTGCCATGGTTACAAGCATCTGTATTCTCTGTTGTATTTATCTTGGTGAAAATGAAGAAAACCAATAAAAACGACAAAAACGAAAGCATCTAATGTGCATTTAAATATGTACATTTTACACATTTATTAATAACAACAACAATAACAACAGCATAAACAGCTACTGAAGCAGCTTGAAGTGACAAAATTCAAAGTTAGATATTCGTGTTATTCGTACTCTAACTGATATTTTGGCATATTTTTTTCTTTCTACGATGAATACTAAAGGCTGTAGGTATACCCCCTCAAAGTGTCAACTATAATCCCTAAATGGGTTTGAAAAAATTTGTGAAAATGACCCTTACACAAACCGCGCTGTAAGACTTAATTCTTTCAGTGCTTCAACCTTACAGTTAACCAATAGAAACATTATCTGCAATTTAAATTCTTTAATAATAAAATGCTGCATTAAAAGCTCTTGCTGCATTTTATTCGAAGCCACTGCAAGCTTTGGGCCGATAAGGTAACTGTTAAACTAATGCACTTTTTACAAAATACTTTGTACAACAAAATAAGTAGAAAAATCGAATTAGAAAAATTTTGATTTCTTTTCTTAAACTTGTGTTTCAATTCTTAGGGCTAGTTTCACAATCAAAACTTATGTTTTTAGCCATACTTAAGTTTAAGTTAAGTTTAGAAATTTGGCGACTTAAGTCTTCGAATCAACTTAAGTATGGTGAAATAGTTGATTCGATGATTTAAGTTTTGTTTGTGAAACCGGCCCTTACTTTGCTAATAGGTTATGGATTCAGGTTTCGCCTGATTTTAGCATTCGGTTTGATGCGTGCATAAGACAAGATAATTTCATATGAATCTGTTGGAAACAGTTTAACCTATGGAGAAACTGATCGGCAACGCAAACAGGTCAATTTAGAATTTTGCAATTGGAGCTGAAATTTGCTTGGAAATGTATTGAGCCAATCGCAGCAGATGCTTTCGAAGTTGCTTAAAAAAGAACCGCACCATGCAAGATGATTTTATCGATCGACAAGCTTGTATGTGCACGTGAAGGATGCTTAAACTTCAAAGGAGGTTTAGAGGAATTACTGAGTCTTTTTGAACACTTAGACATAGATATATGCATTGGGTTACTGCAAAAGTTGTGGTCTTTCGTGTTGGTAAAGTGTTTTTTGTGAACCGAGATTATGTTGTTTTCACATGGAATATTAAGTGAACTAAGTTAATTCAACTGGTCGAAAACTAAATTAGAATGAACGAATTGGTTGGCTGTTTACTATTGAAGGTATTACCAGACGAATACAAGCCGATGATAATAAGCATCGGCTGCAGCGGGAATGTAACAACTGCAGATAATATAAGAAGGAAGTTGCTGCAGCAGGATGAAAACTTTGAACCAACATAGTGCATAAATCGATGTATGTCTAAAAGCGGTAGGTATTCTCAAGGTCAAAAGAAATCTTCATAGTCAAACCAGAAGGGAAATTTCTTTGCTTTAAATGCGATGTATGTAAACATTTTGCTTTGGAGCGTTCGTTGAAAGCGACAAGAATTTCAAAACAGGTGAAAGCAGTTCAATGTTCGCAGCTTACTATGCAGAGACTTTACGGTGTGAATGGTTGGTGCCAATGACCACATGACGGCTCATAGAGCTAATTTTCATGACATAAAGGTTTTTAAAGATGAAATCAAGACAGCAAACAACTCGGCGATATTCGGTGATATTCAGTTGGTAAAGGTGATATTCACATTTCTGTTGCGACCCCGAGGAATAGAAATCGTTACGGTTAATGATATTCTTCATGCTCCTGATTTAGGTGTGAGCTTGTTATCAATAAAACAGATAGTTTTTACAGATCACCACAGTGTAATCTTTGACAAGAGGGGCATTGCACGATGCAGATAAGCAGCAGAGTGCCCTTGTTGAAAGAAATTAGGCATCGAAGATTTGGGCATTTGGGTCCAGAAAACATCCTCGCAAAAGGTAACAAATATCCAGACTTCAAGATGGAGGTAAAGGTTGGCCCCACCAATCGATTTGTCATACTTTTCTACGTCAGAAACAAGTTTTCGACACACTATATCTCTTTCTTCATTCCAGATCTCATATGTCTTGAAAATCAAAGTTTTCTTTTAAAAGTTATGCATTTTTTTAGGTGTCCAGGTTTAAGCCAGATTCGATTAAACCGTACATTATATACCTGAGCTTTTAAATTTTTTAGTTAAGCCTCTAGTTAGTAAGAACAAGTTACTCCCAAGTTTTGCGTCAGTTTGAATTTTATGAAAATTTCAATAGCTTGAAATTTTCAAAGTTCAAATACGCTTCTCCGCCCCGAAATCCCCGAATACACCTTAAAATGTATACATTAACTCTTAGAAATTCCTTTTTGCGTGCACATCCTTTTTATATCACTTTTTTCTTGTTTAATTTTTTTAGTCTTATTTGCATTTTCCACACATTTGTGCATACATATAATATTGACACACAAACAACAACACCCACTCACAAACACCCAATGTCGCATATTCTAAACTCTTAACACACACAGAGTATGTATGTATTATACACATATGCAGGCATGTATGATACACATATTTATACAAATTTACTTGCATATTGTGAAAATTGTTGTTGTTTGCATTGGTGTGGTTCAAAATAGAATTCCTCGGCAACATTCCGAGCACGCGTAGAGAATTCACAACTTCATAACATTCCGGGTTCAAAACTCATCGCAGGCATAAATGAAATTCCCTACGATCAGGCTGTACGAGTGAGCGAAGAAGACAAATACCAGAATGGAAAACTAAACAGCGAAACAGGTGGAAAAATGATGATAAACATGAAAATGCAATGTGGCTGAGTCGGAATTTCTTGCGCCACTGTGCAGATGGCGCTGCATTAGTTCGAAAAGCTGTAAATACTTTAATGCATACATATTTTAATATCTACTAAAGAGCTGGATGTGTATTTGAGAAGCGTGCTTTCGTTTTTTGACAGAAAAACTGGTTGGAGGATAGTTTACAACTCAGCATTAATAACCAGTTGAAGAGCTACATTATTACATGTTATACATATCGATTCCCTAATATGAAAAGGCCCATATCATTTTTAAAATTTTACAGGAGACCCAAAAATCGTTATAAAACTAAGAATACACAAGTTTTTGTAATTCTTGGTACGAAATGTAAACAAACATATGGGCATTTCCACAAAAAGTCTACCATGACCAAAAAATTAAAACTTATTAAATACTTATTATTTGGTGATATTATCTAAGAAAAACATTTTAATTTTATTAATTTAAACAATTTCTACATAAATTTATAAGCCAAGATGATCAAATCGTCTGCCCTGTTTCACAAATGTAGTTTTTCTTTTTCGTAAATGTTTAGTTAATGTTTCGAAAACTTTTTTGTTTTAGTAAAAAAGGAAGGCATTGGATAAAGATAATGAAAAAATGGTTGAGGCAAAAAATAGACAATATATTAAATATGTTTTGTAATTACTAAATTTCATAATAACTTAACTACCTAATTACTTAATTACCCAATTAAACTACAATGGAAATTTAAGTAACGTAACGCCAGATCAAAAAGCTTAATAAAAAAGAAACCTAAGAAGGTTTTGAAAATTGAACACTTGGAAAATACACTTATGTTATTTTAAGCCTTTCTAAAAAAGTTGTATACAATAAGTCTTGCCCAATTCGGAGAATTTTGAAAATTTTGTAATCCAAGTCAAAAATCACTTCCGTTTTTTGTAACGTAACGTCAGCACATATTTTTGCTTATATCTTAAAATCCTAAGGGTCGATTGTTGTCATTGTTTTTGCTTAATATAGTGCTACTTAATAACTACGCAAATATAAAAAAGCCTTTATAAAACTTCGACATTTTCATTATTTTTTTAATACTTTTTCGTACAAATCGTCCGTAACGCAAGTTTGGAAATGCCCATATCAGAAAAAACATGATTCTGCAGCAAAAATTTTTTAATTTAAAATTCAATAGCCACTAAGTCTAAGCCAGAGCTTTTTAATAGATATTTTTTTAATACAACAAAGCAGTAATGTATATAATTGATATTTTAAGTTTAAAAATAAGGATTAATGATAAAAAAAAATATGAATACAAAAAGTAAATAAAGGGTGTTTTTTATAGAGTGATACAACTTTGAGTTGGAATCACTGCTTTATTTGACCACCCATTTAACAGCTGATAGTTGCTTTTTGTTTAGTTTGCTTTGACATTTCATTATGGATTGACTTACACCAGAGCAACGCGCGCAAATTTTTAATCAAAATAATGGTTCTGTTCGTCAAACTTGTCGTACACTTCGTCCATTTTATGACGTACATAATCGTCCTTCAGAGCTGCTAATTCGAAGAACAATAGATCGTTTTCGGATTACATTTACTGTTACTGATAATGTGCATCCCGTGAGACGCCGAACAGTGCGCACTGAAGAATCTGTAGCCGCTGTACAGGAAAGCATTGAAGATGATCCTAATCAATCAATTCGTCGCCGTTCTCAGCAACTGGGGTTGTGTCCTTCCACTTTATGGAAGATTTTATGAAAAGATCTTGGCTTAAAATCTTTCAAGACTCAACTTGTGCAGGAATTAAAGCCAAGCGACCATCGTATGCGCCGCCAATTCGGCGAATGGGCTGAAGCACAAATTGATATTGATTTTGAATTTCCATGGAAAATTTTATTTTCCGATGAAGCCCATTTTTGGTTGAATGGGTACGTAAATAAACAGAATTGTCGTATTTGGAGTGAGGAGAATCCACAAGCTTTTGTCGAAACACCATTACATCCACAGAAAATTACTGTTTGGTGCACTTTATGGGCTGGTGGAATCATTGGCCCATATGTCTTCAAAAACGATGATGGTCAGAATGTTACTGTCAATGGTGAACGGTATAGAAACATGATTCGAAGTTTTTTCGTACCTCAAGTAGCTGGCATTAGTCTTGATGATATGTGGTTCCGACAGGACGGAGCCACATGCCACACAATGTGACAAAAAAAATAATTTCACGAAATGGCCCAATTAATTGGCCCCCAAGATCGTGTGATTTAACCCCATTAGATTATTTTCTTAGGGGTTATGTAAAGTCACTTGTCTACGTCGATAAACCACAAGCAATTGAACTCCTGGAAATCAACATTCGAAGAGTTATCGGCGAGATACGGCAGCAAATGCTGCGAAAAGTTTTTGAATATTGGTGTTCCAAATTGCGCCTTGTACGCGCCAGCCGTGGCGGCCACATGGCCGAAATCATATTTTAACATTAATGTCATAAAATTTTCTATCCAATAAAGCTGGTTTTATTGATATTAAAAATATAATACTGTGTTTTATTCTCTATAAAAACTCTATCAAAAACACCCTTTAGAAAAATGCAATTTAAGAAAGAAAAACAATGTTTCAATATTTTTTTAGTCATAGTCAGGTAAATGATTATAAAAATCATGACAGTCTATCGTTATTAATGTTTTTAAAATTTGGAGATGCTGCCATTCCTTTTTTGAAATTTTTATTCTGTCAGGATGCAAAAAACTGGTTCAGTTTCGATAAAAGTTGTCCTTAACGTTTTTGAAAGATGTTGATATTCATTTTCAATATTTGTTTTAAAATAAATATTTGCTGTTATATCGTATGCCAAGGCCCGAAGTTGGTTTACAGTGGGATCTCCAATATTTTTACCCGAACTTGTTAATAACACAGTGCGACAGCTTTTTGCAAACCATTGAGAAATGTAATCTTATGCGTTGGCAAAAAACCGTCTGCATAAAAAACATATTGGGTCTTCCGACAGTAAAACTACCCTAGATCCACCATATTCAAACAATAGACACAATGCAGAATTAATTTTTTCACTTGTATGATGTAAACTGTTGGGCAAATAAAAGTTCGATTTTTAGAGTTTATATTTCTCAAAATATAAACACGCTAATCTTGAGAAAAATGTTCAATAAAATATAAAAAGTAAAAATATATTAATTCTCTATTCACAGATTTCAATTTAAAAGTTTGATTTTTTTTATAAAATTCACGAAAGTCGGGACATTTTTAAGATGTAAGAAACGTTATTTGTTATCTCAAACTGAACAAAGACTTTTCAAAATAATTTCACCTTTGACAAATTGATTTTGATACGTTCACTTAATTTGTATCTTTGTCATTCATTTCCAAAAGAAAAGAAATGCTTGTCATAAGTTGTTGTATTAATTTGATATATTTTTAATTTAACCCTTTCAGTGGATTTGCCCAATATATTGGACAATTCAGAAAGCAATTTTTATTTTCAACGCTTTTTTTAAATCAAATCAATTGGTTCTACGAAAAAAATAAACTAACATGATAAAAATACATTTAGAGAGATATTTGACATTTAAGTCAGATGGATTTTCGATTTTGAGCCGAAGAAAAGCAACTAACTTTTTTTGGCCTATTTTATAAGAAAAAAACAACCGGACAAAAATCAAATTTACTTTTTTTTTATGGCTTTGACAATAATAATTTTAAGAGGGTCTAAAAAACAAAGATATAAAGGGTTGAAAAACCTTGAAGGGATTAAAAAAAAATTTTGTGTCGAACAGGTGCAAAACAATTTTTCTTTGTACAAGCGCGCAAAACGTAAGTAGCGCAGGTAAAAATTAAAGGTATGTTTTTTTCATTTTTTTGTACCTGAATAATAATAATATTATCTCTGTCCGGAAAAGTCCATCCAAGAACTAAATAGCAGAATGTGTACTTTGCATTTATATAAAATGTAGATGCGACCACTTCCAACCCCGGTATACAGCGGGGAGCACAAATGAGTACAGGGTTGCCCATATTCGACGGACCCATGTTTTTTTTAAAAAAATCAAAGAAAAAAATAAAAATTTGGCGGTTGGCAATCTTAATCATTTAATTTGTTCCAAGTAGATTTGTTTACATCAATTTTTGAATATGATATCTCTCAAATGGCCGCCTCTGGCGTTGATGGCGTATTGTGCCTTTTTGCAGCATTTTCCATCGTTTTCGCCAACATTTCGGCCGGAATAGCGGCTATTTCTTCACGAATGTTGTCCTTGAGCTCTTCTACGGTCCTTGGCTTGTTAACGTAAACCTTTGACTTCAAATATCCCCACAAGAAAAAGTCAGGCGGCGTCAAATCGGGCGAACGCGGTGGCCAGTCCAAATCACCACTTTTCGACATCAAACGGCCCGGAAACAAATTCTTCAGAAAATCGATTGTTATGCGACTTGTGTGCGGTGGAGCGCCGTCTTGTTGAAACCAGAACTGCCTCATACGCTTTCGACGAATAATTGGCATCACAAAATTGGTCATCATGTCGCGATAACGCTCCTGGTTGATGACCTGGTTGATGACCTGGCCCAATGACCGTTTTCGCACTAACGCCGCACCAAACTGTGACTTTTTCGTCATGAAGAGGCACTTCTTGAATCTCCTGAGGATTTTCAGTGGCGTAAATACGGCAATTTTGCTTATTTACGGTCCCATTCAATGTGAAATGGGCTTCATCGGACATGATAATTTTGTTCCAAAATTCCTCGTCATCTTCGGCCATTTCGAAGACTCTTTCAGAGCGCTCGCGTGGCGTGTATTGTTCCATGGTAAAAATCTGCTTGGACTGACGCTTCAAACGCGGTATGTCATTAAGCGATCTGACATCTGTCAAAAGTTATGGCGTTGCCAGATGGGTCCGTCGAATATGGGCAACCCTGTATATGATTCAACTTCTTGCATTTCTAGGCACATACATCAGCAATAACAAGGCAAATCAAAAAATTATTTTTGTCATTTAATTCTTAATGCAACGGTATATAATACAGAACAAAAATAAATGCATTCAAAGAGAAAAAAAAAACTACTCTAATGTACTCAAATAATATTCTCAACGAAATTATCAAAGTTAACCGTTGAATAATGATCATTAGTGAAAATTTCAGTTTGAAGCGTGTTTTATATTTATAAGCAATAAAGCCTATAACCGTAAAGCTTTTGCGAAATGTTGAGGGTAGTGTTGTAACCTTGACAGAGAGAGGCTCCTCGTTCCGAAAAATAGCCAAAAAGCCAAAAATCAGTCAATCGGTAGTCATAAGAGTCCAGAGGATATGAAATATTGCTCCCAAGGAACAAATCAGAGGTCGCAGAAAATTTCTATCGGACGCACGCCTCATGATGGCAGAAATGAGAAGAAATAAGAATTTGACGCCAAAAGATGCTTCTGTAGTCATAAATAAGCCGGTAAGCCGTTAAACAGCAAGAAGAGCGCTACGCAATATTGGCTACATCTTAGCTGTTAAAAAGAACAAACCAGAATTGTCGGCAAAAAAGTTAAGGCAAGACTAAAGTTCGCCAAGGAGCACAAAAATTGGACTGCAAACAACTGGAAACGAGTATCTTGTCAGACGAATCAACATTTAATCGCTTCCAGTCCGACGGAAAGCAGTTTTGCTGGCGCCGACCTAGAGATTCCATTTGAAGACACCATGTTTAACAAACGGTGAAGCATGGCGGAGGCAATGTTATGGTGTGGGGTTGCTTTACGTGGTGGCATGTAGGACCACTGCAAAAAATCGAAGAAATAATGAAGAAAGAGGACTACCTGAAAATCTTAGAGACCCATCTTCCCGGGTGAGCAGAGTACCTATCCTGAAGATGAAGTCATATTTCAACAGGATGGCGACCGAAGCGACAGGATGGCGACGTCTCAACAAAAAATGTCTCAACAAAATTTTGAATTGATGCATTGGCCAGCGCCAAGCCCTGACCTCAATCCGATAGAAAATTTGTGTTCAATCGTAAAGAGACGGTTAGGACAGTAAGAAGCAGCCCCATCGAACCTGGAAGAGCTTTGGCAACGTGTGCTACGAGAGTGGCAAAAGATTCCAACCGAAATCATACACAATTTTGTTGAAAGTATGACAAATCGTATGAAAAATGTTATAAAAAATAAGGGCTTTTTTCCGTGCTCAAAAAGTGCAAAATTGAGTACATACGTGTAGTTTTTGTTTTTGTTTTTTTCTCTCTTTGAATGTATTTCTTTTGGTTCTGTGTCATATACCATTCATTTAGAATTAATGAAGAAATAAATGAAAAAATTTTTTTGATTTGCCTTGTTATTGCGGATTTATGTGCCTAGAAATGCAAGAAGTTGAAACATAACCCTAACAAATTAATCGTTTTGACCATATGTGATAATATATTAGACTTGCCTAAAACTATGCACCTAAAAATTTTAATTTCGCACTAATGTATTTATTCATATTAAAAAATTACTGCACTAAACATCTCTCACAACATTTTTCGGTTCTATTTATCCTCAAGCCATGGCAGAATTAGAGAAGGTTATGCATTTCAGACTGCGCTCTCTTTCTCATAGCCAGAATTGTCAAACTCAAGCATTTTGCTATTCTTGCCTATTTTCGCTTTCTTATCGCATTCTGATCGTTTTCAGATTTTGTATGAGCTGTCAACTTCGTTTTGACAATTGCGGCAGTCTCCCTCTCCAAAATGCATATACCTTCTCTAATTCTGCCATGTCCTCAAGCAATAGAATGTCAATAAGGAAGATTAATGTCAGAAAATTTGTTTTTTTTTTACTGCTTATGACTAATCTGTTTTTTTTACCCATTAATGACTAATGGGTATTTACATACCCATAAAACAGTTTTAACAAAAAAAAAAGCCCTATCTCTAAAGTGGTAGGAGATATCAAAATAATTTTTTTTTTAAACATTACGGAAAAATGAAACTATTTATTGTCTTTACAATGTGAAACGAAATTCATACAATTAAATGTTCCTTTTCGAGATCGAAGATGTGTGATTTTCAAAAATGACAATATCCATATATAAAGCTATGTAGAAAATTAGAAAATAGAAAGATCGAGGGAAAAATTCGTGGTCAGTTTGCCTCTAGTATCCTCAATTTATCAGGTGTTCATTATGACAAAAGAATGTTGCCGTATATGCAAATTTTTATTAACACCAAGAACCCGGATTAGCCGATTGGTTATTTAAATACAGTGACAGTTACAAACCTGAAATTTTGCAAAGCAACTTCTATGGCCTATATAAGCTTCCTGATAAATTTTGAAAAAAAATCGTACGGCGGAATCTATCAGCAGTCTTTAATGGGTTAAGTAAGAAGTGTATAATTTGAAACTTTATATTTTTGTCAATTAATTTTGTTTCGGTTACGGCCAGTTTCGGCATTTTTTGTCAGTTTCGGCTAGTTTCGGTTATTCGGCCTCAATATGGCCGAACCCTGAAGCCGAAACTAAACTTTTGGTAAAAATTTCTTGCATCAGCCATTTAATTAAATATATAAGTTTGGTATAATCAAAATATTTACAACGCGTTATACAAAACAAAAATTATGACTTTGTCTATAATTTGATTTATCGTAAACGCAAAACATTTTGATTAATTTTATGCGTTCGATACTATCGTTTTCGATTTTATCATCTCTATTGCAATTAATATTAATTTTTTTTTAATAAGAAGCAAAAAAGTGATAATTAAACTTACGAACGAATTCTGTCTGTGTGGAATTAAGGAAGAGAGAACGAAATATTTATATTCTTATAATACTAGACCTTTAAAAAAAATATATTTTGTTTTGTAGTTTTATAAAAATATACAGTGCAAGTACATACTGTTTTGAATAAAATAATAAATGATCTCTTGTATTATAATAATAAACTTCAACTAATTATTATAAGCTTCAATATTTAAAGAATACTTTTTATATTAAATTTTTTTCTTCTATGAATGAAATGGTATTTTTGTTTCCTTTAAATAAAAAAAATTTATTTGTAAAAAACTTAAATTTTCATATTGAAAACCAATTTCGGCTTCGGTTTCGGCCAAAATTCCGGTTTCGGTCAGACACTAGTTATGACTTAATAAAACTTGATAATTTTATGAAAGAAAATTATGAGTCGTTTGTTGATAATGAAATTGAAATAATCATAAATGTTGTAAATCAAAGATTCATAAGTTAATTGCGACAGAGATTAACTGGTTTATTTTGTATATCGAAAACGCAAGAAAACGACAAGCAAGACAATAGAAGCAATAGAATTTTGCATAGTATTGCTTCTCGTGTCTTGCTTACCGCTGGTGTGCATTTTTTGGTGTCCCACAAAAAAAAATGAAAATATGAAAAGATGCATGGATAAGTCCATTTAACATGAAGTTTTATTTTAAAGAATAAAATTTAGATCCAGCTTACAATTCATTGCTTATTATGGCAGTGGTCCTGTGTGACGGATCCAAAACTAAATTTTTTGTTTTTACATTTTTCGCTATCAAAGATTAATGATATTAATTTTTTTTTAATTAAAATTAAATCATAAACTAAACTCCAAAAGTTTCAGACCGAAATTTAAAATATTTTATAGTTACAGCCAAAAGAAGAAAGCACGCTGTAGTGTGTATGAAAGTGCTGTAAAAACTTAGAACACGTTTTTATCGAAACTACGTATTCGAAAATTCGGGGAAGCATTGACTAAGAAGTATTCAATCGGTTTGGCTAAAAATTTCAACCACTATTTTAGAAATACATAGCTAGATCCGGAACTTTTAAAACAATTAATTTTTCAATAATAAGTTAATTTTTTAAACAAATACAAACAAAAAAAGGTTCGATTTACTAATATTTTTTTTACAAGTCCGCCATTTTTATTATTTTTTAAATATACATATTATAGGTAAGTGCACTACAATTAAGCTTACAGAACAATATTCTCTTTGATTTTTTTATTTCAGATGAGTACGTTAGGCTGGGTGCTTCCCTAAAACAACACAACTTTTTTCGAGAACTCAACTATAGTGTAAATAATTATAAAAAAATTAATGTAAAATCAAGTCAAAGAAATTTTTATGTACACTTTAAAACACCAATAAAAACATGGGCAAATTTCAAAACGATCGCATTTTATTTTCTGATTTAAAAAATTTATGAAAAAACGTCAAAATTTCGGCCGCCACACTGGGCCTTAATATAAATTAGTTTTGTGAAATACCGGTTTTATTTAAAATCAAAAATAAAATAAAGAAACAATATTAAATTTATCTAAACACATATCGTACCCAACAGTAGAAATTGTCACAACTCAAAAATATCAAATTTTCACGAGAGCCAAAAAAACTGTAGACCCATTGCAGAAGCAACGAAACTAACATAAGAACAGAACAAGAAGATAGTGATATAAAATCAGTTTTTGCAGTAGTAAGAGATGTGTATTGTGAATTGATTTATGAAAAAATGTTAAAGATGTCAAGAAGAAGTAAAACAAGTAGGTTAGGTTCGGTTAAAGTGGCGGATGGTCAAAGATCGGCCCAAACAAACCAGATATTTAGTCCGTTGTGGTTCCACAGGGGATCTACTCCTCCTCTCCTAAGTACTGTCGTGAAACCACCCTGAACTAAGATAATCAAAAAAGAGGCTTCCTAGATGCTTCTGTCTTCTGCGGGCTAAAGCGGAGCATGAACGGAAGAGATGCGATACCGACTCTTCCTCTTCCTCATCCCTGCAACTCCTGCAGAAGTCATTCGCATGAACCCACATTCTAAGGGCATGCCTTCCTATAATATAGTGTGCTGTTATAAAGCCTATCAGAATGGAGAGGTCTTTCCTCGCCATTTGAGTGAGCTGCATCGTTCGTTTTTCAGTAAAACTAGGCCACATCTGTTTAGCTGTGTTGGAGGAGTACAACAAGAAAAAAGAAGTACTTTTAGCGTACTTCGATACAAGAAGTACAGCGAGCAGAAAAGAAGTAAAAAAACTCTCAAAAGAAGTACGAATGCTCACATTATGTATACAGTACGTAAAATGCGTATTATGCGACCGTGATTTAATGTTGCTTTTTACAAGTAGTGATTCAATTAAATTTAATAATTTAAAAAATTAAAAATGTATTTACCATTAATGGATCAAAAGGTTCTATAAAGATTAAAATAATTTCGTGATGGCCAGTTTTTTTAATACTATTACGCAATTTACTTGGTTTTCATTCAGGGTGGGTTCGTGGAAGCGCTTAGCGTAAACTTATTTCTATACGCTTTCAGTATATATACGTTGCTCATTGAATACCATTAATATAATAACATTCGACCAGACAAAATTGATGTGTAACGTTTAAGTGTCTTAATACATAAAAGGCAAGCATGCTGCTCCGCGCACAGTATCGCTTAAACTGTAATTATTTTTTGCTATAAATATAGTGCTTTCACAGAATATACTGTCCTCAAAAATGTGCAGCCTGAAAATATGCACAGAAAATTAATTTGATACTTATCAGTGACAATATAAGGTTTTATCAATAGTACGTTTTTTCATCTTTTTATAAATGAGTTATAACGAATTTAAGGAAATTCTTTTGAAGGATTGTACCAAAAAATATAATTTCATCAGCTGCGAATCGATACCTGAGTTGCTACGTATGTACAGTGGCTCACAGCTTATTTTATGCAGTGCATACTTTCAAATTTAGGGCTTTATAACAACAAAATTAGCAGTACAAAAGAGAATATAGTATCATTTAAAATAGCAAGAAGTCTTGTTTAATAAGGGAACTTCATTTATTGTGAAAATATATATTTAGTTTGGTTAAAAAAAGAGAACAGAAAACACTGCTTAATTTCATCTCGCAGCGTATTTTATGCAGTCACTTCTCCCTGTTACGGTACTATAATGCTGCGCTGACTAACGGTACTTTCGCTAAGTCTTCGTTCTTTTTCTACAATAGTTTTATAGTCTGATTTTGTTGCTTCCAGTTTCTTCTTCTATGACTTTTTCAAATAGGAGCGCGCACAAAGCTAGAACAACGAGAATTGGTTATACACTATTTTAAAAACGGCAGCTCGCAGCGAAAAATGGCTGAAATGGTTAATATCAATGCCTCTACAGTGCAAAAGATCATCGAGCGCTTCGTCCATGAGAATCGATTGTACAATAAGGGCAAAGACATATTGTACGGAAGATAAAGGCTAGCCCGAGACTCTCAGCTCCGAAAATGGCTTTTGAAGTTCAGGCTGACCTGAGCAAAGAATTTAGTGCGGAAACCATGAGCCGTGTCTTGCACAAACAGAACTTTCATGGCCGAGTAGCACGAAACAAGTCGTTTTTCAGCCATAAAAAAAGATTACGTAAACTCAACTACGCCAAAGTACATGTCTCCAAGGCCTCAGAGAACTGGATTTAGGTTTTTTTCAGATGAATCGAAAGTCAATTTATTTGTTTCGGATGGTATGTGCTATATGTGGCGAAAATCGAATACCGAGGTCAACAAAGACAACTTAACACCAACAGTGAAACTCAGCGGTGGCAGAGTCATGGTTTGGGCCTGCATGCCGGCTGCTGGTACTGGGAAGAAACAAATAGACATGAAAAAAACAATTAAAACGGAGTGGGCGAATATTTCGCCTACTATCACTCAAAAAATGGTCGCATCAATGTCAAACCGCCTTATTATATCATTAATTAATATGAAAATTTTTAAAATAACAAGTGACTGCATAAAATAAGCTGCGAGATGAAATTAAGTTATGTTTTCGGTTTTATTAATTTTAAGCCAACTAAATATAGATTTTCACAATAAATGAAGTAAATTTATACAATAAGACTTCTCGTTCTCTTAAATGATATATTTTTTTTTCTAATCCTATAAGTTTCATTGTTATAAAACCCTAAAATTGAATCTATGAGCTGCATAAAATAAGCTGTGAGCCAGTATATGATGGTTGCAAAGTCAGTTTGTAAAGTTGTGTATAAATATAATTGTTACCAAACTCGACTTGCACTTTTACACTTGAACTAATTTTTCAACACTGCTTCAATACTTAAAGTGTTATTTAAAATGGTATACTTGCATTTTGCAAAAAGCAAGTGAATAAAAAAAAATCAAGCTTTGAAAAGAAAAAAAAAGAGATGGCTCCAAAAAGGAAGTTTGCGAAGGACCCGTCTTAGGACGTACTTACTTTTTGAAATTTTTCACAAATAGAAAACTTTAAAAAATTTCCTTTATTTTGACATTAAAAGTTTTCCCATATCTTGAAAGCTTTTGAAACGTTTTTTTTTTGTTGTAAAAATAAATTTTATTGGAAACATTTATTTCCAAAAATTTTTTCGGTTTAACTCAAAAATGTATAAAAAGTTTCTATAATATTTGGACAATAAAGTATTTTTCAAAATTTATATCTATGAGTTAATTTTATACTCGTAAAGGAGTAAAGTATTTTGGGATGTTTGGGGTAATCCCGAAAACCACTGGACATATTTTGATTGAAATTTGACTATCAGACATTCATCTCTTTCTGAATGGACATAAGGGTGTCCCAAAAAATTTAAAGTTGTTTTTTTTAAAATGCATACCCTCTTAATTTTTTCGTGTGATGGTAAGCCTAATGTAAAAAAAATTTCATGTCCCTAGGACCACGGCAACCCGTGCCGACTTGCATCCAAACATGCGAGTCCCTACAAGGTGAGTTAATGTATTGAAAAACTTGACAATTATTTTTATTGGATCATAGCAACCTGTGTCGACTTCAGGCGAAACTTTTACGAACGTAAGCTTATGTGATTAAAAGCAATTGATGAATTGTTAAATTCTTGTTTCAATTGGTCAACATGTCTGTGGAATTACGAAGTTCTCAAAAGAGTATATTTTCGATCGGGGATTTATAACATCAAAATACGGGCTTAAACTTAAGTATAATAGACAAATTCTACATGATTTGTTTTACAACATTCGTGAAGTAAATTTAACTGTGAACGAAAGTGCAAATCTCACGATTCGCGAGGAAGTTATTTTTTGGGAAAAGGCTCGCATACCTATGAAATCTATACCCAATAGTGTTAAGAAGCTTGTGAACTTGTATCAGATTTGGAGGGACTTGCAAAAAAATTCACAAAAAACAAGACATTTTTGAGCAGCGCCAAGAGTTCGTAAAAGATTTAGACAATCTGTTCGATATACCACATGTCGACGCGCTTCAATTAATTAAAATAGATGAATATAAAATCTTTTTACAGCGCCAGAGAGAGCCTGGTCGACCAGGTCACTTATCAGGAATAGACAAAAAACTGGCTGAAAAAGAGAAAAGAACGCGCCTTAGAGCTATGGAAGAAGAAAAACGGCGTGCTAAATATTTAAATGCACCAATTCCTACCACGTCATTCAACGAACCATTTCAAAACGATTCAATTTCTGAATCTGATAAAGACATCGATTCACTGGAAGATTTGTCAGCCCCTATCGATACTAGACAACCCATAACAGGTAAAACACAAATGCGGAAGGACTTTATTAATTCTAAATCAGTGGCAGTGTTGGACCGGTGCCAATTAAGTATGACAGACTATGTATTTATTCTTGAAGCTACAATTGAACAATTGAAGCACTTGGTCTTAATATTGACGAGTTTCCGATAAGCAAATCATCAATACAAGGAATTCGTACGACAAAACGGAAAGAACGTGCAGAAGCCATAAAAATTGACTTTCAAAACGAAGTACCAAATATTGTAACTATTCATTGGGATGGCAAGCTTTTGCCTGCCTTAGATTCCAGGCAATCCAAAGAAGAGCGACTCCCAATAGTAATTTAATTTAACAATAAGGAACAACTTATTGCTGTGCCAAGATTGGAAAGCTCTTCAGGAAGTGAACAGGCGCAAGCTGATTGGAATGCTATAAGAGACCGGAATCTCGAAGAAAACGTCGAAATTCTTTGCTGTGACACAACGGCTTCAAACACAGGTCGTATTAATGGAGCATGTGTGCTTCTTGAGCAAAAACTAAGCCAGCAAATGATTATTTTTGCTTGTCGTCATCACGTGTATGAATTGGTGTTAAAAAGCGTGTTTGAAGCAAAAACAAGTCAAGTGACCGTAAGCCCTGATATCCCACTGTTCAAACGAGAAAAATAGTCCAGAAAAATAGTCAGAGATGACTATAGAGAGTTAATAGAACTTTCCATTATATTTTTAGGGGGAGATACGCAGAGAAAGTTTAAAGCTAAATTAAAGTTTAGCAAATAAAGCTAAATTATTTCAAATTTTTTTAAAAAAAGTTGTATTCAAAAAGTCTTGCCCAATTCAGAGTTTTGCAAATTTTTTAATCCAATCCAAAAATCACTTCTGTTTTTTAAAACGTAACGCCAGCACATATTTTTGCCTATATCTTTAAATCTTTACGGTCGATTGTTGTCTTTGTTTTTACTTAATATGGTGCTACTTTAATTTTACGCATACATACATAAAAAAACCTTTTTATAAATTAAACTTTATCATTCTTTTTTTGAATGTTTTTTGTATAAATCGTACTTAACGAAAGTTTGAAAATGCCCGTATATCATATAAAAACAAAAAAAAAAAAATTGAAAATAATTATTTAAAAGTTTATATTTTACTTAACACGTTCCTGAAATTTTGGATAAAGTGGATCTATTGTTAAGATTTGGTTAAAAATAACATATTTGAAAATCGTTCTAGGGAATGTTTACTAGTAATAAAGACATCAGATTATTGTTGTTAGAATTTTATTTCATTACAAAGTGAATTTGGAAGTATCACTTGGAGTGGTACTATTTTTTCACCATACACAGTCTAATATCTTGTACTTAATTCTAGTAAATCCTGAATGCTACATTAGACGACACCAAAAACCGTATTTCAATTCATTCGAAGTTCGTTAAAAGTGAGTTTTATGTTCACATTGGATATATCATATTTTATATGTTTGCATATTTAAAAGAGTTTTAATTTAACGAACCCAACGAATGGAATAAAAATTAGTTCAAAAATGTAGACTGAGTAGTTAATTGCCCTCACTGCTGAATAAGTTAAAGTCAATTTTTGTGGTTATACAATAGAAATATTCTGCTGGGTTTTTTTCTTTGGCTATTGTTGTTGTTTTTCTAGTATTGAAAAAGTCCTTGTAACTTTTATTCACTTCACTTTTCTAAAGAACTCCTGCCAACATGCTCAAGAGTAGTTCTTCAGTCATGTTAAGCTCATGTCTTCAAAGTTGAAGTGTACACACTAGCACACAAATACACAAACACATGCACTTATACAAGATATATGAAAAAAACAGTTGATAACTTGCAACTACTGGGGATATGCTGTTATTTTTATCTTTTCTTCACTTCCTGCTCTTCTCTGTTATACGTTTCCCTATAAGTGCGTGCGTGTGTGTGTGTCTATGTGTAAGTGCAAAGTGTGTTTAATAGATAAACTCCAGGACTAAAGGTTGGCTAAATGAGAACAATAAAAAAACAACTGCACTTTAAAAACAAAAACAACGCAGATAATAAAAAGAATGAGAAATAAGAAATAAACTACAGCACAAAAAAAGCCAACGAGCAATCTTTGACGTGGAAAATGCTAAAGCTTCAGAAAAACGTAAAAGTTTCTTATTTATATTCGGAGCGAGTGTGAATTGTAAGTAGTGAAAAGGATGGGAATAATTGCGGAAATGTTTCTCTGCGATACTCGGTGGTAAAATCTAGGATGAACATGCATATTTTTAAAGAAAAAGATGATAAGAATTTCAATTAACTTTAGCAAACCACCGTTTTGAATAAGTTGCGCAATTGCAAAATTTTAGCTATCAAATTTAATTTGAATTCTTTTTGTGTTTTTTACTCGATAGTACAGATCAGTAAAAATATCGATTTTTTAGCGATGAGACTCATTTCTAGCTGGCTGAATTCGTAAATATGCATAATTGCCATATATGCAAAAGTGAATACCAACCATGATCTAAGGAGAGTTAAATGCAACCAGTGATTGTCCAGAAGGTTTTTTGGTCTGGTGGCGGTATAACTGCGCATTATTGGAGCCACATAAAATCGAGAAGTGTAGTTTTGCGAGGATCAATAAAACTATGCTGTATAAAATACAACAGGAGAACAAGGGCGAACGAATACATGGCAAAGTGTATGATTTAAATTGTGACTTGACGCCTTAAACTGGTGAGGCCAATATAAGCCATGTCGAAATCGTCTCAAGTCGATTCAATTTCCACGTCGTGTTTCCTAGACAACGTCAAACTGGCAATCGTCAGTTAAATGGATAATCTGAGCAGCACGTATTAAAGACAAATAAAATGACTATGGCTGTCATGGTTCAAGAAATTATTTATTGGGTATTCGGTCTTTTATTCCCAATAAGATGAGAAGCATACCAAAAGATCACTCATGGTTTTATGAGACTTGCAGGACTGCAGTCAGGTTCAAGGAGGAAAAATTTCAGAATTAGCGTTCTAACAAGAATACTAATACTAAAAGACTTTGCATTGAGGCAAGGAATCGCTGTAATGCCATTTTAAAACGCGAAAAGTTTCTGCACGAAGCTCGCACCCGAGAACAGGTTCTTCTCTGCCCCAAAGGGAGCACAAATTTTTGGTCATTTGTTAAAAGAGTGAAGAATCAGATATCGTCATCTATTCCAACTCTTTTAAAAGATAACCACATTTCTACTGACTCAGCTGATTAGGCGTTAATTTTGAATAAAAGTTTTTTTGCGGAATTGAAAAATATTGAGCCTCTCAAAAGTTATGATTTTTTAAGTGAAAGTCTAAATTCAAAACTCCACGAAACAGACATGAAATCGAAATTGGCTCCGGCGAAAGTTTTTTAAAATCCAAAAAATAGGAAAAAATAAGTTCTAAGCTCAGAAGTCTCAAAAATCAAGATTCGAGTGTGTTTTTTGACGTTTCCAAAGTTTGCAAAATTTTGGAACAGCCTTTTGTACAACAGCAATTACAGATGTGTCTGAAACTATTGACCAAAATATTGAAGCAAACAAACCTACTTTCCTGGTTCTTTTAGATTGCTCAAAAGCTTTCAATTCTATACATCACTTAATATTTTGCCATAAGCTCAAAAATTGGTACGGTTTTTCTCCAGCAATAAAATTAATTTTGTCATATCTGTATGATCGTTTTTAATGTGTTTGTTCTGGTGATTTGTACTCAGACCTTATTCGAGTAAATAAAGGTGTTTCCCTGGGGTCAGTTCTGGGACCCTTTTTGTCTTCCATTTACGGAAATGATTTTCCGTCAATCCTGAATCAGTGTTTTACACATGTGCTTTATGTTTCATGTGATAAAACTGATCTTTGTAGTGGCGTGAATATCCTTAATAAAGAACTCCAGCAAATTATTAATTGGGCAGCATAAAATGAGCTTGAAATCAATCCAAGAAAATTTTTGGATTGATTTGTCTAAGTGTTTGTTGGTCTATAAAAAACCTATAAACTTTAAAAGTCTTCCTGATATAGTAATTAACGACTCAATTATTGACTATGTGTGTACGGCTAAGAACTTGGGTTTTATTTTTAATACACATCACCAGTTCCCCAGGTGTGCTATGTTATGCAGTTTATGGCCTACCCAATACTTTACGCCATTAAGAATTAGACTGCTTATAGCAAAAACATACTTTATACCAATTCTCTTGTATGGCTGTGAATTATTTGCAAACGCTGCAAAAATTAAAAGTAACATATAATAATATCGCTCGGTATCAATACAGTCTGAGTAGGTTTGATCATGTCTCGGAATATGCTTACCAAATGAACAACACTACCTTTGATAACCTTGTCAAGATAAAAGTCCAACAGTTTGTCCTCAAATTAATGTTTTTCGCTGAACCTATCTCTTTGAGAGACGTCGCTTTACACATTCGCACCGTAATAATAATATTGTATTAGCAAGACACTCCAGCCTTGTCTCCGAAAGACAATTCTTTATATATGGTCCACGTCTTTGGAATTCTTAAGATTATAACGCACAACAAATTAGCAACGCTCTCAATTTTAAAAAGAAACTGTTATCTTCAATGTCGTCCCTTAATTAGTTTAACATGTCATCCATTAGAGATAAGTCCTTTTAAAGCATTCAATCAGATTCCATATTTATTTGTAATAATTTTGTATGTTTTCGATTTTTTGTTGTAATAAGCTCTTCATGTAAGTTTTAAGTTTTCATTTATATTAAATATAAGTGTTTCGTATGTTAAATATTTACTGCCATATTTCCTTTTCTTAATGATTAGTGCTAGTTAAGAGATATTTTATATTGTAACCCTAACGGCTGATTTCTTCACCGAGTATCAAAATCGAGCTAGTCCGAGTTCTGCTTACAACTCAGTTTCAAACTGATTCTCGGTTCAAAAAAGTCAGAACTCTGTCATTTCTTCACTTATATAGTACTTGGATCATTTTCAAAAGAGAGTGTTAGACACTAATACTCGCATCGAGTTTATACCAACCCTCTTAGAAATGAAAACATATTCCGATTTAAGCACGAAACATTCCATAGCATGTAGGAAGCATTTCCTTTCGTTGAACAATCCATTTTTTGGCACATGATGTCTTAAAAATAAATGTCGAAACACATGAGTTTACAAATTTAAATAGATTATCGGTGAAGTGCTGAATCAGCTTACTAAGGACAAGAGTAAGTCTTTATTTAGAATATTGAAATTTATATATGAAAAATTTCCTGTTTTTGTCAAAACTATATTGTTCTTCGTGCTTCGTGGTTAGTTGGCGTCATCAACTAGGGATGTGCAAGTCGAAGTCGAAATAAGTCGAAAGTCGACTTTTACTTGATAATTTTCGACTTTTGGCAATCGACTTTCTGATATTGAAAAAAGTCGAAAGACGACTTTTACTTTCGACTTTTACATTCGACTTTTTTCATTTTATGCGAAACAAAAACATTAACGCTAATCTGAGAACTGTCTTCTCTAAACTAATAAACGAAACAGCTGTTTAACAACAAATAAAGCTGCGTTGGCAACTCTTGATACGAAAAATGTAAAATAGTGGTCGCCATAATTAAAAAAGGAGACTGTAAGTTGAAGTGTGACAAAGCAATTACATATCATCTGATCACGTTAAACTCGTAACAAAATGTTTATGAAAATGTCACTATTTGAAAAGCAGGTGACAATTTTTTTTTAAATTTGCCAGGTAACAATTGTTACTTTGCCAGAATAGGGCTGTTAAAACAAATTTATATTCACAATATTTAAACTACGTTCAAATGGATTAATATTTTATTATAGACAACATAGCAATTTTCTGCTTTTAGTCAAGTTGGCAAGAATTTAAAATGAGTGCTTTCCATTGAAATCACAAAAAAAAAAAAATTACAATATTGAATTGGTAAAACCATACGCTTCTTTAACACTTCTAGATCCTAGGTTAAAAAAGCACGCATTTCAAAATATCCGTGAGTGCTCTCAAGCAATCTTTCACCTTGGTAAGCAGCAGTACATAAATAATTACTAAAAAATTAAACTCCCCCCTCCATTTAGGCGATCTTGTGAATGCCGAGATGAGACAAGCAAGAATTTCAAACGAAGAAGTGATAGCGGCATCGACATCTAATAATCAAGAATCCGATAACAGTGACATATTATGTTTCTTGTTTTAACAAAAATGGTGGTTAAGACAAAAATGAACTCTAAAATTGATGAAATTGATGGGGTGCCCACTCTGCTGCGCCCTTATTTGGCTCGCCCAGCTGTTGATCGAAAACTTAATAAAAATCCGCTTGTTTGTAAACAAAGTCGTCAACTCCAAAAATTTCACATCTCTACTTAAACATTTCTAAAGCTATACCGAACACAAAAATAAAA
The DNA here is from genome assembly GCA_963920525.1 of Dichetophora obliterata. Classification (NCBI taxonomy): domain Eukaryota; kingdom Metazoa; phylum Arthropoda; class Insecta; order Diptera; family Sciomyzidae; genus Dichetophora; species Dichetophora obliterata. The sequence continues at coordinate 179,584,595 of OY986437.1, read as the reverse complement.
TTTACATGTAACGCTCATGCAAAAAAAAACAACAACAAGGAAAATGCTTCTATTGTAAAATTTGGTTGATAACAATTACGTTAATTCGGCGGTTAGGGCTTGATATTCAGATCAATTATAAATAATTTTTCCTCAGAAATCGGAAAAGGGAGCTTACGTTTTTAAGATAGCAGATAGAGACATCACATTTTTTTTACTTTCATAAATATTGACGGTTGATGAAGAAATTAGCATTAAAAATTTCCAAAATGTTCTTTAACTTTATCTTGAAAATAAACTCTCCTTTTTCCGATTTCCAGGGGAAAAATTATTCATAAGAAGTCTGATTATCAATAAAAGAACTAAAATGGCAATATTTTGTTTTTCTTTATTTTATTTATTTACTGAAGTACCATGTTTTTGTTAATATTTTACCAATAAAACACATTTTTCATATTGAATCATTTGCTTCTTAGCTGCCCTGCAAAAATATGTTTAAAAAAGTCGGAAAAAGTTGAAAAGTCGACTTCTAAAGGTTCAAAAAGTCGATTAGTCGATTTTTACTTTTTCAACGGTTGAAAAAGTCGAAGTCGACTTTTGCTGGCGGTTGCACATCCCTATCATCAACTAGACAAAACTAAAATTAAAGTCGACGAGAGTCGCTTAAAATATAGTGACATTTTTGTTGTCATTGCCTACCAAGTAAAGTGGATATGCATGTCTACTGGTGATTGGTGGAGCAGACACGCAATTTGCGTGAAGTAATTGAGCTGGCACGAGTGGACAATACCTTTTCAGGGATTTCTTACTAAACGGTCTACTAGAAGGTCATTTATTCGCCGGGTAGGGTTGAGATAATTATGGCAACCAATTGACCACACCCATTAGACAACAATTTTACAAATGCTAAAAGAGCGTTTAAATAATTCTTTATGGCCGATTGCTTTAGTTGTTGTTAAAACGCGGTAGTTATACACAAAACTCACCAAATAAGTAGTAATTTATAATTTTAGTTGTTATAAAATAAAAAAAATTTACAATACTTTAGATGCTGGTGGTGGAATTTTGAAACCCGTCTCTGAAGTCTCGTAGATTTTCCCCTTCTTTGGCTCAACAACATACACTTTATTAGGCAATGGTTTCCTAGAACCAATCTTGCTCTTGGGATCATAAGGCAACATGATCTTGGCCTTAATACTCAACACACCTTGGCGTAACAAGACGTGACGAGTAGCAGCTTTGACATAGTCGTTGCATGGATCACCAGAGTTATCGATGAACTTCATAGACTTTGCAAGTTGACCGCGAAACTTGACAGAGACTACGTTCTCATAGCCCTTTGCTCCAGATTCCATAATAAAACGAAGCAAACCATAGCAAGCGCGACGCGCAGCCAATCAACCGGTAAGATTGCAGCGCAGTGACTCGGCTTGAGCAATGGCGTAAAGACCACGGGTAGCGACTCTCGGCATACAACTTAATACGGACGGGTTCAAAATTGAAACGCCTCAGTACCATTGCAGTTAACTCTCGAATGCGATGTCCCTTCTCTACCAGCAGGTTTCTGTTGCCATGATGATGATTTTAGTGCGCGATGGTGTGACACGCACCTCAACTTCGGAGTTCTCAATATCATCAGCAAGTTCGCGAGTGAGGAACTCGTTCAATTTAGACTTGAAGATGCCATTGGCAACGAACTTGCGTTTTTTTATATTTTAAAGCTTTACTTTTTAATGCAACTTACACAGAAAGTAATTACAAAAGAAAAGAAATTATAAAAACAAAAAATTTGTTTAAAATATATTTTATTATTAAAATCAAAAACTTGATACTCAAAGTGCCAAAACAAAGTTATATTTGAAGAAGTTATATTAAGTTCGTCAAAACGAAGTTATATTAAGTGAAGAAATGAAAGAGCGCAAGACCGAATTTAAAGATTGCTAGACTTCCGATTTCGGGGTTCCAGCTAAAACTCAGTATCAGCTAAAACCGAATTTCAAATTGAAATTTTTATGCCTTAGATCTCTGTGAAGAAATGACTTAGTTCTAGGGAGAGAACTAAAAAGAGTCTAGTATCGGCCGTAAAAACTGCGAACAATAAAAAAAATCAATTAATATAGAATTAATTAACGCAGGCATGATACTTACTGGCAAGGTATCTTATATGCTTGTTAAATTTATTTCGTATGCGTACTTTATTATTTATTTATTTAATCACTAGAAAACTTTTGTCTTTATCCGCGGAGTTTACTAATACAAATGAAAAAAAGTGTAAAAAGTATAGGAGGGGAAAAAGACTGAAACACAACAAAAAAACAAAAAAACAAAAAAAAAAAACAAATCAATGCATGATAAAATTAATTCAGATATAACTTTAATTATAATACACGAATTGGTTCCATTGAACTGGGTCAAAGTTATCACAATATGCCAATTGTTTTAGGTGGAGATTTTAAGTGAGATTAAAGACATGAATGATAAGCGATCCAAATATTTGTACAGCACTCTTTGTTGTATTTGCTAGATAAAATTACATCTATAAAATACGTTTGCTGTTTCAGTTTTCATAAGGCCATTAATAAAATTTCATAGCAATAATTGAAAACATTTACAAAAATAATTAAAAATAAACGTAACATGTAATAAAATAAAATAAAATAATAGTAAATAAAATTTGCTAGTGTGAATATTAAATTGTGTTTTTTAATTACCTTTATGTTGTTTAATTTTTTTTTTCAAATTATTTTATTTAAAAAAAAACCATTAAATTTCAAATCTGAAATAAGTGTCAAAAGTTCTAAATCTGGGTTTTTATATAAATTCTTCTATGTCGTGTTCTGATCATATTAATAGTGCAGTTAAAAAAGTTTATTATGTCCTGCGTAATTTAAGAATGTCTGCTTGTGTCACTCCTGCCAATATTAGACGTAAGTTGGTAATGCAGTTGGTACTACCTGTGATAACTTACGCTGAGTTGGTTTATTGTAGGTTCGACTCATCCTCTCAGTTAAAATTACAAATTGCTTTTAATTATGCTACGCGCTATGTTTATGGGTTGCGTAGGTTTGACCACTTAACTAGTTTCAGAAACGCAATACTTCGGTGTGATTAACCATCCTACCTTGATGCCAGAAACTGTATTTATCTGCATAAGCTGATCTATACAAAAACACCTTCCTACTTATACGATAAACTTCAATTTAGCTTTTCCAGACGGAGTAATGTTCTTATAGTTCCAAGATATACTTCATTAACCTCCTCGCGCTTGTTTTTCATTAACGCCATCAGACTGTGGAATGCACTGCCACGTGGGCTGAGAGAGGTCTCAGGGAGAGGTGTTTTTAGGCAAGCTATTCTTACTTATTTTTCATCCAACTGAATTCTCTTCGTTCTTTCTTTTTCTGTCCAAACATCGAAAAATTACTTTCAAATTCACAATCTCTTATTAAATATTCTGTTTTTAATTTAATGAACTGTTATTTGCTATTCAAAAAATGATATTAAACATACATTGTATCTTTAGTTAAGTTAAATTCCTAAACAGTTGTTATTATACTTATATTGATATATTTATGTTGTGCTATAAAAGAACTTAGTTCTTACTGTACTAATGCTTTTGTTAATAATAATAATATATAATAATAACTTTAAAGTTTTTTCTCAAATCTAAATATACCTGAAGAGTTTTGAGTACCTTTATTTCTTACTATATCCAAAATAAATTCATGAAAATTGGCTATTTTTCGACCTGTCTAACCAGACTGGACCCTTAATGAAGCTTAATCTTCAGCTTAATGACCGCATTGTATTATTTTAGTAGTGACATTTAAAAATATTTTTCAACGACAAGCAAGACACGAGAAGCAATAGTGTCTTGGTTGTCGTTGGTGTGCATTTTCGTTATACAAAATAAAGCGGTAAGTGAATAAATAATTTTAAGTTCCTATTTGCAAAGCATTTACTTAATGAGAAAATAAAGGAGAATAAAAATGCTTTATTGTAATAATTTTGGACAATAAAAAGTCTTTGTTCTGACAACGTAAAAGTTTTTGAGTGTATTACGCTTATTTAAGTTTTTGAGTGTATTACTCTTATTTTATTTTTATATTTTGTATTTTTTTTAATAAGAAAATCGTACTTACAGTTGTTTGCTGTATTTTGATTTTTTTTGTTTTTATGTTCAGTTATAAACTCACCTGTAAAGAAAGTAAAGTAAAAAATAGGTTAATAATATGCCATTCACAAGTAAGCTACTTAATACCAGAGCTGGGATGTATTTATGTTTATTTATTAAAAGAGTATTATTTGTGCACTAGTGGCTAAAAGTCTCTTACAGTACATCAATTATAACAATATTTTATGGCATTACTTCAGTGTTGCCAGATGCCTTTCACCATTTCAAATCCACTAAAATTCGTCTTAATTTTTTTTTCGAAAAACACAAAAATTTCGTAGGCGGCAACTGAAAAGTAGTGCAACTGCAATGCAAGCCTACGTATTTAAAGGGCTGAGCTTTTGGACGTCTTTAACCCATTTCCAGCTAATGGTGCATTTTTTCACCACGGCGCGTCGCAATATTTGGGTTTTTTTTGATTTTTGAAAACTTCAAAAAATTGCTTTTCAATAGTAACTATTATTAGTTTTTAATTTTATGTTTATGTATGTGTTATGTATGTTATGTTTATTTTATGAAGGTAAATATTTTAAATTTTGTCAGATAAAGTTTAGGAACATATATAGACTCTGGCAGAAGTTTCATCGATTTTGGCAAGGACCCGCCGGAAATAGGTTAATAAGGGCAGAAAGTTGCTTAAGGTCTGTTCCCGTACTAACTTCAATTAATTGTAATAGATTAGAGAGTGTCATTTTGCATGTAATTTCTCTTTCTCGAGCTTCAAAATAAAGCATTCAAGCAACTTCAAGCTACTTGAATCGAGTACGGGAACAGACCTATTGTCTTACTTTTCAAAAGAGGCTCCGTCTCCCACTTCTTGATACATTTTTGGGCATATCTGTTTTGTCTCTTGTTTTTCCCATACTTACTTTGTTTTTAGTTTTTACACGGAATCAATATATTGCAAGTGAGGTGCGAAGCAAGTTTGAAGTGAAGGGGGAAATGATTGGTAATTTCTTTGAAGTGTTGCCAATTCAGCTGTTTTTATAAAGTGTTTCTAAAATACCCAAGAAGCTAAATATCTTACCTTGTTATATTTTTAGCATAATTTTAAGAAAAAGTAAGAAAACTTTATTTCCAAAGGTTAATTTTTCAAATACACTAAAAAAAACTCCTCAAAAACATTAAATCTCCCCGAAAAAGCCCCTTAAGAATCATTATTACTCCTAAAATCCCTCAACACAGTTAAAAACCCCTACTAAATCTAGGGGGAAATCCCCTAACCTGGCAACACTGCATCACTTATGTTGACTTAATACTAATTAATTTTTTAAGAAATAATAAAAAAAGCACTTAAACAAGAAGTTAATTAACAGTTGAGAAAGCTGATTTTGAAATAGGAAAACAGAAAATTGCACTTTGTTGCTAATCTCAATCTTGTTACTCGTGAATTGTGTTACTAATTCCATAATTCAAGAACGAAACGTTCGATTTGGTTCGGGATTTTTTTTTAGTGTTTTTTAATTATCAGAACAAGGTTTGTATGAAAGAAAAATTTTGCCACACCTCCTTTTACCGCACACAAATCAAAGAAAATGATATATTTCACACGATCTTGGTCTTTTAAGATTAAAATATGGTAAACTAGTTCGTATGGTTACTTTCAGCAGCAGTACTAAAAATGGGCGTGTCGCACTATGTTTACGCCCCTTTGGGATAAGCAGGACGTTAAGCAAAGTGCTATGAGTATAAGCTAAGCTAAGCTAAGCTCACATTTTTGCACTTGATTTGATTCGAGTTCGAGATGGTTAAGGGAAATAATTTTTCAACACCCCCTTTAACCGCCTAAAAATCAACAAAAATGCTATATTTCGGACGTTTTGGTCGTATTAGACTAAAATTTGGTAATTTAGTTTATAAACGGTTAAAAATCTTGGACTAAATTTGAAACTTTTTTGGACTACATTAAGGACAACACCAAAAAAAAAAGATTAGTTTTTAATCTGCAAAAAGTTAAGAAAAAGCAATATAATTACAAACTTAAAATTAAAAATTTCTCCAACCATTTCATGGTTTGAACACACGTCATCAGATGTGCTGGTCCAACACCTTATCCACTCGTCTACCCCAGTTGTTAACAAGGTTTCGCTTATTTTTCATCATTACGAATGCTAGTAAATTCCTTTCAGGAACGTGGGTTTGAGACCCAGCTAAATTAAACTAAAGTAGGGATTAAAATATAGTACTTTTTGGATTAAAAAATCCTTTAAACCAAAGTTTGGATTAAAAAGTAGTCCAGAAGTTTTAACCGTCTATGGTTACGTTCTGCAACTATACTAACAATAGTGAAAATATAAAATGTTTTTCTCCGATTAGCATGAAAATTTGTGTATGGCAATAAGGAGGTCTGTGGTAGGACAACGTCTGCAGGGGCATATTTTATGTATAAATGTAAACTATTTGACCGATTGTGATCATGTGTGCACAATATATTTGTTTTGTCGAGACGATTATTCATAGCTATGTTATGATCCGCTAGGTGGTGCTGTTGTGAAGTTTTTATGTTTACACAATATAACGTAAGAACCTTTACCCATATTTGTGGAAGACATGAAGGTGCAGAAAACGTTTGCTAATGTATATAGTTTTTAAATAAACATTTGAATACTATCATTAGTTTGGTAAACTGGTGAAATTTGTTACTGACTCTTTAAAGCATTTATAATTAAGCTAGGTTTGTATATATGTATCTAGTCAGGCCCGCAGACAAGGGTGGATTGTAGGGGTTAAACTCTTCCCCCTCTTATGGTTCAGGAAGTATAAAAATAAAATAGGGCAGTTCACGATCTTGTTGCATCGTTGCAAATGCAAAATAGACAGCTTTTACAAAAACAAAAAGCATTAAAAAGCTTTTGCAATATATGCTTTTGTTTTTGTAAAAGCTGTTTATTTTGCATTTGTAACGATGCAACAAGATCGTGAACTGCCTTAATATATTAGCGTTGAGGCAACTACAACGCAACAGCGAAAAAAGTTGCATGCTTAAAGCAACAAAAAGAAAGCGACCTATGCTTTCAGATCATAGATATAATAAGGACTTCGGCATAGATTGTGATTTCATGTTCCAGCAGGTTTACAATGGTGCAGATGCCATGAATGGTTCACTACAAAGAGCACAAGTGTATGTATTAGAAGAATGTGATGTTGCCATGTACGTTCATTGCACGTCTCATTCACTTAAACTGTCTATATCAAACTCATACGATATAAGTCGTATACGAAACGATTTTTGGCACCTTAAAAAATAATATTGATGAATTGATCTGTACTCACATACGTCAGCTTATACTGATACAATGTGTTAAAAGATACATATATTAAAGATATATTTAAAAAAAAATTAAATATTTCTTCCACCTAGATGGGTTGCAAGACATGAATCCATAAATACTTAACAAGAGCTACAGGATGTTGATATTGAAGTCTAAGACATTGCTACCGATTTTTGCAATACCGCAATATTGTCTCTCACATTTCAGCTTTTAAAAATGATAAAAACTTATGATTATAAAATTATTATTTATGTGGTTGCTGACAACTCAATTCCAATTAAATAAATTTGTGATCAAGATTGCCTATTCACATTCAGTGTTGTTTTTTTTTCCATAATTAATAAAAAAAATATAAAAATAAAATAAACATATTAATCACAAGATTAATAAGGTCAATTGAAATGTTAAACAGTTATATTTCACTTAGGTTATGTTATAAAGTAGCCATTTTAAAAAATTTATAATTTTTAAAATTATATATATACATATTAGCACTCAAAGTTTTTTTGTACGTCATTTTAAATAATATAGTTTTATTAAATTTCTAATGATTTTTTTGTTTGAAATGCCAGACACAGGCACTTTAAGGATTTTTGAAAAAAAATTCAAGTATCAACAGCAACAACTTTTTGATCCGAATTTTGGTTTTTGTATATTTTTTCACAAAATAGCTTAATGCTATGCTATACTACCCCGTTATGTCGTTTTTTTCCTTTTTGTATTTTTTGGAATTGTTTGGGGATTGTGTAAGAAACGTAATCACACAGTCTTTGTATTTGTATTAAGTGTTTCAGAAAATATTTTAACAACATTTCACTGCAATTTTTTCAAATTTGGATTTTTACGATTTTTTTTATTGCAATAAGAAAGAAAATAACATTGTTTCGAAATGTAAAATATCAATTATTTACATAAAATTAAATTCATACCAGTTTTTTTAAAAATACTTCAAGATATGTTTTTATTACTTCTTGGAACAAATATTAGGAAAAACTCCTGTAAAATGCTTCTCCATTTATTGGGCTCTTCAGTGAGTTCTAAAAGTTTATCAATCGACACGAAATTTTATAGATTTTAGTTTTATATCAATATAAAAAATACCTATTGTTTTATAGATATCAAAAACTATCGATTTTTTAATCAAAACCCTTTTGGGTTAATCCTGACTAAGGCTGCCCGCAGAGTAAGCGCCGAGGCAGACAGGCAGGTAGGCAGGCGCAGGAAAACTATGTGAAAAAGCGAGAAAAAAGTTATTTCTATAGCGTTTCTTCGCAGGGCACTGCCTGCGAATGCCTGCCTGCCTGCTTCGGCGCTTACTCTGCGGGCAGCCTAAGGGCTTGTTTCTAACCAGGCAGTTACACGTTTAAGTTTCTGTTCAAGTTTCCTTTTAGGTTGCAACACACTCACAAATTTTTAGTGTAAACACAGTAAAAAAGTGTGAGCGTGTCGCAACTTGAAAGGAAATTTGAACAGAAACTTGAACGTGTGACTGCGGCGTAAGTAAAACATTCCAAATATTCACAACACTGATAAAGAACATTCTTGAGGTTACCACAGATTTGAATTCAGGAATAATTAAGTTGAGCGTGCGTCTAGATGTGACAAATGTCAGGTTTCATTACAAATATTCAGGACAACGAGCATTAAGTAAGGAGCATTAAGGATTATCTTTAAACAAGAAAAACAATTAATTCTGAATATTATTGCAATCTGTTGGATCAGCCCGACAGACTCGTGAAAAAGACTCGGTTTGCAGAAGAAAAAAGTAATTTTTCAACAGTTCGCTTAAATTAGTGAATTAAAGTACGAACTATTGGAACATCCATCCTTTTCGCCAGATCTAGGCTCCCTCTGACTTCTGGCTGTTCTCACATCTCAAAAAATTCATGCGTGGAAAAAGATTTTCATTAAAGGACGAGGTGTTAGCAGCGACAGAAGCGAATTTCGGAGACCTTCCGAAAGGCCACTACAGCGATGGGATCTATGAATTATAACATGGTTATTGAGCTTCTAGGAGAATATACTGAACTAGATAATTTGGCAGAAGTTGTTCTGTGCCTTTCTGTGTTCCATAAATATGGGTGAAGTTATATATGCCATCTTGTGTCTCATGACCTCAATCGTATGTATTATGTACAGGGTCCGCCATATAACGTTTTTTTTCAACTAGAGCTTATTTCGTGAATGGTAACACTTAGCTCATGTCCGATTTGACAGATAACTAGTTTTATCCTTCCGCTAAACGAATATGGTTGTGTATATGCTTGAACAACGCTGGAAAATATTGCGACATTACTTTGATGCAGAAGATGCCGATTTTGCCAAAAAAATCATCTTTTCAGATGAAGCTCATTTTGATCTTGGCGGGTATGTAAACAAGCAAAAATTGTCGCATTTGGGGCACAGAAAACCCGCACGCATACATTGAAAAGCCGCTGCACCCAAAACGAGTCACTGTTTGGTGCTGATTTTGGTCCAGAGGCATAATTGGGCCATTTTCTTTCGAAAATGAGCAAGGAGTGGCCGTTACAGTCAATGGCGATCTTTTCGGGCCATGTTGAACGAATTTTAGTTCACAAAAATTGAAGAGGAGGATATTGGCAACATTTGGTTTCAACAGGACGGCGCTACGTGCCACACAGCCGAAGCTACACTCGATGTTTTGCGCCCTGTTTTTGAAGATCGCATTATCAGCTGCAGAGCTGATGTCGTTTGGCCACCTCGGAGCTGCGATTTGACACCGTTGGACTATTATTTGTGGGTTGCCATCAAAGATAAGTGTTACGCCGACAAGCCAGAGACAATTGACGCTTTAAAGGACAATATTCGTGAAGCCATTCGTGAAATACAGCTGCACACAATCGATAATGTGCTTAATAATTGGACCGATCGTGAAGGCTACCGCATGGCCAGCCGAGGCAGCCATTTGAATAAAATTATTTTCCATTATTAACCGGAAGGATTGTACTTTCAAATAAAAAAAGAAATTTGAAAAAATATTTAGTATTTTTTTTTTATAGAATTTTTAAAAAAAAAAGTTATTTGGCGGACCCTTTATGTATATATAAGTATGTAGTAAATTTACGTAAATATCTCCACCCCAGCGCTACCTATCGGGTCCGCATTTTATTAAAGATTTATTTTTTATTTAAACAATATATGTTGTGAATATTTCCATTAATAAAAATTTCCACCCCAGCGCCATCCGGAGTATCCTACGAACATACGGTGTGAATTCAAGGCGGAAAACTTCAGTGGTTCGGCCGTTATGCTCGGACATACGCACGCACCAACGTTTTTATATATTAAGATAATAAAAAGTATTTCAAACCATAAAATTATGTTTTTTATTTTTAATCTAGAAACTTATTGAACAATCCTGTATTAACAAAAATAACTTGGCTGTAAAATATTATCATAGAAACAATTCTTTTTTTAAAGCGGAATAAGTCCACTCCAAGACAATATTATAGCATACAGTGACATGTGTACCGGACAAAACTGAAACATAAAGGTTGCATTGATGTGGTTAAAGATTGTTCAATTACATATTAACACAAATTTCTGGAAAAGGGTCACGACATTTTCAGCGAAATGACAGAGATTTTGGAGTTGTGGACATGGCACTAAAGAAAAAGGAAAATTTATATGCTGGTCAGGACTACTATAACGTAATGAAGAATTTACAAAAAATTGCTTTCTTTTATATGAAATGAAACGAGAAGACTTTGTCTCAACCAAATCCATGGAACAGGCAATATAACATAGAAAAAAGGACACAGAACTTGTACGATTCGGACAATATGCTGGATGACGCTCAAAAGGATCAAACCGTATAAAATTTTCTACAAAATATATAAAGAAATATATGTGACTTTTAAAGTTATACAGTTATTTGGAAAACAAGGAAGACAAAAAAGGTTCAGCAAAATTACTATGTTGCCATTGTATGAAACTTCAAAACCTATTTCAAGAGAATTCTATAGAGAAAGGATGATTTTTATGCCTTCAATGCCTCCTTTTTACCATGGCTTTCTCCCAATGCTAATTTGAAATGAGTAATAAGTTGGATATATGCATAACTTATTGTTTTGATATTTGGATAAAGTACCTAATTTAAGTTTTACTTTCTTTTTGTATGAAAAAGATTAACTTATTACTTAATAAACCCAATTACTCTTCTTACATGTCTTCATTGTGACTATAATTTTTAATTTTAATTATTATTTTAAACTTTAATACCTATTTAAAAAAAAATTCAAATTCTATAAAAACGACTACTCCAACTTCATTTTGCTGTTAGCTTATAGTTGAGGTTATTTTGTTTGTTGTTATTATGAACTTATTGCACTATCAGAAATAAGTGGTCAACAAGTTATATTTAAAAGTGGTACAAGTCCATTTGTGACTATAAAAATCCTTTATATTCTTTAATTATTTTTATATCGTGATTACAGACAGACGGACAGTTAGATAGACAAACAGACAGACAGATGAACATGACGAAGTCGTCTCAGAAGGTGGTGCTGATCACGAATATATATATTGTATATACCTGCCACGTCTTCTTATCGTTGTTACAAACGGAGTTACAAAGTTAATATAACACCTACACTGTATGCGTGGGTGTATAAAAATTTGTTTGTAAACTAAATAAAATTCTTTAACGATAAGGATCTGTAATATTTCGGCAGCGTTTAAAAACTTCTAAAATTTTTCATTTCGTTTGCTGCTGCTGAAACTTATGCTTATAAAAATCAAACAGTCGCAGTCAAAGCAAAAGAAAAAAAAAAAAAAAAAAATAAAAAAATAGGTATAGTATTTTATTTTTAGTATTTTTAACTTTGGGTAGATAAAAATTTTGGAGTAGAATAGCATCTAGTATTTTTGGAGCTAATCTGTTCCGTTTTTTAACGATGACATTACCTGCAAGAGAAAAAAACTCTTTTCTAAGGTAAAACACCAACAACAAAAATTCTCACCAAACCTGCTTGCCTAGCATAATTCATAAAAATAAAAAAAATTAAGGTGGCAACCCTTTCCACCATTTTTAATTTTAAAATGCTGACTTTAGATTCGAAATCAGCGACCTCCTAACATTGTTGAAAAACTGATGCTGCTTCGACTTTCAAAAGTTTAACAGTTGCAGTTGCTTCGACTTTCGATTTTGTTCACAGTTTCAATCAAAACAAAAACTGATGAAACTGTCGACTGCTGAAATGCTTCGCCGTCTATCGGATTTTTTTTTTGCTTTTGCTTTGACTGCGACTGTTTAATTTTTCTCAAGCACAAGTTTAAGTAGTAGTAAGTTTTGAATTTATGGAAACAGTGGTTGCTTTAAAAAGCAATAATTTTACGACTTTTGCTACTTTGACTGCAGCAATTTAATCACTGTATTTCGTTATGCAAAAGTGCATACAATTTTTAATATCTTAAACCAAATATTTATTGTTATGTAAAATTTTGGAAATATCGAAGGATTCCTTTAATTTATTCGCCACTTTTTTATGAGCTTAAAATACTGTGCGTCGTCGGTCGTGTCGTTATAATATTCATCATGTTATTGTGTAACGCCTAATTTACTTATAAGCTGTACGTTGTGGTTTTTTGTCCTTGCTCGCTTTTTCTGTCGCAATCGCGCTGCTTTGATCCTCCCTGCCTGCCTTGCATAGCATGCAGCTTGTTAATCCCCTTTTTATGCGATATTATGTGCTTTCTTCGTTTTTATTCCGTACACCGACTTATTGTCTGACTGCCTTTTGCGATGAGTCTGTGTCTGCGTGCGATATTTCTGTTATATCCTAGTGGGTCCTTTTGCTTAATACTCTTTGTTGCGTGTCGTTGAATTGCTGCTTTGGTTTTGCAATCTTGCTCTTGCACTCTTACTCTATGTCTCTCTTTCTCACTCTCTCTCTTTCAATAGTATTATATCTTTGTTTTTATTTTAATGTCCTTTGACGTCCTCTTGCCTAAGTCGTTTACGTTTTACTGCCAGAAAATATTGTTCCATTTAACACACAAATCCACATACACAAACACACACACTCACGAACCTTTTCAAATAATTCGAGCGCATTACCACAGAATCATCATTAGTAACGCCAGCGCCAACCTCTAACGCTTTCTCAACCAAAGTCACTGATGTTAGGATGTGAGCTGAGACGACGATTTTGCGAAAGCATCATTTAAGGGGATTATTTTACTTTAGCCCTAACAAAAAAAGTTCGGAAGAAAAACCTTTTCTTTAGAAGAACAACGCTGGTGCATTTCATACAATTAACAGGCCTAATTTTCGCTGAGAAAGTTGAATTTTTTTGCAGTTGCATCTTTTGCTAACTGTCCTTGACATCTGAAATATATCTTTTAATCGCTTTAGCTGTGCCATTGTATTTTGTAAAATCTCTGCTAACAGAGATTTTAATGTGTGAAATATTTTTTAAAAGTTAATAGAAAAAATTCTTGACAATTTTGCGTTTGAGTCCTTAGCAACAATTAATTAACGCGGATATTCTTTTGATTCTCTATCATTTGTATTCAAAAAATTAAATACACGCACAACACAATTGATCAATAGAAGCTAGGTCAAAGTCTTTCCAAGGGCTGAAATGACGAGTTTATTTTTTATTTTTTTTATTCTTTTGATTTGACATGATTTTTATTTATGAGCTTTTTAGATCAAATAAGTTTTGAAAGCAGCATTAAGCTGAGACCAACTTAATGTTTAAGTTTTAAATGATTGACAATTTGTTCGAAGAAATTCTTTGTAATCATACGACGTTAAAGCAAAAGTTATTATTAGATAAAAGCCTAAAAATCTACTGGGTGTTTTTGTCTGTTCTATGTTCGCTTTAGAAAAATTTCAATTTATATTATTACGCATATAAGATATACATTTTTCATTTAATCTAAAATAACTAAATTAACTATGGAACGAGTGGCCAAGATTTCATCCCGTTAAAAACGAAAATAGGAAGTTAAAAATAATTGAAACTCCCTCACATGGGCGTAGCCATGATTTTACTCATGGTCGGCCAATTATTTTATTGCTTCATGTAGCTGATAAATAATATGATTTTTTTTAAATATTGGCTTTATTGATTGAGGAAAAGATAAAATTAAATTGGAAACGATATTGAATTAAATGCGATTTAACAAAAGCGGAAATTAAAGTATTTATTGGCGCGAATCTTCAGCAAAGGGATTTAAAAAATCATCGTTCAGCTTCTCTTTTTTATCTTGAATCAAATTTCTGTGCACGCTTTAAAGGAATAAAAACGCTGTTTTAAGGATGATTTTAATGAGTCGAGATATGGTATGAACAGCGACACCTTCCAATATTCAAAGTCTTTTCCACGAACTGGCAAGTCGTGAGATTCATAAAAAACTACAACCGAAATAATTGAAGACAAAACCTTTCAATTTTGTTTCAGTAATTTCTTGTGACCAGACAGCACCATGGTCCAAGAAGTAGGTCGGTAATGAATGCGTGAGCTGCTTCTGCTGATCCTATGTGCCACTAATTTGGCTTCTACAATACTCATACACATTTTTATATTTTGTGAAAGGCTATATAACGAGTAATCCTAAGACTGCTTGAACGTTTTTAGGCGGAAAGAGGGAACAATACAAGCAAAGCGCACGTTTTAATTTTATTGAGTGTATTAACCACGGCGCTTAGGTTTTTAGCCAATTGTGATAAAATTTAAGTTTGAGCCCAATCGCGTCCTTCTTAAAATCGTAGACTTGAGGAGGAACCCAAGGGCATTTGAGCATTTGCAATTTCTGAGATGTACTCATTAAAGCACATCGGCCAACCCACTTACCCAAGTCGTTTTCGCAGAAACGACTATGCAAAACATAATTTATGCTCATAACTCAATTTTGGCAACTCCCCTCTAAACATTTGCAAAAGCTTATATTTCACCATGTTTGTGTGTACGATGAAAAAAAAAAAGATTGTTTTTGCTTTCAATTATACGCACCTAATTATACCAATCGACGTAAAAACAAACATCGTGTAATATGGGCAAAAGCAATAACAAAATATTTTGATCGTTGTACAAACAAACAACGTGTGATATGGGCAAAAGAAAATTGAAAGCAACTACACAATATGGCTGCCGTGTTGTATTGACTGAAGCTCTCGCGACAAAGAGAGGAAAGCTTAGTTGTATTGTGCTGATGGTTGAATGCATGGTATAAGGATAGAGTAAGCTGCAGTGCTGACTGTGCTCTCTTTCCATACTGACATGTTTGTCAAATTCAGCTGTATGGCGAATGGAAACAAAAGAAAAGAAATAAAAAGTTTTACTTCGTTTTGACATTTCTGGCAGTATGCTCTCATTTGGTGCATCTACCTGTATTCTTCTATCATGATTGAATGTACCCTACGGAGAAGGCTGAGTCAATTGCCCTAAAATTACTGGATCCGTGACAGCTCCAATGGACAGCTATCACGGGACAGGTCTGATATAACTCGTCACGGAACAGGTTTTTTGTGCCTGTTACAATCAGAAATTTCATTTTGAATAGCTGATTTGGTTTCGTTAGTTATGACAACGAACGTTAGTGTTGGTGAAAAATCGACTAACGAATTGAGCAGCTCAGATTGCAATATACAGTGATGTGCAAAGATATACTGTATTTTTATATTTAAAGCTACATGAATTATAAACAAGGTGCCCCAGATAGATCATTAATTCCCTCGGGTGGTGATCCTTCTTAATTAGGCGAGTAAGAAAATGCAAGAATGATGGTGACCCCCACCCCCCTTTAAATGATTAATCAAGAAGCTGATTAATTGATTAATCAGTTAATTAATCTTAAGTCTGATTAATCAAAAAATTAATTGCTCGATTAATCGCACAGCACTAATTTTTATACAAACCATATTATGATATTTTACGATACATACGCTACGTTACAGATTTTTCCCTTCAAAGAATTACAGATTTTCTTTAGTTTTATTTATTTAAGGCAGAATTCTAGTTTAGAGGCCCTCTTTTGACGGTCGATATAAAATAACCAATTTAAATTTTTAGTATCTATATTTTTATTATAATACAAAAATAAATTTTAAATTGAAAAAATTACAGGCTAGTTGAGTAGGGGTGCTAAAACAAATTTCAACCCCTTTAAGCATCTAAAAAAAGGATTTTTAATTAGTAAGAATGTCGTTATAGCCCGGACTAGGGATATAGCGACAAGGCCATTTTTCGCGAAATGGCGACTGTTTGAATTTTTTAATTATATAAAAAAACAAAATTTTTCGTAATCCTAGTTCCAGCCATTAGAACTTGAGATATTATGTAAACCGTGTTGAAAAAAGTAGTTTCGAGAATAACGCGTTTAAAGTTTTTAAGTTAAGTTACGGCCAGGCCGTGGTCTAAAATTTTTTTGAAATCGATATTTTGTTTTTTTTTAAATTTCAAAAGTATAGTTTTTCGGGAATATAGTAACGTATTGTACAGCTGCTGGTCCACTCAAATGACCAGCATACGTGACTTTTTAACGTTTTGTCAGTTGGCCGTTTTTCAGCGCATCGTTCCCACGCAAGCGTCAAATGCTTAATTGACACTTTTCGTGAGAACAATGCAGCTGCAGTATTTAATAAGAACATTATTTATGTATGTATGTATGTTTAAGTTAGCTATAAGATGTTTTGAAAAATAAAGATCATGTATGTTTAAATTAGCTATAAGATGTTTTGTAAAATAAAGATCAGTTTAAGAACAACTCACAAACTAAACGGTTTGTTTTATTGAATTAATATAACTGGCGACGAGGATTCACAGCGAGTTTGTGAGAGTTATTTAGTATAATTTGACTTAATTTAAACCAAAGTCTAGGAAAGTAAAATTGTCGAAATAAAATAATAATAACAAAATACATATGTGTTGCATTAAATAACTTAAATACAAAATATTGAATACAGTTTCGTGTATGTAATACGATGTGTGTGTTTATCATAAATTATTTTAAAAAAAATTTAAAAACATGCTAACTACCACAACATCAACAACAACAACCTGATCGGCAGTTACGAGTTCGGCTATTGAGAGGAATCAAGCGTTATTAGAATTATACAAGCAACAACAGAGAATTTTGCATTTCAACAAGAAAAAAAGAGGATTATTAAGTAGCAAAATATATTTTATATTTTATACCTGTAAGTTCTTTATCTTATCAGAAACAGTTTTAAGAAAAAGAAAATAACAGATAAAAAAACAAAAAATTTAATTAAGAAATAATAACATAAGCATTATTATATCTATATTTATATTTTAAAATGGATCAAGAATTAATAAATAATTTCAATTTAATAATAAATTGCATAACAGCAATTCAGAATTTTGATGGTACTGATTCAAATCAATTGCCTGATTTTTTATCCCAAATAGAAGCAATCTTGCCAAGCATAGAGGTATTTGATAATAATAACAAACAGATACTCTTCGGCAATCTTAAAAACAAATGCACTGGTCGTGCCAGAGAAGCTATACATAAGTATGGCGCCGTCAATAACTGGAATTCACTTAAAACCATTTTATTAAAACATTTTGGAGAAAAAGACACATCAAATGAATTGATGGATAAACTAAAAACGTGTAGACTAAACGGGACAATAGAAAGCTACTATTTTAAGATTAGTAAAATAATTAACAGATTAAACAATAGAATTTTAACACATTCCGATGACACATTTAGTACGACTGAAGTTAACAGGATAGCGTTGAACGTATTTAAGGAATATTTGCCAGAACCGACGAAGACCATGATTTTTGATAGAGATCCATCAACGCTAGACGACGCCTATAAGGTAATTTTAGAGGCTCGCCATCAGAACTATACCCTATTCGGACCAATTAGAAATATTGAAGGTAACACACAGACTAGAACAAATTTTAGTGATAATTTTAGATTCAATAAAAATCGAAATAATTATAATAACCAAAATTATAATAGGAATTTTTACGAAAATCAAGGTAATCAAAATATGATACAAAATATAAATAATAGTAATAACTTTTATACTCGTAACAGAGATAACATGACTCAAAATAACAGAGATAACATGACCTAAAATAACAGAGACAGTATGACTCAGAAATATACCAATAATTACAATAATAACAGATATAATCAAGCTTTTGCAAACATTCCAAACGACAGAAATAGAAAAAATAATTTATATGGTCGTAATAATCAGGGGAACAACTCAGGTGTTTCCAGAATGCAAACAGACAGGACCATTAATTCAAGATAGTCTGATAACCAAAGCCAGCAAGTTACACCTATGGAGGTATGCAATTCCAGTGTAAATTTTCAGGGAGATGGGGGAAGAAATTACCCTATATAAAAATTGAAAATCCTGTGAGGACTCTTTATTTTATTATTGATACTGGTGCAGAATTCAGTATCATTAACGACGACGTTTGCCATCCAAAATGGAAACAAGACATAAACGCATCAATTATAGGTTTAGGAGATGTACATACAGTAACAAAACTTTGTAAATTCCCAATTTTTAAAGAGTTTAAAATGGAGAATTACACCTGTGAATTTTTAGAGTGGAACCACCACAACGCGTATGAAGGACTAATTGGAAATAATATACTTAAGGACCTTAATTGTATAATAGACTACCCTAATAGGCAACTCAGAACCAGTAACGCCTGCATAACATTATATTTTACTAAAGAAGAGGAAATATATGATCAGATAGCGTATAAAGAAAACACTTTAGAAATTATTAACAAACATTTAAAAAACCATAATATAGAAGATTCAATTCGAACAGACCACCTTATCGAGCATGAAGAAAAAATATTAAAATCTTTTATTAAAAGACATAGAAAAATATTTTATAATGATACTGACAATTTAACTTTTACAAATGAAACAAAGCACAAAATCATAACAAAAAATGATTTGCCAATCTACTCTAAATTATATCGGTATCCAGAAGTACATAAGGAAGAAGTTAATAAACAAATAGATGAAATGTTAGCACAGAATATTGTTAGGGAATCAAATAGTCCATATAATAGCCCTATTTCGATAGTTCCAAAAAAATTGGACGCTTCCAATAAACAAAAATGGCGTATTGTTATTGATTATAGAAAATTAAACAGTATAACAATCGAAGATCGGTTTCCAATGCCAAATATAGACGATATATTTGACATATTGGGTAGATGCCAATATTTCACCACTTTGGATTTGGTGAAAGGCTACCACCAAATTGAAATGTACCCCGATGACATTCATAAAACAGCTTTCTCAACAACTAATGGTCATTACGAGTTTCTTCGTATGCCATTCGGTTTACGAAATGCGCCAGCCACATTTCAGAGACTGATGAATAATGTTTTAAAGCAGCATTTGAATAAAATTTGTATAGTTTATTTAGATGATACTCTGGTTTTTTCTACTAGTTTAGAAGAACACTTAGAGTCTTTAAATAAAAAACTAAACTGTTAAAACAATGCCAATCTCAAAATTCAATTAGAAAAATGTACTTTTCTGGCCAAAGAAACAGAATTTTTAGGTCATGTCATAACGACAGAAGGGATAAAAACTAATCCGAAAAAAGTAGAGGCGATCAACAAAATACGTCTACCCAAGACTCAAAAAGAAATAAAATCTTTCCGTGGGATAACTGGTTATTATAGACGGTTCATTAAAGATTACTCCAAAATTGCGTATCATCTGGTAAAATATTTAAAGAAAAACGCTAAAATTAATTCGAAGGATCAAGGATCCTTTGAGAAATTGAAGAAATTGATTAAAGCGGACCCTATACTTGTTCACCCCGATTTTACTAAAACGTTTACACTTATTACGGATGCAAGTAATTTTGCATTAGGAGCAGTCCTTATGCAAGGTAATAAGACAATATGTTATGCTAGCCGTTCATTAAATGGTCACGAAAAGAACTATAGTACCATAGAGAAAGAACTGTTGGCTATAGTCTGGGCAACGAAGTATTTCCGCCCATATCTTTTCGGCCGTAAGTTTATAATAAAAACAGACCATCGCCCACTTGTATGGCTAAATAATTTAAAAGAGCCAAATTCCAAGTTGCAACGTTGGAAAATCAATCTAAACGAATTTGATTTTAATATAGAATACATTAAAGGTAAAGAAAATGTTATAGCAGACGAACTGAGTAGAATTGTTTACGAAGAATCAAGAATCGAAGATGTATCAATAAATCTAAATGAATTATTCGAAGAGGATATTGAGACTGTGCACAGTGCAGAAACTGACAGTACTCATTTTATTCCAGTTACGGAAAAACCCATTAACCTATTTAGAAATCAGTTGATACTTGAGGACTCACCCATTGAGTCATGTCGTACAAGGATATTGTTAAAAAAAAAAATAAGGTGTACTTTGAAGTTAAACCCACAAAGTAATATTTTAAAATTCATGCGAGAAAAGATACCAGAGAAAGGAATGATAGCAGTATTTTGCTCTAGTAATAAGCTTTATTTTAAGTTTCAAAATTTCTATATAAAATATTTTGCAAACAACATAAATCTCAAAAGTTCTGAAATCTAACCAAATATTAGAAGGCATAACTGACAGAGAAAAATTACTTAAAATTATAGAAAAAGAACATTTAAAAAACAATCATAGGGGGATAAATGAAATCTTCGCAGAAATAAAAACGCACTACTATTTTCCGAGCATGCAAAAAGAAATTCAAAAGTATATAAATAATTGCGAAACGTGTAATTTGGCGAAATTCGGCAGAAGCCCAATTAAACACAACCTTAATGTCACAGAAACTCCGACAGAACATAATGATATGGTTCATTTCGATATTTGGTTTCTAAAAAGAAATATTATGTATCTTACAAGTTTAGACAAACTTACGAAATACGCAACCGCACATCTTCTAAAGGATAGAACTTGGATCTCAATAATAGAAGGAATAAAAGCTAGAATACAATACTTAGGGAAACCAAAACTTCTTATCACAGATAACGAACTAAATACAACTTCAATAAGACAATTTCTAAAAGATTACGATATAAACTTTCACATCACCACACCGTACCTAAAGACTGGAAACGCAGACGTAGAAAGACTGCACGGAACACTTAACGAACATGTTCTACTTTTTAACGCAGATCCCAACAATACTGATGATGTTCAGGAACAGGTATTTAAAGCAGTAACTTTTTACAATAATTCAATCCATTCATTTACCAGAATGAAACCCATAGATTTTTTAAATAACGTTATTTTTGAAAATTTCGAAAATAATCCATGAAAATAAAATAAAAAAAATAGATAAAATTAATAAGAATACGAATAGGAGTTATGATGCAAATTATAAGAATAGATTCGTTAAAAACTATAGAGTAAGCAAGTCAAAGCCAAAAAACAAAGAAATTTCTAACTACAGAATAGAGGACAATCACATAAAATCCAACCAGAATAAATTCAAAAAATTTATAAATCACAAGTTAAAAGGAAATATAAATTCCAAGACCTTAACTGACTCACGAATATTTTACAAAAAAAAAAAAAAAAAAAAAAAAAATAATAATAATACTAATGCAAATATTGTGTAAACAGAACAGTTTAAATTGATTTAAGCGTGAAAAATCTTTCAAAATTAATTTTTAACGTTAAATTAAATTCCAGGAAGAAATGATGATGGCTCTGGAAATTTTGTTATTGGCACAAGTAATGACCACTACCGCATTTCTCCAAATTGATACCATACAAACTGAACTAGGTTACGCAGAAATTCAAATTAAAAAACTAGAAATAACTAATGATACTGATATAGTACTACATATAATTAACCCCAAAGAAATTTATGACATTGTCAACCAAATTGAAAAGAATCTAGATAAGTTAGATACTGACAATAAAGAACTTTTAGAATTAGAAATAAGAATAATTAAAGCTAAAATTATGTCATTAGCTCCTAACACTACTTTGAGGAAAAAGAGGGGACTCATAAATGCTGCAGATACTCTTTATTATCAATAAGCATTTCAATGAAACGATTACTATTTTGAAAAAAGCAGTTGAACAAGATAGGATTAAAGTTAAAGACATTCTAGGTGAGGTAAAACAACGACACAACGAAATTGCTGGGAGACTCCTATACACTGACCAAATGTTGAAATTAAAATTTATTGAAGACAAAATTAACCATATTCAGGATAACATCGCATCTGCCAAACACGGTCTAGTACATCCGGGAATTCTTACACCACAAGAAATTGAAAATTATAATATTAATTTTTACAAACTAAAACTCATCAGAATAGGAAGGATGACTTACAAAGACAATTCACTCATACTAGCACTGAAAATTCCACGAAACTACACCTCAACTGACTTAAAACTAATTACTCCATTACCAAATCGAAAGTATTTAGAAATAAATTAAATTAACGAGTACATTGTCACAATAAACAATAAAATTTACACCTACAAAGAAAATGCAATAATGAAAGAACTCAAAGAAAGTAAAAATTGTGTTTATAAACATAACTGTAGATTAAGATGGAATAACAAAACAATTATTGAAGAATTGGATAGTGAAACATTGTTAGTAAAAAATGCAATAAATATAAGAATTAACCATAATTGTGACGACAAAAAGATTGTATTGAATAAACATTACCTAATAAATTTTTCAAATTGTAGCATTGAAATGAGCAATAAAACATTTCAAAATAGGAAAAATATAGAACACGAAAAATATTTTGAAAAACAAATTACGTTTGAAGACATAAAAATCAATCAAGTTGAAAACATTAAACTTATAAATGAATTAAAATATCATAAAAATGTATCTTATGGTTTTAATATAATTTTGTTATTAATTGTGCTAGCTACTATTGTAATAATATACTTTTATATAAACAAATGTAAGAAACAGAAAAATGAAGTAAATATAGATTTAAATGTAATTCCTAGTTCAACAGGGACTGTTGAATCTGGGGTTGGTGGAGTAACGTATTGTCCAGCTGCTGGTCCACTCAAATGACCAGCATACGTGACTTTTTAACGTTTTGTCAGTTGGCCGTTTTTCAGTTCCCACGCAAGCGTCAAATGCTTAGTTGACACTTTTCGTGAGAACAATGCAGCTGCAGTATTTAATAAGAACATTATTTATGTATGTATGTATGTTTAAGTTAGCTATAAGATGTTTTGAAAAATAAAGATCATGTATGTTTAAGTTAGCTATAAGATGTTTTGAAAAATAAAGATCAGTTTAAGAACAACTCACAAACTAAACGGTTTGTTTTATTGAATTAATATAACTATATACTGCTAAATTTATGTAAAAATACTGACGTTATTTCCGCTTCTACAGCCGTTTTAGCAGGTGTCAAGCCATAGTGTTTCGTCTACTTTCACTCTCTTTAAATTCATTTATCTCAAAAATACTTCTTTCGGCATGGTGTAGTAGAAAAAACAAAAACTATTCAGCCGAATCATCTGAAATTTGAATATGGTATTCACAACATCAGTGACTATCGCTGAAACTAGAATCAAAGTTTTATTTCAAAACATCGTATATTTTGCACTTAAACACCGGCAAAAACAAGTTGGTTTTAGAAATTAAATTTCAAAAGTGCGTCATTCTGTCAATTTTCAATATTGTTTTTTCTTTCTATGTAGTTTCAGCCATAGTTTTTATTTTATTTTCTTTTATTTCGGTTTTTATTTTTCAGATATGTGCAAAAGTGAAAATATACAACAATTCGCCTACCTCCCATACAAAATGACGTCATCATAATAGCAAAAGCTTCATGGTTTTAACTTGTTATTTGCTTAACACAAAAACTGTGATGATTACTAAGTGCTCTCAGTTTAAATTCTAAATATTTGGATAAAAACCACGCCTTATAAAAGTGACGTCATCAAAATAATACAACACTGAAAACTTCAAATATACTAAAATACGGCTGTGGGGTATTATAACTTTGGTACAGTCGAAGATAACTTCTTACTAGATTTTAATAGTTTTTTATAGTACACACCACAAAGATGCGCGCCAGGTTAATGAAACAAAAAACTTTTGTTTATTTTTCATTTCCATAGGGATTTCTGAAGGCCTAAGATCTTTCCAAATTTCTTAACCGATTTCAACATTCGAAGTTGCAGATCATCAGCATATGCATGCATGGTAACATACTGACATTTGCTAAAAATCGTTAGCAAAGAGTTAATGAAATTTCATTTATTTTCATTCTAAACGTAAAAAATTGATTCAATAGCTCGGTTTTGAGCAGGACGACAACTATTTAGTTAAGTAAAGCAACGAAAACAGATATTTTAAAAAGATAAACATATTTATACATAGTTGTAAGAACGAAGCAAATTATGTAAAGCGCTAAGCCAATTATGTTGATAACAGTTTTCTCGTTCACAGAAATATCCTTATGAGTATTTAATAGCGCTAAAGCAGTAAGGCATTCCGTTCCAGTGGCATTTCGAATCCAATTTTTCAAAAACTTTAATGTGCAAAAGGAACGATTACTGGAAGTTGTACTACAGGGCAAAGTAACAATAATTTCCAGAATATTGTAAAATTGCAGTAACATCCATTTCTGACAGCTACATTTGTCGCGCAAAATCATTAAAGTATTTTAAGGGCTGTTTTGCAACCCTCATTTCTATTGTTGATCCATTTAGTTTTCTTTAACTCAAGTTCGGTTCCCAACTTTCGTATATCTATTTTATTTGGATACAAAACCCTTATAGCAGTTTGAAAGTGCTTTGGAAATCGGAATTACATTTAATTAACCAACTGATATATGAAAGGAATGAAAAGCTTAATTCGATAAAAATCCTCTGCTATTTCTGCCATTACATTGTATCTTGATAAACGAGGCTTACTTATTTCCATTCCGAGTTACTAAAAGCATATCTCAGTTTTATTAAATATTTCTTTAAATGCTTCTTTATTGTTATTCCGAAAATTTTCAAAATTTTCGACTACAATGTTTATATGTTCGCAGCATTCTATTAGATCATTATCAATTTTTTGACACAGTATTGTCACATTTGACGTAAATGAAAATATTTTATGAATTAAATGAATTGCATCCGAAAATTCTAGACTCGTAACTGTGCACATTTATTGGTTTACTTGAGACGAAGTGTCACCAATAGAATTTTAGGTAAAAAGTTATTGAAAGCACTTAACGAAAACCACACACAGTTCACGAAATGTATGCATACGTTCGGCAAACTTTAATACGATTAATAAAAGAAAACAAAAATAAAGTAAACTATTTATATGTATTATATTTGACTTAATATCTAACCAATCTACTCATTCGACTGGCCTTATCAAGAATTTTTCGAAAATCAAGAATATGACTAGTTAAAAACTTATATGACTGTATATGATGGGACATGTGCTAATATGAGTTCAATAGGAGAACGCCAAGCATTTCCAGCCCTTAGTTGTTCCTGTCCTTTAATTCCACATTTTCCACAATTTAGCTGTGGATTTTTAGTTTTCCTTAATTCTTAAATGTAGAAAAGAACAAAGAAAGTAAAATGAATCATGTCCGAGTCTGGATTTGAACCAGGGACCTCTGGGTCACTCTTAATAATTACAATTTGAAGAAATTGCAATAATATGATGTTGAAATGTTTTCTGAAACAACACTTTGTGTTCGAAATGCCAAAAACAGGCACTTTGAGAATTTTTGAAATAAAGTCGAGTTTCAACGACAGCTGTAACTTTTGTATCCGAATTGTGGTTTTTGTAATTTTTGCACAAAATAGCTTTAGATTATTGTAAGCGAATTTTTTCGTAAAAATACCCAAATTCAAAATTTACAAAATGTTACACTTCTAGTACAAAATTTCATAAATACCAAGTTATTTAACGTAATCACAAAGTTTTTAAGTATTAAGTGTTGTTTCAGAAAACTTTTTAACAACATTTAATTGCAATTTTTTAGAAATTTTCATTTTTAAGATTTTATTTTTAATAATACAACAACAAAAAAATGAATTTTTTCGAATTGTAAAATATCTCAGGTATTTTTTTTCTGAGTTTTATGTTAAATAGCTCATTTTTAGAAACAATTTTAAAAATAACGAAGTGCATTCCAGGTTTATGCACAAAATTAGATTTTATGTGCAATAAATCGAGGAATATGTAAAAAGCCAAAACATTTTCGAATGTTTTTTAATTGAAAAAAAACTACCAGCGCGCAGTGTTTCTACGTACTTCAATCGACTTCAATCGTACTCAACAAGTCATATTTTTCATTTTCGAAATATTTAAATTTTTCATAAAAATGCATGGCCAGTTTACTACTCATATACAATTTTTAATTTATCTTCATGTTTTAGCAAAATTAAATAATCTGGAATATCTATGTTTTTATTAAATACATAAAAATATTCGTGATTGCTAAGGGGGGAGGGTTTAAACTCCCTTAACCTCCCTTATTTGTGCGTCTATCTATTGGTCTGTTTGTTTGTGTTCTCGATTAAAACCGTAATTTAAAAGATTCAATACTTAAGCTTCTTTTTACAAACACCGAGAGAAATGAAAACTGTAAAATCAAAGAAAAAGTCTCTTTAAAAAACTGTTAACGAAATATTTTTTGCAACTGCTGCGTCTTCAAAAAAAAAAAAAATAAACTTTTATCTTTTATTCTAAAAAGTAAAAGTTAATTCTTATCTTATGTATATAAAATAATTTATTAAAATTAAAAGAGCTAACAGCAGAAAAAAATTGTTTAAGAGTTAAATTTAGCATGTGCTTGAAACAGCCACTGACAAGCGATTATACCATATGACATAAAATAACCGAAAAAATGAAAACTTGTATTGCATCCTTTTTAGTGTATTAACAATGCAGTAGTTCTTACCAATTTGCAAGTTTTAATAGTATAAACTTTAATTTTATTAGTTTTTTTTATTACTCTGGTACTCAATATATCTTAAAAAATACAACTATCAAAACATTTATTCAGCACAAAATAAGTTTAAAATTTTCCCAAAAATGCAATATATATTAGAAATCAATGTAGATCTTAAACTAAAAACCAAAAATTTTAGATAAGTAAGGATGGCTTAGTAGGGTTGCCCTAAATAAATGAAAAAAAATGAAATTTTACAATTTTTTAAAGAATTTTATTAAACTTTTTTTCGAATTTAGCAAAAAAAAAATAAAAACTTAATTGTTTGCTCTCTTATTGTGTGGTAACATTCCATACTTATTTTAATAATTTTCAAGTAAATTTTTTTTTTAAATATCGTAATTTTTCTGTTAATTGAGAAGTTTGTTCAACAGTCGGCTCAAAAGGCGGTACCAATCTATACAGGGTTGGAAAGAAGATAAACCAAATACTATTGTTTCGTCGTTATTATTTACTATAATATATGTACTATTTCTATTTTGTTACTAAACTGCATTGTAATTATTATGGCTTGCGTTGGCTAGAAATTTTAAAAGCTTAACGAAAGTTGCAAAATTTTTTAAGAATAAGGTTTCTGGATTTCAGTTACTGTATTCAAGAAAAAAATGAATTTATAATTAAAATTAGTTGCTAAATAATATCTTCATTGTGCAGGATCGTTTTAAAATTAAAAAAAAATGTTGAATTTTAAGCATTTGTGCAGAGAATAAAAAAGTTCCAACTTCCAGCCCTCATATCTCAGAATGTTTCAAAGATATAGAAAAACTTTTACTGAAATTGAAAAGCTCGTACCATTTTAATTTAGCATCATAAAAAAAATATTTAGATTATATACTTTGCATTTGACCTAAATGACAGCTTAACTAAAACACTTTTCGTTCGATCGATTTGATTCAAAATGGGTTTTGTTGAAAAAGTGTGACGCAGTCATTTTTTTCCTGTTACACGTGAAAATGTTATTTTTTTTTAAACGGTCGCCATTTTTTTAAAACAATATTTTGAAAATCCCTACGTCCGGCTACAGCAAAGAATATTTATTTTGAGAATCTTTTATTTATTTCCTTAAGTCTATGAACAAAGTTCTTACAAACTATGAGTAAAACTAAAATATCCCATAAACCAAATTTTTTATAGCTAGCTTAGAAATCGAGAAATCAATTAAACACATAGAGGATATATTATTGTTATCATTTTGAGCCCTATACATGGGTGCACTACAGCATAGTTTGATCGGCATAGGCCTTAATAAAATATGTTAACATGGCGAAGCGTCCTATTCGGAACATTAAAGTTAATAAATTCTAAAAGAAATGAACAATCAGTTCTTGTTGCAATAATATCATGTATAAATAACATAGATGGCACTTTTCTCCTTATTTCAAGATTTTGTAGGTTTTAAAAATCACATCGCACACTATATGATGGAATAGGAAGGTTTTAATGAACAGTTCGAAGCGCAAACGCAAAAATTATTTCTGAACGCGCTTTAAGCGTAGAGCGTGGCATGTATAAAAGGGATTCCAAATTAAGGACACATATTCCAGTTCGGAGCAGACTATGGAAGTGTATAGCATTTCAATAGTATGGGGAACAGTGAAGCTTAAACTATTACGTCGAATAAAAGCAAGTAGCGAGTATGCTTTGGGTATTATATAATTTAGATTTGCAACAAAATAAAATTTTGAATGAAATATAACACCTGAGTCTTTCATCTCAGTTAAAGAGGCAAATTTGAAAAGAAATACTCATAAGTGGGATAGTTTATTTTTGCAAAAGTAGCAGTAGCCCATTTTTAAGACACCAGTAATTTATTAAATTTAAATCAGCTTGTAGTTTGAGCGTATCTAAGGGATTATGAATTTTTAGAAATAACTTGAAATCATCAGCAAAATGTGGGCACTGTGAATATTGTATATTAGAATATTGTGTCCTGGGGGCGATGGAACAATGTAACATGTCTGACTGTCTCAACCTGGCGAGGCCAGCATAATCTTTGTGAAATCGTCTCAAGTCGACTCAAACCTCCACGTGGTGTTTCCTGGGCAACGTCAAAACTGACAACCGTTAGTTTGGCGGCTAATCTGAGCGGCGGGCCTCCCTAGGCTTAAAATAGGTTGTGCGTCGGGTTTGAAGCCCACCCGTAAAAACCAATTTCAATGAAAACAAATAAGAAAAGAAGAAAAATGATCCCCAAATCTGATGACGACTACCGCAAACGAAAAACTGATAATGATTTACGGATATGCACCTGGAATGTCCGAACCCTTAATTGGGAAGGTGCCTCTATCCAACTGACTGATGTCTTGGAAAGATACAAAGCTGATATCACTGCTATCCAAGAAATGCGATGGAAGGGACAGGGTTGCATTCGGCATGCACCCTGTGATATCTACTACAGCGGCCATGCGGAGAAGCACGAGTTTGGATGCGGATTTGTAATTGGCAAGAGACTACGGCCCCACGTCCTGCGATTCACACCTGTGAACGAACGACTTGCCATAATCCGCATCAAGGTTAGATTTTTCAATATAAGCCTAATATGACAGAAGACCTAATATGCACGCTCCGACAGAAGACAAGGACGATGAGATCAAGGAAATTTTCTACGAGCGCCTTGAAAATGCTTACGAGCGCTGCCCCCGTCACGACGTAAAAATCGTGCTTGGTGACTTCAACGCTAAGGTGGGCAAGGAAAATATTTTTGGCCCAACAGTCGGAAAGTTCAGCCTCCACGGCAACACCTCCGATAACGGAATGAGGCTGATTGACTTCGCCACAGCACGAAACATGGTCGTAAGTAGCACTAGATTCAAGCATCTCAATATTCATAAAGCCACCTGGATGTCCCCTGATCAAAAAACAAAAAATCAAATTGATCACGTTTTGATCGACGGAAGGCACTCTTCCAGTGTATTGGATTTACGCACGATCCGTGGTGCAAATATTGACTCGGATCACTATCTTGTTGCAGCCAAGATCCGTACACGTCTGTGCGCAGCTAAGAAAACACGCAACCCTACATCGAGAAAGCTAGACGTCGACAAGCTGCAATCGAAACAGACAGCCGATGCTTTCGCCACTCGACTCTCACTCCTGCTTCAAAGCACTCCTCCAATCGATGATACATGCGCGCAGTGGACACTGAAGCTGCTGAAGAGGTGATTGGCTACCAACGCCCTCGCCGAAACCAGTGGTACGACCAGGAGTGTCACGACGCCACTGCAGAGAAAGACGCCGCCTACCAAGCCACCCTGCAGTCGGTTGTAACGCGCGCTGCTAAGGAGCGATACAAAGAAAAGAGGAGGGAAGAGAGACATATTTTCAGGCGGAAAAAAAGAGAGGCAGAAAAGCGCGAGCAGGAGAAGATTGAGATGTATGGTGACAGGAATGAAGCCCGAAAATTTTTCGAAAAAATAAGACGCCTTGCCGATGGTTTTAAAACCGTGGCCTCTTCCTGCAAGGATGAAAACGTTATGGAGGGAACACTTCTCTAAGCTTCTAAATGGCGACGCTGACAACAATCCCGCCAATAGAGATGATATTCCGGAAACCCCAATTGCGGATGACAGCGTCGAGGTTCCGCTGCCCGACTATGATGAAGTTCTGACAGCTATAGCTCGGCTTAAAAATAACAAAGCCGCGGGAGCTGATGGCTTACCTGCTGAGCTGTTTAAGAACGGAGGCGAAGCTCTACTTAAATGCATTCACGAGCTTCTATGCAGAATATGGTCGGAAGAACGCATTCCGAACGATTGGAATCTCAGTGTGCTCTGCCCAATCCACAAGAAAGGCGATCCCACTATCTGTGCCAATTACCGTGGGATAAGCCTTCTTAATATCGCATATAAGGTCCTGTCGAGCGTTTTATGTGAAAGATTGAAGCCCATTGTAAACGAACTGATCGGACCTTATCAGTGTGGCTTCAGACCTGGAAAGTCCACCATCGACCAGATTTTCACGCTACGACAAATCTTGGAGAAGACTAAAGAAAAACAAGTCGACACCCACCATCTTTTTGTCGACTACAAAGCCGCCTTCGACAGCCCAATAAGGAAGCACCTGTACTTCACCATGTCTGAATTTGGTATTCCTGCAAAACTAATACGACTTTGCAGGATGACACTGAGCCACACCAGCAGCGCAGTTAAAATCGGGAAGGACCTCTCCCCACCATTTATTACCAAACGAGGTTTCAGACAAGGTGATTCCTTATCGTGCGACTTTTTCAACCTAATGATGGAAAAGATCATCCGAGCTGCTGATCTGAGACGTAGTGGCACAATATTCTACAAGAGTGTTATGCTGCTTGCGTATGCTGATGACATCGATATCATTGGCCATAATACGCGTGAAGTCAGTGCAGCATTTTCCAGATTAGAAAGAGGGTCAAGTCGAATGGGTCTGTCAGTGAATGCAGATAAGACGAAATACTTGGTGTCAACAAACAAACAGTCCCAGCGTCTTGGAACCCACGTTACCGTTGACAATATCTCCTTCGAGGTTGTGAAGAACTTCGTTTATCTGGGATCCAGCATTAATTCAACCAACGACATCAGCATTGAGATCAAACGAAGAATAACTCTTGCCAACAGGTGTTATTTTGGGCTCAGTAGGCAATTGAGAAGCAGAGCCCTCTCTCGATGAACGAAAATCACGCTCTACAAATCGCTTATCATGCCCGTCCTACTTTTCGCATCACAAACCTGGACGCTGAGCAGTTTAGATGAAAAGAATTTAGGAGCATTCGAGAGAAAGATTCTTCGTAAGATCTACGGACCAATCTGCGTCAATGACGAGTACCGAATACGGTGGAATGATGAACTGTATGAGCTGTACGCTGACATCGACATAGTCAAGCGCATTAAAATCGAGCGGCTTCGCTGGCTTGGTCATGTTCAGCGCATGAAAGACGATGCTCCAGTGAAGAAAACATTCGATTCGGTACCCAGCGGCGGTCAACGCAGAAGAGGACGACCGCATCTTCGTTGGAAAGACCAAGTAGAGGACAACCTGACGAAGCTTGGAATTTCCAACTGGCGCCAGCAAGCGAAAGACAGAAATGGCTGGCGCAAATTCTTAGATGAGACCAAGACCGACATACGGTTGTAGCGCTAACTAAGTAAGTAAGTAAGCAAAGGACGAGTATACGTATCTTTGAAAGATTTCATACCTCCGGGCGAATCCAAAAAAAAAAAACAAAAAAAAAAAGATTGGTCAGATTTTGCCAAAAGTAAAAAAGGTTATCGCCAAGTACACAGCCACAATCTGGCTTAGAAATACTCTTATCTGAAAGAAGAGAAAAACATGCAAAGTAAAGTAAATGTTATGCAGAACTTGGTGTGTTTTTTTTAATTAATTTTAAGTTTCAATTCTGTACTTTTTTAATTTTTGTTAATACATATGTATTTATTTTTTATTTATATTTATTAGTGAGTGAATAATACCAGACAGAAATAACTGACTAAGTTGAAAAACATGACGCCATGAAGGTGTTTGCTTGTACCTACAGATGTTTGCATGATCAAATACCAGATAACGGAAAACTCAGAGGAACCTATATTGAGTAGGTCATGGTGTGTGTCGATGGTGCCATAGTTGACCACAGAATGTTAATGATTCCGACCTTTTTGAACGTTTGATAAAATTATGTAATTGAGCCAAGTTGAGTTGAACGAGGTTGAAGAATAGATAAAGTTAAGGTTAAAGGCCAACAGCACAAAAACAACAATGTATTCCAAAGAGTGTGTATGTGTGTGAAAAAAGGATTATCATCTTCCTGTGAGGGAGTCTGTCTAAAGTCAGCTTTAGTCGGGATTTATATTTGCGTTTGTGTGTGTATTTGCACGTGTTGTTGCTGATAAGTTTTTATGCACGACAGCAGCAACGACAATAACTTTAGTTTTGAGTTTGTTTTTGTTTTGTGGTTGTCTGGTTCTGTTGACGAGGTAATTTTCGGTTTCGATATAATTTTCACTTTATCTCACTTATGTTGTTGTTGCTGTTTTGTCGTTTGAGCTGTTTTGTTTAGGATATTATTATATAAAGTGCTGTTTACATTGTTGTTGCAGTTGTGGTTTGCAATACACCTACATAAGGGGTTTCATACTTCAGAATGAACATTTGATTAAATTTATTCAAGTGTGAATATTTGATGATAATAATCATCGTTCATGTAAACACCACCAATGCAATATTGGATAACTTTTACTTGTTTTGGTAATTGAACTAAGCGTGCTTGATATTAATTGCTCGTAACTTATTCTTAGTCAAGACTTTTCAGCCCATGTTGTAACATAACAGTTTAGTTTTGAATATTTTGAAATATTTATTAAAGGTCAATAAGAACAACTACATCAAGTATTTATAATTATAATTTTATCTTTATAATCATGTTATTGATAAGAACCTGCATCAAAACTCCAAACTTCAAAGCGTTATCGAAAGTTAATTTGGCGTTATACAGTATGGGAGCTACCACCCAACCTTGTCCAATCGACACCAAACTTCTCAGGAGCACTCTAAAGAGGTTGTTTCAATTTCCCTGAAAATTTTATAAAAGATTGGTTCAGCGGGTTTTGACTCTAAACGTGATATACATACATACATACTCACATTAATGCATCCACTTTTATATATATATATTTATATATATATATTAGGGCGGGTCGATTTGTAGGGAGTGAAAAAATTCACCAATTTCCCTATGATTTCCGTATTCTACGGGTTATTCCATGAAAATTTGCCGAAGGAACCGTACCTCTATCGTTAAAATCGAGTCCCCTATTTTTTGTTGGTAGATTTTTTCCCAAATTGACGTTCGTATGAAATATTACCTACACGTTCACATCCATAACACAAAAACTATCGATCGGGTTTAATCGCCAGTAGGCGCGTTGGAAAGTTGAGCTCATTTTGATCAATTTACAAAAAAAAAATCTCCAAAATTGGTCCAACGGTTCAAAAGTTACGGGCATTTTTGTCCAAATTTTGGAGCATTTTTCCATTTTTTTCATGATTTTGTCCAAGAATATTACTTTCATGGCCATTTTTTTGGCTTAATTTTTTTGACTTACGAAGCTTACGAACCTTACGTTACGACTGGACTGATTTGCGCTTTACATTATTGGCATATTTTTTCACAGGGTGCACACCCTGTGTTATGTTTGTTTATTTCTTTTTGTTTTTAGTTTCTTTATAGACTTCTTTATTTTTGTTTGTTTATAATATTCCAGTGTATGCTAGTTTTGTAACGTAAGGTTCGTAAGCTTCGTAAGTCAAAAAAATTGAGCCAAAAAATTACTTGATCTAAAGCACGCAATTAAAATTCATGTAATAATTTAATAGATCACAAAGTAATTAATTATTATTATAGTAACATTGTTTTTTCAATTAAAAACAATGTGATCTATTACTTTGTGATCTATTAAATTATTACATGAATTTTAATTGCGTGCTTTAGATCAAGTAAGTTTTTTAAGAAGGCAACAACAACTATATATAGATTCAATCACTTAGCTGACTGGACACTCTGTTTAGGAAATTGCTACATTTCCTCTTCAGTAGTCTTTGAGTGATTAAGCTGTGATCAACTCAATGTTTGAAGTCGTATATGATTTTACACATTTGGAGTATATTCATTTGAATTATATAGAACAAATTGAACGTTCAAATTGGCTACTTAATCATTGACATTTTAAAGCAGAAGGCTATTTATAGATCACTGCCATCAACTCTACCAAGGTTGCCATCTGTTCTAGTTGCTAAAATCGAAAATTATAGTATCGAACGCATAAAATTAACCAAAATGTTTTGCATTAACATGATAAATCAAATTATAGACGAATTCATAATTTTTGTTTGTACAATGCGTTGTAAATATTTTTATTAAACCACTAATATATTTGAACTAAATGAAGTAGACATTTTTCGATTAAAGATTCGTGGGGAGGGGGGTAGGTCGTGCGTTACGTCACAAAAAATGTTTTTTCTTTATATTTTATTTAATATTTTCTCCGTTTTTTCGGAAAAAGTTAAATCTGGTTATTTCATTTTTGGCAAAAAATTGACAAAAGCTTTAATCTGATATATAAATACGAGAACATCAACAGTAGTCGTACGCTTTTTTAATATTTATTTAAAAAAAAGGATAATGAAACGTATATCATTCGAAAGGTACTACACCATAGATGTTCAGAAACATGTCCCGAAATATGAGCATTGAACGTATATTTTGATTTTAGTAAAGGATTCCAGTTTAAATGAGACTTGCACAGTATAATTGAATTTTAAATTATACTGAGAGCTTATAATGAGAGCTTTGAAAATAAAACGTAGGAGGTTCTAACTGCATCATTAGGAAAAACAAAATCTTAGACGAATTTTCGTGCAAATCGAATTCGAAAAAAAAACTTTTTAATATCAATTTTTTTATAGAAAGAAATTATTTAAAGTGTTTTGACAGAATAAAATTTACAAAGTGCAACAAATCTTAGTTTGTTATTTAATTACGTTTCCAAAATGGTCAACTTTTTTATAGTTCTACTAATTTTAAAGTTATAAGCGTGGAGCTGATTAAATACTTTTAAGTGCTTTTATGTAAACTTCCCTTATAACTCTTAACAGGGGGAGATGTACCCCCTCTGCCATACAATTTTTTCTTTTTCTTGACCCAAGGAATCAAGAGCCGCAGGATTGTCCTTTTAATACGGAACACCCTGTATACTACTTAGTTCCACACAAAATGCCACTTTTTTACTTTCGATGTACTGTAACTTCGACTGATCGATTTTATTAAAAATTTTCATAGTAAGATTGAACCAAGGAATAAAATTTGGGTATCCACTTTTAAAAAAAGCTCACGATTGAGGGGAGCACCTAGTTATCCCCTTAAAATTATTTTATGTTATCAAATAAAAAAATCGTGTTAGAACTTAACTTAATTAAATTTACCCACCCTAATGTCTATGCACTATTGGTTATTATGATCGTGTTGTCCCCGAGTTCAATCCATACTTTGGTGGGTACATTTTTGTCACATTAACTTGTTTTACGCTACCTAAATTCATACCCTTAAGATATTTTAATGATCGTAGTGTTTTGTCTTAAAATAAGTTAACGCTCAGAAAGTTGTTTAAAATTAGCGGCAATTGTTCTTATTTTCCATATAAACTTCAACACAACTATTGTCATTTCAAAAGGAAAGAAACACGTTAAAGTTGCGACAGTTGTATCGTGTGAAAGACTTTCAAAGATAATGAAAATTAGTATTAAAAAACATGTGGATTTTTCCGTGCATCTTTTTTCATCACAAAAGTCATGCGTATGAGAGAATTATAGCTTCCCAATCAGCCCTTTAGAAATAGTGATTGAATTAAGCTTACATACAATGCAAAAACCAAGCCTTTTCCAAGCACGCTTGTAAAACACTTGCGTAGGTTATAAATTTCCAAGCTGCTTTGTAGAGTTATTGCATAAAAGAGAAAAAGTAAGTGTTGTACAATAATACTTGGAAAGACTTGCTTTAAGTAAGTGTTTTCTAATTATACTTGCAAAATGTTAGTCAAGGTAATAATTTTGCAACTGTTCAAAGTTGCGATTGCTGTTAACTGTTGTAGTCTAGTGAAGAGTGCGCTAGACTATCAACCCAGACGTCCCCGGTTCGAGTACGTGTTCGTTCGTGGTTCTTTTCACTTTCTTTGCTCTTTACTACATTTAAGAATTATGGAAACTAAATATAGAAATCCACGAGTTAATTGTGGAAAATATTGAATTTAAAGGACAAAACCCTACAACTGAAGGCTTAAAATGCAACAAGGCAAGTTTTCTTGAAGGCAAGTTGAGTTTGATAGTGAGAAATGAGGACGGTGCAGCTTTTCGAACCAGCGAATTTTCTTTTTATATTCTTATTTTTCAATTTAAGATGGCTGCGCATTGTTTTGTAAATATACAGGGTCCGCCATCTAACGTTTTTTTTCAACTAGTGCTTATTTCGTGAATGGTAACACTTAGCTCATGTCTGATTTAACAGATAATTAGTTTTATCCTTCCTCTGAACGAATATGGTTGTGTATACGCTTGAACAACGCTGGAAAATATTGCGACATTACTTTGAAAATCATGGTAATGTTGCAGAATGTGTGCGAAAATTGCGTACGGATTTTGGAAGAAGAGAAGCACCATCAGCCCCGTATATTCGTTATCTTGAACAAATTTTTGTTCACAAAAATTGAAGAGGAGGCAACATTTGGTTTCAACAGGACGGCGCTACGTGCCACACAGCCGAGGCTACACTCGATGTTTTGCGCCCTGTTTTTGAAGATCGTATTATCAGCCGCAGAGCTGATGTCGTTTGGCCACCTCGGAGCTGCGATTTGACACCGTTGGAATATTATTTGTGGGGTGCCCTCAAAGATAAGTGTTACGCCTATCGCGTAGGCTACTGCATGGCCAGCCGAGGCAGCCATTTGAATGAAATTATTTTTCATTATTAACCGGAAGGATTGTACTTTCAAATAAAAAAATAAATTTGGGAAAATATCCAGTAGTTTTTTTTATAGTATTTTCAAAAAAAAAAAAAGTTATTTGGCGGACCCTTTATTTATACACAAGAGTTGCGTATTGAAATACTAATTTCCAATTGTAAAGAAACACTTGGAAAAATCTTATTCAAATACTAATTTCCAATTGTAAACATACGATTAAGATTAAACTTATTCAAATACTAATTTCCAATTGTAAAGAAACACTTGGATTAAGCTTTTAGTAAGGAATATTTTTCCAAGGGATCGTTTTCGTTTATTCTACAATTACTTGTAAGCATTTTCCAATAGTAATCTAAAGCTTTTTCCAAGATTGATGCTTACGGTTCTAAGCTTGTTTAAAGCTTATTCTAAGCTTGTTTGGCTGATTGGGTTATATCAAATCAGATGGCATAACAAATACGAACACACGCACTGAAAATGTGCCAACTGATTTGGGACAAGCTCTCGGTATACTCATTCAGTCATCAGTTTCTTAATCTTTTGCCTCATGATCACAGTAGTTTAACGTCAACAGTACGTCCGTCGTGTTTTCAACTCGTATTTTAGTGTCACAATAAACACAAACTAAATTTAAAAGAAAAGCAGGATTTAAAAATAACATAAAAAAAGACTCACAGGGAAAAACAGTGATACCAACACTTTAAGAAGTGCTCACAAGAAGACGCAATATTCACGCAGAGAAATAGAGCTGATGAAGGCAACCATCTTTTAGATGTGTCAGACATGATCATTTGAAGACTTAGCAGATCATAGTAAAGCCACACATGCTGAAATACTTTACGAAACACAAATGTCAGGAACGTCTGAGGGAGTAGAAACTGTGAGAGCACGATGACAACAAATAGCGTGTCAAAATATAGTAAATAAACGATGGGCATATGTGAACGGCAGCATTACAATGGGGAAGCTGCTCTACATTTCGAACGAACAAGTTTTGTTTGGGATATTGACTAATTAAGAAACATTGATGGATATTTTTTATTACCCTCTATTTGAGGAGCGGCAATGATGGCGAGGGAATTCAGTGCAATGAATTTTATTGTTATGCCTTGTCTATTAAGCGATTAGAGGCCATAAATAAATTCAATGAAATCAGCTTCTACATTCATTAGACAGTTAAATGTTTTATGAGTTTATTTTAAATAAAATTTAAGCCTAATTTAAGTAAACAAAATTAAAAGCTATCAGAAGCTGTGAAATAGAAAAAAAAATTTAAAACAAAACACCTCAAACGAAGTGATTGTTGTTTGTGTTGCACAATTAAAAACTAATAAAAACTGAGCACTAAATCTCACTCAACGCATAAATATCCGTAAGAAACTTTGGGGAAGGAGAATTGCTCTGCTCTGAAGACGTCGATACGATTACTTTACCAACGACTCACCACAAATCGGTATCGGTGCATGGATGCTAGGTAATCCTCTCGGTATCCATTCCATCATTTATTATAGATTTTAATCCAACTGGGCAAAGAACAAAAAGTGTTGAGTGCGCACGTTTGTATCTGTGAGTTTAATCCTTGAGTTTTTTTGGGCGCTCTGCTTTTCAACGTTGCGGTAAATATAAATAGAGCGAGAGAAAAGAGGCCAATAAAGAAGAAAAACCGTAAACTACAAAACGAAGCAAGCCAAAGATGTAGGAAAACTTACACCGCAGCTTTTTTTAGCAATCCTTGCGCAGAAGGCTGACTTTTACAAGCTACGCGGGTTCTCATAAATCACGAAAATGCACACTTTACACAAATATTTTTGTCTTGTTTTTGTATCACAAAATTTCTTCGCTATTTTAAGTATAGTTTTTTTCTTTGTCACTCTTTTAACTAAACGAGTGGTTAGGTGTTACCGCAACACTTTGCGGTACATTCAACTCTATACAGTTGTTGGCAACCCTATGAAGCACACCCGAAGCAAATGTTATTGTACAATATACGACAGTTCGCGGACAGACATGGGTGCGGAGTAGGCTGCCGTCTCTTAAAGTATTTTTTTCTTCTGATGTGGACTCTCTTCCTTTTCGTTTCAAGGATGGAGCATATAATTTCTTTGAACGCACTGCTGCACTGAGCCGGAACTTCGTGCAGATGATGACAGCGAAAACAGGACGAACAACAGAACAACAACAACGACGAGATGTAAGCGTGACCAATACACGGAGCAGTTTAACTGCTTTTAACGGTTTACTCAACTGTGTACGTGTGCGAATGAGACGAAAAGAGGAAGAATTTGCGCGAGTGTGAGTTCAAGTCTCATAAGTTTCGATGGTGATGAAGTGATTTGATGGAGGATGAGACGGCGTGAAGGCAGACTATGTGTTGGAAGTTTCCGATGCGATAGAGCATACAACGAGAAATGCTAAAAATACGCAAATTTAAAGCAAGACACTCGTAAAAGTATTTACGAGCGAAGCTTTAACACAAATTTTTCAGTGTAAGCATCAAGCTTAAGTCACTTTTGGATTTATTTCAGGTTTAGCACATTTATTCACATCGTTTTTTTTCATTTATTTTTGTTTCTTCTGTAATCGTACTTTGTTATAGAACATTCATAAGCACAGCTACTCTTGTTTACCGCACAATATTTACAGACTGACTGATTGTCTGGACAGCCGCATTGAAATACTTTCACAACTACTGATTGCGTGATTTTTTTCGTTTCTGTTTTAAACAAAAATGTTCAGTAACGTCTTCAATAGGCACAACACACAAAACTACGGGCGCCCACACTTGCTTCAGCTGACAGAGAAAGGAAACAAGAGTGAGAACAATACAGAGAACACACGGTGACAATTATTCAGAAAACACTATCAAATGGTTTAATAAAAGCGATGAGTTGATTAAATGTGAAGTAAAACTTAATGATGTTGACGATTTGCACCACTGTAGGCAATGCCACGTTGGCTTTTCTGTCAGGCGCAATTTTTGTCAGTGTAATTATTAAACTGAATGCACTTTTTTGTTTTGTTTTTTTTTTGTTTTAATGTGCGTGTCGTTCTGTTAACAGCGTTTGCTCAACCAACTGACAAGGATACGACGACGTTTACGAAAGGACTAAATTGAAAATTTCAGAATACACAACATAAGAGTGAGTTCGCCAAGATTGACAAACACACTCAACGAGTCTATAAAGGCGCACACACCGTAGGGCGCACTCTAGGACTCTCACATACCAGTTACGCACACCACAAACCATTAGACAAAGAGAAAGAGTAACAGCAAAACACAACAGCAGTTGAAATAATTTTCGTGTGTGCAAGCTTCCCCTTTTCCGACATACAGCAGAAAGCAATACTCAACACAATCGCTCAGCAGGGCAGAGCACAGCAGGACATTAGTGCGAAGTATCCTTGTTCCGGTAGTTCAGAGGAATTACGTTACAGAGTCGCGTTCTTGTGCTCAAATAAAATTAGGAGCAAGTTTCAAGGTTCTTTTTTTTTTGAGAGCGAATATTCAAGAACTAGTAAAATAGAGTTGCCAACTAGGAAAGAGTTAAAAAGAAAATATCGTTGAAATTTATACATGAAATGCTGGATACAGTTAATAAGCTCACCAAATTAATATTATTAATAGCCAAGAGCGTTGCGAAATGAAGATAGCTCTCCTGTAGAAATTGTGTTTTTAAAATAACCATGCATACATAGAGTTGAATTGGAATAATAATAATAATATAACAGTATTCTCAGGCTTTGAAGAAACCATAAACGTTTCGCATTTTAATATTTATGCATTATACAATGCGGCAAGGAATGATACGGACGATGCAAAATTATAGTGAGCAATGCACCTTATCTATGTCAATCAGTATTAAAAACCCATGGTCAAAATACGTAATTCTAACATATCGACCGACCCCTTTGAGCGTAACTATCGTAGTAATTATCTATTTAGCACGTGGGTATCAGTAATTAAAAATAGCTTTGCTTTTCACCTGTGCCCGACGATCCACCTGCTTTTTTATAAACATTGCTTTTTTCAATAATCTGGGCAAGCAATTCTAACCCAGATCCGAAAAAACAAATGGCGCTTACAAAAATATTTGCGAGTACTCACAGTGCTGTATCCTCACATATTACAAGCGGGCATATAGAAAATAAAGAACTGATTGTGATGGAATTTCGTTCTACAGTGAGCTTGAGTCCGCTGAGTCCAAAAATTATGTTGGGCTGGACTTCGTATTTTAATTAAGTTTTAAAAATAGTAAAATATTTTAAATTTTAATTGAAGTAACTACTCTCATATTTGACACTACTCAATTTGATACAGTGGTGTGACGCTCTTTTTTGTACAACATCACACAAAAAACAATGAAAACCATAATGTTACACATTTTCTTCAGAAAGAAAAATTTCATTCATTACAGTGCTAACAATTTTATAAATTTTTTTATGAAATGTTTTTTAATCGATAATTTCGTTTATGTTTTATCACAATTAGACTCAGTTTTTAAATGCATTTATGCAATGCATCAATAAGTTTTCTTTTGAATTGGTGCTAAGTTTAAATACGAAAACTGCACAGCTCTATTGATATTCCTTAAAATAGTATAGTTGCGCAGTTTTGGGTATTAAGTTTCGGACCAATTCAAAATAAAACACTTTTATGCATTGTATTAATGCATTAAGGAACTGAGCCTTATTTTCAAATAAAGAAAGAAATAAAGTTAGTAATCTAAAGATATCAGTAAATAAGAAATAAGATGCGACAGTCGAAAACTTCCGAATATTCAGCAAGGTTCGCTTTCAGTGCCTTTTGGTTTAATGACCTCAGATCTGGGTCTGAATTCATGGATCTGAATGCAGAAAAAAAGTCATATTAAAATATCCATAACAAGTGTTATTTTTCCTTTTTGGAAGCGTATTTAAATTTCTTCTGCATAAAAACATTGACAAATGCAATTTTTATTATTAAGCGTCTTGTCTTAATTATAAATCGTGTCCTAAATTTTTTTTTTTTAACAAAAGGATATAGAAAAAACTTTTTCATTTTTATTTGTTTTTTACCAATTACTTAAGTCAACATTCTGTATATTACAATTTTAACTGTATTTCTTAGATGGATACGTATTAGATGGATACATAAATAGATGGATGAGATGGATACAATCAAAGACAACTAGATAAAGAACTTCCTTATCCTTTCATTTCTCTATTCAGAAGAAGTCAAGTTAGTTGCATATCAATAGTGCTATGCTTTTAGGATTTTTGATTTTTCGACTTTCTTTAAAAGTCTTTTCAAGGTCAAAAAGTCATTATAAATGGGAGTACAAAAATCAGTACATATATCTGACCGGATGGAAAGAGCGCAAGTTTTCATTTGAATATACCCTTAACCTTAAGGTCTAGGTTTAGGGTAGTTGTTACTCTTAGGTCAATACAAAATAAATAAAAGACAAAGCAAAATAAAAATCAATTAAAAAAGGTCAGTAGTTATAGCAAAAGAATTTAAGCCATTTTTATTCATCTCATAATAAAACTGAGCTAAAATCGTAACTTAAGGCTTTTTAAAAATTTTTATTTTTAAAGATTTTATTCAAAATTAACAAATAATTAAAAAATATTATATGCTTTTATTCTCTAAGAGTACTTTTTAAAGTTTTATCATGCCAGTAACACAATTTTAACAATTTTTTCTGTAGAAACCCTAAACACTCTTAATATGTAATGCAAATTTCATGCTCCTGATAAAAGGTAGGCGTGGTTTTCTTTCGATTTAAACAAATTTCAATTATGCACATGATGAATTTTTGTGACCAAAATTTATGTGCCAAATTTGATGAAGTCATTACATTAATTTTTGTGGCATTTTCAGAGATATTCCCAATTTAATAAATTCACGTTCTATGAGATAGGCGTTGTTTGTATGCGATTTCAACAAATTTTAAATACATTGTGAATATTTTCTCTTCAAAGCTTATGTGCAGAATTCCAAGGACCTACATACAATTTTGTGGTATTCTTAGAGATTTTATTATTTTGATAAAGTAACTTTGTATGGGAGGGAGGCGTGGTTTTCATGCGATTTGATCATTTTAGAACTTGATATTCGTTTATTGATCATAAACACATACACAAAATTTCAATACGACGGCTTTAAAGTTGCGGCTGTAATCGTGTCGACATACGAACATGGCAATATCGACTCAGGAGGTGATGCTTATCAAGAATATATATAAATTTTTTAATACCTGCCACACTTCCTTATCAGCATTACATACGGAGTGACAAAGTAAATATACCCCTTATGTATATATACTCCTTAACATGTTGACATTTTTTCTACATTTCGCAATCTTGGAAAATTAAAAACAAATAAATTATTAAATGTAGCTATGCAGAAAATGTTCTAGAGTTTTATTAGGTGATATTTCAGGTGAAAACATTTGTGTCGTCATAAAAATGACATAGTGAAAACTAAGTATTAGACAGGATGCTTGAGAGTATAAATATACCAAAATTTACAAATTAGTTTGTGAAGAGAACTTAGGAAGTTTGTGAAGACAATCGCTAACCAACTTTATTTAACTGACAAAAAGGCATTACATTTCCCTCAGATTCAATATCACTTGAGTTTCTTAAGTTTTTTCCTCACTAACCTAGAACATCTAACAAACGTTTTACTAGATTGCTTCTTCTTTTCTTCTCATT
The DNA here is from genome assembly GCA_963920525.1 of Dichetophora obliterata. NCBI lineage: Eukaryota > Metazoa > Arthropoda > Insecta > Diptera > Sciomyzidae > Dichetophora > Dichetophora obliterata. Next base: position 179,540,056 of record OY986437.1, on the reverse strand, counting down.
TTCAAACTATTTTTAAATAAAGGATTTGTGTTCAAAGATAAAAAAATATTCCAACAATTCCGTATACATTTTATTCTATACTTCAATATAATGTACAGTTGGCAGCTCCGGCAGCTGCCTCTTATTGTATGACTCTTTTCTCATTTTTTGGGCGACATTCAAAGAAATTGGATTTATTCTCTTTTACACACACTTTCCAGAATCGTCGGAGAAGATGCAACACAGATGGTTTTATGAAAGTGGAACGTTTAAATGGAGAAGCTCTACACGAGCATATGTTGCTCACAGAATAACAAAGGACGACCGACCAAAAAAAAAAAAAAATCAAATATGTATAAAAACAAAACACAAACAAGCAAATATAAAATCATTTATTTATGTGGATGCCACATAAAAGTACATCAACAGTGAGTCAGCAACAACAAACATTTTTCCAGAAAAAAAAAACGGAAGAAAGGATAAAATAGGAAGAATGGTTTTCTATAACTGTACGTGTGTGTGCTTAGAACAAAAGCCAGCATCATGATATTGTCGAATCAGCATTTTGTTGCCAGTGGTTTTGTTGCTGTTGTCGTAGTTGCCACTGTGTAGTGCATTTAAGGCACAAAAAAAATAAAAAAAGAAGGAGTGGCAGTACGATGCGTGTAAAAAGGATAATTTGCCAATATGTTCATCGTTCCGGATTTGTGCTGGCTACAGATATGCTTCTGCTATGCCCCGCATTGTATCAGCCGATTGTTATGGTTAGCAAAGAAGGCGTCAGGACATGGATGACGAGCTGAAGGGTGCGTAAAATGAGCTTAAAAGAAGCCACAGTTTCAATATGATCGATTTAGCATTTAAGGCCCGCCGCTAAACAGAATCATTTATCATGATTTTCAATAAGAAGTGCGTCAAGAGTCTTGCTAGAAACAACACTGTTTAATCCATAACAATTAAAGAATTTGTATTTAAAGTATTGTGCGACTTGCGAAATGCGATTTTAAGTTTATCTTTTAAAAAATTTAACAGTTTTGGAAAAAAAATTTCTCAGAGATCAACTCAGTACTTTGTTTTATTACATCACTTCCAGTTTTTAAGATACAGGGTGTTTTTAATTTTAACTGTTCTTGAAGATATTTTTACTTACAAATCCATAACCATTAACACAATGCAATGAATAAAAATTGACTATAACACAGCTTGCTAAGCTTTATTAACAAACTTTCTGACACAGTTTAGATACTGAGATAAAGTTATCATATGATTTTGATTTTTCTATCGACATTGTTACAGTGCATTCTTATTCTTAATATTTTTTTTGTTACTTATACAATTCTCTGCAAATCTCTTATGAAGTTTTTGCGTTCGAGGCACAGGTAATTTTTAAGTTGAATCCAAAATTAACTTTTAAAAAAACATTTCAACTTTTAAGTTTGAATGCTATCAGTAAGCGGATAATAAAGCAAAATTTAGCGATATGGTTTCGATATCGAAACGATAGCTAATTTGTACAAATCTCGATTATATTTTCTATACTTCATATATTTTATAATAACAGTGGTTTACAAATAACGAAAAGTTGTTTGTGCAATGAATACCACTATCCATTTCTAATGTAAAACCGATTGTTGATTCCGAAAATGTGTTTTGTTTTCTGTCACCCCGTTTTCGAGATATTGTCCACTGTACTTTTTTTTACAAAAAAAAAGAAGTTGGTTCCACTTAATAGCATATATCTACCGAACCAACAACAATAATCAAACAAATAATATATTAAATTAAAGTTAATAAAATTAAAGTTTTTTCCTAAATGACCTCTATGTTTATTATGTTGACTTTATATGATTTAAATACAAATTCTAAATGTTTGATAGTTTAAATCATACTTGATTTTAAATACAAATTCTAGTTGTTTGACAGTTTAAAATCGTTTATCGAGCTTAAGGTCAAAGTTAGAAACAATTAATTGTTCTAACGAATTTTTCTAAAGAAACAACAACAACAACAAAGTTTTTTCAATATGAAAGGAAAAAAACCACTAGCAAATTGTACAATAAAATCAATTTGCTAGTGGTTTTAAACTGTCAAACAACTAGAATTTGTATTTAAAATCAAGTATGATTTAAACTATCAAACATTTAGAATTTGTATTTAAATCATATAAAGTCAAAGTTAATAAAATTTCTTACTGATTTGGCAATTTTTGATTCAACAGTTAGTTTCGGCGAAATAAATTAAATTTTTGAGGATTTTTCATGTTTTCCGAAAAATTTAAAAAAAAAACTAACCTTAATGCAAATTTTGTTAAGAAATCAAAATGTATAGTTAGTTTTGATATTTTTTACTTTAAGTCTGTACTTTTCCGAAAAAAATAAGCTATTGATGAAGAAAATATGTCGAGAAACGGAAAAGTTGTGTTTAATTGACCGAAAGCATCGAAATAGAGTGATTGTCTATTTATGCATTTCGTCTTATTTTATTCTCATAAAAATTAATAACAAGTAAAGGTTGTTGTAATATACTGTTCTTGTATTTTATATTATTCTTTTTCTTTTCATCATTAACATTATTTTTTACATTGTTTACATTGTGTATTTATTTTCGTTTTATTGTTCTTTTAATGATTTACATTGTTTTTTTACAGTGGTTGCTCCCAACTCCACTGAATCGAAAGATTTTCGATTGTTTTCACGTGTGGAATCGGGTCAAGTAGGATATGGAACATCATCAGAATGAGGAACTGGCAATGAAACGGTCTTGACAGTGGCGTATATCACTCGTTTGCGTCTACCAACACCAGACAAAAATAACAATTGCTTAGGTGATAAAACGGTCGCCTCCATATCATCGGGACATTAAATTTCATGAATCGTTTCTTACCCGAGCTCCACTCAGACAATATTAATTCGCACGAGTGACACAAAATATTTGGCGTCCATGGTTCACCAATATTCTCAGCTGCGATATCAAAATAATGAAGATATGACGTTAGCATTAAATTCGTAAAATTGAGTCGATTTTTTTCAAAAGTAAATTAACCGTACACGTAGCAGAAAATATTTGGATCGTTCTTACACTGGAATTCTCGCAGTCTTTTACTCATTTTATTTTGTAGTTTTTTCTAATTTTTATTTTTTTTTTCTTTCGTTACAAATTGCGGGCATATTTAATTTGCAACGTTTTTTGCTAGAATTATCTTGTTTTCTTTGCTTTTATACAACTCGCCAGCGTTGCAGAAATGGTATAGTAAAACCATGCAGGCTCTTGACTGACTGTACTCTCCTTCGCAATAAAAAAAAAAAATTAAAAATTAACAACTCTCACTAGTTATGTATTTATATGACAATAAAATAAGGCAAAATTCTTAAATAGACAATCACTCACTTTGGGTGCTTTCGTTCAATTAAACACATTTCCCTTTCTCAATAGATTTTCTGCAACAATATCTTATTTTTTTCGAAAAATACGCAAAAAATATCAAAACTAACAAAATATTTTGATTTATTAACAAAAGTTGCAATTATTTTGGTTTTTTTTCAAAATTTTATGAAAAACACGAAAAATCATCAATAATTTAATTTCTTTTCGCTGAAACTAACGGTTGAATAAAAAATTTGGGGTAGGAAATTTTATTATTTTTAATGTGATATATCACTTGTTTGATTATTGTTGTTGGTTCTGGAGATATATGTTATTAAATGGAACCAACTTTTTTCTTGTAAAAAAAACTATGATGTCTCGAAAATGGAATGACAGAAAAAAATGACATTTTCGAAAGTAACGACCAATTTTACATTAGAAATCTATAGTGGCATTCCTTGTACATTCTGGCTGTACACCAGTGTTATTAGTCTTATCGCGCTGCAATGTTAATTTAAACAAGCTACATAACTTCTAAAATAATGGACATAATTTTTTACTGGATTCATACAAAATCAAGGTTTGCATACTTTGCTCTACTGAAAAAATAAATTTTTTCTCATTGATATTTTTTATGCCCAATGTTTTAAAACGCCAAAAAAGCAAAACTTAATTTTCATTGATTTGCTGGTGAATCTGATAAGGTTTATTTTATACTAGCTGATATACTCGGTGTTACGCGAGAGTCATTTATATACACAGAGAAATATTCAAAATACTGGTTAACAATTTGTTAATTTGCCAGAATAGGGCTGTTAGAATATGAACAGACATTGAGAAAATATCTGAAGAAAATTGGAACCAAAATTAACTTAAAAAAATGCAATTTGCACATTTTCAGTTTGAACACAGACTTTTCTAAAGCTTTCGATAGCGTTCAACACGAAATACTACTATTAAAACTTGAGAAGTTAGGATTTCACTCTCAGCTCTTAAAATGGATTCGATCCTATCTATCGGACAGATTTATGTTCGTTAAGATTGGTGAATGTTTATCTAGCCCTATTGTAGTCAAATCGGGCGTGCCACAGGGGAGTCATTTGGGTCCGTTACTTTTCATTTTATTTATAAATGACTTACCGCAAAACCTTAAGAATAGTAACAGCTTACTATACGCAGATGATTTTAAAATATACCAGAAAATCGGCAACTATAACGACTGCATAAACTTACAAATTGACATAAATTGTCTTCTTATTTGGTGTAAAAGCAATCACTTAGACTTAAATTTTTCAAAGTGTAAAGTTCTCACTTTTTCTCGGAAAAATTTTCCAATTGAGTTCGACTACGTTTATGACTCCAATGAAAATTTTGCAAGAGTCTCCCAAATTAAAGACCTTGGTGTCTACTTTTCTTCTAATTTTTCTTTTGAAATACACATTGACTATCTTGTTTCTAAAGCTAACTCTCAATTTGGGTTTTTGAAAAGGAACTCGAGAGAATTTTTAGATCCATTTACACCAAAGGCAATTTTTGTAAGCTTAGTGAGATCAGTGTTGGAATTTGGCAGTGTAATTTGGGAGCCATTTTATAATAATTCGATTAATAGAATCGAGAACATTCAGAAGCGTTTCACAAGGTTTGCTTTACGTCGTATGTACTCGTGGGAAAATATGCCTAATTATTTGGTGCGGTGTCATCTGTTAAGTGTTTGTAGTTTGGCTCAAAGACGAGTAATGTCAAATATAATGTTTATAAAAGACATAATTGATGGAAGAATAAGCTCTCCAGAGCTATTAGCCCTAATTCCGTTTCATATCCCAATTCGTTCTCTGAGAGAAAATCAATTATTCTATACTCCTCGACATAGAACTAATTACGGACTCAATGAACCAATAACGAGGTGTCTATCTCAATTCAACTCTTTTGCGAACCAAATTGATATCTGTACAGAAAGATATATATTCAAAAGACAGTTGGAGGAAATTATTTCAATTAATATTTAAATCTTGTTCAAAACTGTTTTAAAATATTTTTTAGAATCGAAGAAATTTAAATTTCGTTGTTTAGGATTAAGTACTAAAGTATATGTTAAGTTTTGGTAATCTGTAATGGTATAAACCCGGTAGATGGAAATAAATAAAATAAAAAATAAAAAAAAATAAGAGAGAACTGAAACAAGATTCATAAGAAGAATGCAACTCTAAAACTTCATATGATGCGAGAAAACTGCGTACACGGATGAAATCTTTGAGAAATTTTTGTTTGAATTCTGTTAAAAAGGGCCTGTGTTATTGAAGCTTTCTTAATATCATAATTGAAGGAAGATTTTTGTTGGTACTACCAGAAGTGTCGCCTACCATTCAGTGATGAAACGCGTGATTGTCAGCCGAAGAAAAGAGGAGCAGAAGCACGGATACGAGAAGATTGAGATGCCTGGCAACGGAATGAGGAACGAAAATTTCTCGAAAAGATAAGACGCCTCGCCTATAGTGTTGAAAATCAGGGCTTTTACAGCAAGTATGAAAGCGGTTCTAATGACAGATATTCAGAGGAAACTGACTTTATGGAGGAACACACTAAGCTTCTAGATGGCGACGATGGAGACGATATCCCGGAAATCCCAACTACGGATTACAGCGCCGAGGTTCTGCTGACCGACTATAGTGAAGTCTTATTCAGCTACAGCTCGGCTCAAAAACAACAAAGCCACGGGATCCGATGGCCTATTTGCTGAGTTGATTAAGAACGGATGCAAAGCTCTATTTTACGAGCTACAATGCATAATATGGTAGGATGTATGCATTCCAAACGAATCGCACTATTTTTTTTTAACGTGTCAATTTCAAATTATTTCAATTCAATTCAATGTACATTGAGGCAAGCCTTATGTAGTACATCGAAAACACGTTCATATATCTACGAATAATTTTGTTAATTTGATTCTTACAGACTAAGTTTGCTTACTAAAGCTAATATTCAAGCCTAACATTAGGTAATAATTAATTATAAAAGTACAATTAAATTCTAAAAAAACCTAACAAGAGCCAGTTTAAAAAGTTTGTTATCTCGAATTGATTTAATATTGGTTGGTATAAAATTCCAAAGTTTGACAGCACTAACAAAAAACGTGGTCACTAAGTATTTAAATCTAGGTATTATAAGATTTAGTGTTCTACGTGATTGAGTATAGTTAAGTTTGACATACAGGTAATGAGGGCACCGGGAGGGCATCAGTAGAACTAGTTACTGACAAAAAGTATTTATTAAGGGTGTGGGAATCTATCTTAATTTCTGTGTTCTTCTGCTTTCCAATGCCAAGAGACTTGAGATTGTTCCACAATTGTTTTGAGAAAGGACTAGGTCGCAGCTTCGACTCAAAATAACGCTTTTTGCTGATTTAGTAATAAGCTTTGCATAGTTACTAGCCTGACGGTAAGTTTACCAGTTTGAATTTGTTGGGTTACGTTTCCAACGGCTATACATTCTTCCTCTATCTTTGATTGATTTTAACACATTCGAATCAAACCATGGTTGGCTAGAATTTTTTAATTTCATTTTAACTAAGGCAACATATTTTCCATATAGATAATTTACTAATGAGGTGAGATGGTCAACTTTTTCATCGACATCAGCAAATAACCTACAATCTTGCCAATGCAAATAGGAAGCTTCTGCAACTAATGCTGTAATGTTAATTCTTTTGAAATCTCTAAAAGTAATAAAGGAATCTAGCTTGCCTTCATTTAAATTGATATCATAGGCAACAAAAAGCATGTCGTAGTCACGTATTCCAGGTAAAGAAAGCTGTTCAAATTGGTTTAACTTTGCTCTGTCAGCAACACAGGCAATATCAAGTAGACTCGGCTTAGAAGAATGACTATATCTGGTAGGATAATTATTAAGAATACAGAGTCCTGATCCGGTCAACTTATCAACGAGGTCTATACTACGACTATCAGCTTCAAGCAAATCAATGTTCAAGCCCCCACAAAGCAACATGTGTTCATACTGCGTGCTATATTCTATTAAATTTTGGAATAAATTTGAAAGATCAAAATGCCTCGAAGGGTTGTAAACACACGTTAAAAGACATTTTTGTATTCTATCTGATATTTCAACTAACAAATACTCCACTGTGTCACTTGTATCCGATTCAAACACTTATTTATGCTTAAATTCGCGTTTTATATATAGAGCGACTCCACCACCTCTCGATCCCGTGCGCCGATCATTACGCATAAGTTTATAGTTATTTAGTGACACTATCTGGTCATCGATTTCTTCTTGAAACCATGTTTCTACGACACCAATTATGTCTATGTTAAGGGACGCTAGAATATTATTCATATAATCACGCTTGAAACTGTTAAAGCTTCGAGCGTTAAAAAAACAGATTTTAAGACCATTGTGATTTTGACATACTAATTGCAAAATGAGTTTTAAATTGTCACTGCTGCTCGCATCAGATTCAATCATAATGATTGAAAACGCTACTCTTAAACCGGCTAAATACGTTAGGTGAAACAATTAAAAAATATTGAAAATTGTAAATACAATAATTTAAAACAGTATCCAAGATTAAAATGAAATGAAAATAGCAAATTAAATGATAAAAAAACAGTTGCATAAAAAGAACAAATATTATATGAAGATCTATTAAGTAAAGATCGAAGACAAATAATAATAGTTAAAAATAAAATGATCAGCATGGTACTACAAAGAAGAAGCATGTTCTTGGTGTTGTTTTTCAGAACTGAGGATATTATCAATATCATTTCGGCTTGTAATAGCCAAAAGATTTTGTCTCTTAAGTTGAGAAGCATGAAACATAAGTTCTCTATTTGCTCTAGTGAGACTTTCATGCATATATATGTTTGCATTACCTTGGATGCCAACGTCTCCCAAGGCAAGCGGACGTTTGTTTGCTTTGCAGAAACCAGCCAGAGCTTTAAAGAGTTGGCTACGTGAGTGAGCGGAGAAGATTATGTTAACAATAATCGGCGACGCTTTATTTTCGAGTTGACTTTCCAGCTGAAAAATCTGACTCACCTGTGGTGGTTCAATGCGAATCTATTTGCTTATTTCTTGAAAGAGACTTATGTACGAGCTTTCAATGTTAATAATGAGATCAGTTGCGATCAGTTCGCTCTCACGTTTTTCCACATCTCTTTTAATGATGAGCAGCTGTTGTTTAATTGCTGGAAATTTCGTCGCTCACAGCTTCAACTGCAGTAAGCCTGACGCTTATTAATTTGTTTGATTTTTTCAGCTCAAGCACCTCGTTAGATAAGTCGTTGAACTGTCGTAAAAGCCGATCTTCGCTGCATTTGAGCTCACTTTTTACGATTTACCACAACCACAGTGGGATAAGTATTCTTAATTTCGCATATAAGGTCCTATGGCGTTCTATGTAAAAAGTATCAAAGCCCATCGTAAAGCAATAGATTGGACCTAATAGTGTGGCTTTAGACTTGGAAAGTATGCCATCGACCAGATCTTCATGCTACAACAAATCTTGGAGAAAAGCCTTCAAGAAAAAAAACCAGATGCGTCGTTGGACACACGAGAGAAGCGAAGATTTGTCGCAGTTTCATAGATTTGGTAATTTAATGGCCTTTTTATAATACAATAATACAATAATTTTTAAATTCATAACTTTAACAAAGTTTTCATTAAAAAAACAACACATTATAATCACACTAGTAAATTTTATTACATTTCTTTATTATTTTATTTTATGACATGTTACATTCATTTTAAATTATTTTTGTAAATATGTTCAATTATTATTATGGAATTTTATTAATGCAACTATGGGTTCGTGATAACTTAAATAGCAAACGTATATTTTAAGATGTTAGGTCGTCAATATATCTAGCAAATACTGCATCACTAGTTATCTTTAATCGTGTTGTACAAATATTTTAATCGCTTATTTGTAAATTAAATTTTAAAAAAAGGAATTGTTTAAGTGCCTGTGAACATTCATGTCTTAAAAACCGATTTAAATCTCCACCTAAAACAATTGGCATTCAGTGATAATTTTCACCAAGTTTAATGCTACTTTTGTTGTTTGGATAGCTAGTGCACAATCGTTTTGATCGATTATTGTGATTTGCTTCATCATAGCTTTACGCATTCACAATAGAATATGTAGGATAGCTAGTGCACAAATCTTAATTTATTCTTGTCATATAATGCAACATAGCTTCAGTTAATATTTTATATTGAATGAACCACTTAACGTAACGAAGGTGTTTGGATTAAATGGTAGTGTGTCAAACTGTCAATCGAAAATGTGTGGGTTCGATTCTCATTGTCATAGAAATATTTTTAATTTAATTTTAATAGAAAAATCGACACTCACCATTTTTTGTCGACTACAAGCCGCCTTCAATTGATTCCAATAAGGAATCCCCTATACTTCGCGTTGCATAAATTTGGTTTACCTGCTAAATTAATCCGTCGATGCAGGATGGCACTGAGCATCACAAGCAGTGTAGCTAACATCGGGACGGAATTGTTCACACCATTTTTTATCACTTACTGTGCGTTTTTTTTTCCTAACGTTACGCAACAAAGTCTATACCATTTCCGGCTCACACTACACGCGAGAATTCTGACTCAAAAGTTCCCACCTGTTATATTTCTGCTGACTATGTTTTACCTAAGGGAGTGTTCATCCGCAGAGGAAAAAAGTCAAGAATGACTGACGTCATCGTTACAAGTGAGTGTTGAAAATGGTATAGACTTTGTTAAAATTCCTAATGATGGAGAAAATCATCCGATCTGAGACATAGGTGCGCAATTTTCTATAAGACCATATAATTTTCAAAAAGACATAATATGGTCTAGCAGTGAACGCAGATAAGACCTAGTGCCAACAAGTAAGTAGCCATCTTGGGGCACCCACATCACTGTTGTCAACAGTCTCCTTCGAGGTTCTTCGTCTATCTAGTATCCAACTCAACCAACGATATCAGTATTGAAATCAAACGAAGGATAACTGTACCAGCAGGTGTTACTTCGGAACGAACAAAAATCACGCTCTATAAATCGCTCCTCATGCCTACGAAAAAACTTTAGTAGCTTTCACTCTGCGTCAATGGCGAGTATTAAATACGGTGGAACGATAAACTCTACGACACACAGACCTAAAATTAAAAAAAGCTGGACAAAATGCAAAAAAAGTAAATCGGTTTATATATAAAAATAAGTTTAGATATCTCTTTCAGGACAATTAAACTTAATGTAAGCAAAAAAAAAAGCATAAAAATTTGCCGCGATGGCATCTTTATTAATAAAAGAAGGTAATTTGGCTGCAATGTAATGTTTTTCCAGTTTTGTGTTTTTATAACAAAAAATTCCAAATCAATCCCGCTTATAATACAGATTGTACTTTTAACGGTGTGCCAGAGTAACTTTAGGTATCCAGAGCATAGATGGGCACTTTGCAGTACCAGTAAAATTGCAGTAAAAATAAATTTTTACTGATAATGAAATTCAATTTGCATTACCAGTAAAATTTTACTGATTACTGAAAAAAATTGCAGTAAAAATAAATTTTTACTGATTACTGGGAAAAAATTGCAGTACAAATAAATTTTTACTGATAGTGAAATTCAATTTGCATTACCAGTAAATTTTTACTGATTACTGGAAAAAATTGCAGTAAAAATAAATTTTTACTGATAATGAAATTTAATTTGCATTACCAGTAAATTTTTACTGATTACTGAAAAAATTTGCAGTAAAAATAAATTTTTACTGATTACTGAAAAAAATTGCAGTAAAAATAAATTTTTACTGATTACTGAAAAAAATTGCAGTAAAAATAAATTTTTACTGATTACTGAAAAAATTGCAGTAAAAATTTATTTTTGCAATTTTGTTCAGTAATCAGTAAAAATTAATTTTTACTGCATTACTAAAAAAAATTGCAGTAAAAATAAATTTTTACTGATTACTGAAAATATTGCAGTAAAAATTTATTTTTGCAATTTTATTCAGTAAGCAGTAAAAATAAATTTTTACTGCAATTTTTTTCAGTAATCAGTAAAAATTTATTTTTACTGCAATTTTTTTCAGTAATCAGTAAACATTTATTTTTACTGCAATTTTTTTCAGTAATCAGTAAAAATTTATTTTTACTGCAAATTTTTTCAGTAATCAGTAAAAATTTACTGGTAATGCAAATTAAATTTCATTATCAGTAAAAATTTATTTTTACTGCAATTTTTTCCAGTAATCAGTAAAAATTTACTGGTAATGCAAATTGAATTTCATTATCAGTAAAAATTTATTTGTACTGCAATTTTTTCCCAGTAATCAGTAAAAATTTATTTTTACTGCAATTTTCTCCAGAAATCAGTAAAAATTTACTGGTAATGCAAATTGAATTTCATTATCAGTAAAAGTTTACTGATTACTGCTTCTAGTAATGCAGTAAATATTTACTGCAGTGTGCCCATGTATGATCCAGAGTAACTTTAAAGACAACTTTAAAGACAGGGACCCACTGCTGCAAACAAACTGATCGACCAATTTTAATAATTTTTTTAAGCTATTTATAATAGTATTTAACACACCCTTTTTATAAAAGTAAGCTTCTTCGGAAAATTTGTCTAGTTTTTACACGCAACAATATGATAAAAAATAACGTAAATTTTTGATTTTCCCTTTCACGCTTCATAATTATCTTAATTTTCCATATTTCCATTCCATTTTAGTAAATGAATTATATTCAATGGTCTACTTTCGAATGCCAAAATTAATGTAAATTTTTTTTATTTTCTCCTTCACACTTCATAATTTTCTTTATTTTCTATATTTCTATTCCATTTTGGTAAATGAAGTATATTCAAAGGTCTACTTGCGAATGCCACAATATGGTCAAAAATAACGTACATTTTTTGTTTTTCTCTTTCACGCTTCATAGTTTTCTTAATTTTCCATATTTTCATTCCATTTTGGTAAATGAAGTATATTCAATGGTCTACTTTCGAAGGAATTGTTTCAGCCTATCTGGAGTATGATGTGGCCCGATTTTCACTTTTTTAGGGTCACCAACTTCAGTGCCATCTTTATAGATAAAAAGTATATGTTACAAAACAATTTAAATTGTTTTTATTTAAACTGATGATGTAAAATTAACACGAAAATTAAATTTTTTTTTCTATATTATTATATACTTTTTTAGAAAATATCTTTTAAAATATGCCTTAATTTCAATCGATTATGCCTAAGACCTCTCTTAAGGAAAACATTTTTTTTTTTAATTTAACATATGCATACTAATTTATCTCTTAAATGTACCACCGAACGACCTGAAATAATTGTAATTTTAGTATTCTGTAAAGCACTTGGGATTTTTAAATTTATGTATATTAGTATTTTTCAGGACATATTTTTTTGAAAACGGGACTTAAATTAAAATTTTTTTGACGTTTGAGGAAAAACCAACCTCAGATTCGAGCCTGACCAGCGTGCGACATCGACATAGTCAAGCGCATAAAAATCGAGCGACTTTGTGGGATTGGTCATACTGAGCGTACGAAAGACGTGGCTTAGTGAACAAAATATTCAATTCGGTACTTGGCGACGGTAAACGCAAAAGAGAACGACCGCATCTCCGTTGGAAAGATCACGTTAAGGATAATCTTATAAAATTTGGAGTTTCCAACTGGCACCAGAATGTGATAAACAGAAAAGCTGGTGTATGTTCTTAGATAAGCTCAAAACCGACCTATGGGTAAAAGTAAGTTAGTAGTAAAGTGAGCTCTTTGTTGGTCTAAATACTAGTTTTTACTGCAATAATCCGCTAATTATTCTTTGCTGAGATAAGGTATGAAATCCAACACTTAAGCAACAATCGATAGCTACACAAACATACGCAAACTAACGTTTTATCTAGAAAATGGGTAGCAACAAGAAAAAAAAACGTTTCTTGAGGAGTCATTAACGTAAAAAAAGAACACTTTTTAGTAACCAAAGATTAGAAAGGAAGAAAAACTTCAACAATGTGGAAGCACAAAGCGAAAACTTTGAAGCGTGCGACTTCTTTTTAAAACTCGCCACTACATATATTCACACCAGAATAACACAAGAAATAACTCCTAAAGGTAAGAAACACATAATAAGCGAAACAAAAAAAACGAGGAATAATAGAAAAAACAGTTTCAGAAGAAAGCGAAAAAAAAACAACTCAATCCAATAAAACGACAAGGGAGAAGCTCAATTGTTGAGCATTAAATAGAAACTCCACCTCGCACACCCCATCTTCATTCAGTCGTTCGCCGCTTTTCGCTGTGTTTCTAGTGTACACAATTTTCTCTGCTCATTTCCGTTATTTCCACAGTATAAAGTCAACACAACGTCAAGGTGCCAACAATTCTTGCTTAAATGTATTTTTTTGCTCATGTTGTCGTTGGCTTTATCTTGTGCGAAAACACAAAACTAAAAACCAAACGAGTCGCTGAGGTGTATCATGAGCAAATTTCCGCTTCAAGGAAGTGAAGTAGGTTGTGCGAGTATGGAACCTTATTCATACAACCACGCCTCCTAGCGACAATTTCTATACCATGAAGCACATTTCGCTCGTATTTAAGTAGAAGAAAAGAAGGCTCTGAAAATGTTTTTCCCGTTCGCAAGTTGCAGTTAAGGCCATAAGAAAAGGTGAGGAGCCTTTCAAAAAACTATGTATATAAAAACCATTCCCAATTAAAAAAATACTTCATCACCAATATGGCACTTGTAAGCCCAACTTAAAAAGGAAAGGGCTAAAGCAGCTAAGAATTCTAGCACCAAAGTCCAAATAAAGATTCTTCAACAAGTTTTGCACTCAGAATTTGCTCCGGTGAATCGATAATGTTGAACAAGGTATTTAAAAACAGCTTTAAACGATGAGCATGACAGAAGTGGGTACCTTTTTTTACAGAATTAACAGAAGGCAACCACTGCTCAACTCACTCTAAACTGACTCAACACTGAACCAACAAGCGCATGCTGCAAGGTGCAACGCAGTGGAGTGAGACCAACTTCTTCAAGCCGACACCTGAATCCAATGATGCTGATATTTAAATGCAGGGTCACGTAACAATTTATTATACTTTATTTTAAAACGGCCCCCAGCATCAAATACGTTCAATTTTAGAATCACCTTTCGTTATTCCACTCCAATCTTCATCTTGGTGTTCTGTGGTTTTTACTATGATATACCAACTTTCAAGTTCGTCCGTCCGACAACTTGACCCCACAATAAAGTGCTCACTTCAGCTGTGACCAAACAAGCTGATCTCTCGCTCCCACTGCGCTTCTGTTCCACTATCCACATCCTCACCCAACCATGATTGCGCTCTCACCCCTGTACTCTCTCTTCCACCCATATGGTGTTTTTGTTTTATCCCAAGCTGTCAGTGTGAAAACCGCCACGACAACCATATCCCCATTAGCACTTTTTGTGTAAAGACTTTTCTTCTTCGCACCGCGCGAAAAGTTTACTCAAGTGTCAACTTTTGAGGTGGTTTGGGGTTGCTTGCTCTTTTCACTGGCTTGGTTGGTTGCATCTCTTTTGCACTTTGACGTGCTGTAGGAACACGAGGAAATTTTATTGCACGGCAACCAAACATGAAAAGAAAAACACTAAAAAACAACCCGTTTCACAACATCATGGAACTGTATTCGACAAGTGTTGGCAGTCGCCTGCTGAGTAGTGGTGATGCGGGGCGTGTGTTGCTTTTACATTGAGTGTTGCCGAGAATTGCTTTAAAATGCGTAAAGGGCTCGTCTTGTTTTATCTGCTTCATGCACCGAGCAAATCTCGGTAACCATGGACCACTTTTTATATTTTTTTATTGCAAATTCGGTATGTATCCTGCATTCGCATTTGGAAACTGTCCGAGCACGTCAGGAGTATCGCGCGTGCTTAAAGTGTAACTATTGAGATTGAGAGCTTCACAGAAAATCTGAGCGAGAGAAAGAAATCTTTATGAGAGGGGAACAGAACTTCAAGAAATCAAAGAAAAATATTTTTCAAATCTATGCAAAGGACGAAGAGAAATGAGGTTATCATTTAGAGCAACACTGAAGGAAAAAATATCCTCCTACGTTGAGACGTAAATTGTCTCTTAAACCGGTAAGGACTTAATTTCATCAAAAGTTCTTTTTTTTTATAATAGTATTACACATAATCATGTACTTTTTTGCCAAGCTAATGACACTGTGTGATGAGTTCGTTATTATTTAAAATTTGCCAAGTGAAATAAAAAAACTTTAATAAGTTTAACTTATTTAACTTTAATAACTGAAATAAGAAAATAATAAATTTTAATGTTTAGCAGAGTAACAAACCATTTTTTGATATTATGAAAAACTTTCTTGTTACAAGTGGCTTTTTGTAAAAAATACATAACAAAAAATTCGAAACAATAGACCTTAAAAGTTTTATAAAAAATTTACATTCCGTACAGTTCTTAACATATCTCAGAACCTTTGACCCAAAATTGGCATACTATGTTAAAAATTTATCAATTTTTTAACAATTTTGGAACAAAATCTTTACCTTGGCCAAGATGGCTGAAAAATTGTCTAAGTCGGATCATTCTAACAGTGGAAATTATATATTTTTTTAAATATACTTTTTAGGAATTAATAAATATAAAAGGCCAGTTCTATCTCTTTGTCTGCCACCAACATTTTTTAGTAAGAAAATTTAATATGACCATGAAAATCAAAAAAAGAAGCCTAAAGGAAATGCTACAAAAAAAAATAAAATGCTACCGATAGGTGGGCATCGCCACGCAAAATTTTTATCCAAATAGTTCACTAGAGTACTTTAAATTTTCTGCCTCCAGAATTTTTTCCGTACTTCAATATTTCATTTAAGCTAATGATTTCACCTTTCTGAACTTCATCTAAAACCTTTCCAAGAAGCCTTTTTCATACTAATGAGAAATTAAAATCGTAGTATACAGCTATCAAAGAATTTGTTGTTTTTGTTAAAAAAAAGTGGACTTTAAATCATTTGTGCTATACTAAATGTACGATTCCTAGGCAGAAAAAATGCAATGTTAGAGATATTGATAACCGTTTATGAAGAGAATCAAGTGGGTATAACTTTTGATAATGTCAGTTTAAATAGAACATATTCAAGCACAAAATTTCTATAATATTTGTGCTAAAGTTTATGCACGCAGTGTATTGTGCATAGGAATTCCGAAAAGAATAAAAAAATACGTTTGACGTTTTGCTGAAATTGTAAATAACTGTGCAAAAATTACATAACAAATCATTAATAAAGTTAACAGCTAAATGTCAAATAATTTAATATAAAGCATTACATCTCAATAACTGTTTTAAGATCGCTAGCCTGAATATTTTTTGTAGAAAGATGAAGTCAAAGCTTTGTCCCAAATGCTAGTAGCACTAGTGAGTAGCAATAAGGTCCATAATTTATTGTAATAAAGTATAATTAACAAATTAACGCCGAACGAACCTCGTAGAAAAAAACATGTAAACAAAACAAATTCAACCTATTTTACTTTAAGTTTACGTCAAGCTTTGCTCAAAAATAATGCTTAGAGTGTATTTATATAAGAAGGTAGTATCGATGTGAAGCCATTCTACGACGACAACTACATTGCGTGCCTACAGGTACTTTCGGAGATTTTTCGACTAGTTGCTTACATTATCGCAGTTTCTAAAATAAAAGCTCGCAAAAAGGCATTGCTGTCATCTTTACAAAGTTTCTTTAATTTATTGAAATAAATTTAGAATATTATGAAATTTTTCTTACAGAAAAATCAGAACACTATTTCATTTACTTAATTTTTTTTTTGTATATACACTAGATGGCCTGGCAGACTTTGTTCTGAGCCTTACTGTCTTCCACAAATATGGGTGAAGTTTTCTACGACATGTTGTGTAAATATTAATTAGCTTGACAACAGTACCAACTATTGGATCGACATGAATCATCGTATATTTGTGCAAATATAATCTCAATCGGTCAAGTCGTTCCGAAGTTATGCAATTACAACAAACAGGCTCACCAACGATTTTACATGTAAAGACTACATTTTCGTAAATACCTCCACCCCAGCGCCATCTATCGGATCCTAATTTTGCCAACGAATTTATTTTAATTTATTCACTAGCTGGAACCCGGCGCGTTGCTGCCACGCCCCCGTTGCCAAACTTCCATAAAATGATATCAGTGAACCTGCATTGGGTTGATCTAAATTTGGGTTGAATGAGAGGTGCCACGCCCCTTTGTTTAACTCCCATAAAATTTGATTAGTGAAACGGCATGTGTAAATCGTGGTAGAATAATGAATTCTTAGGCTATAACTTCAAAGCTATTCGATATCGCAAATCGCATATTTGGGTGGTATGGGAGGTGCCACGCCCCCTGAATGGCGTGTGTAAATTGTGGTAGAATACCGAATTCCGAGGCTGTGCGAGCTGTAACTGAAAAGCTATTCGATATCGCAAATTATGGGAGGTTGCCACACCATACGTCCATAAAATGTTATCAGTAAAACGACATGTGCAAATTGTGCTCGAATACCGAGGCTGTGGAGGTCTATAACTCCAAAGCTATTCGATATCGCAAATTCTGGTTGCAAGGGAGGAGCCACGCCCCTTGTACAACGCCCATAAAATGTTATCAGTAAAACAGCACGTGTAAATTGTCGTCGAATACTGAATTCCGGGGCTGTGTGAATTATAACGCA
This sequence comes from Dichetophora obliterata, assembly GCA_963920525.1. NCBI lineage: Eukaryota > Metazoa > Arthropoda > Insecta > Diptera > Sciomyzidae > Dichetophora > Dichetophora obliterata. The sequence continues at coordinate 179,521,979 of OY986437.1, read as the reverse complement.
AAAGCTATTCAAAATATTAAATGTGGGTTTTAAGGGAGGTGCCACGCTCCCTTTCCCAACGCCCATAAAATTTTATCAGTAAAACGGCACGTGTAAATTGTGGTCGAAAACCCAATTCCATGGCTGTGCGAACTATAACTCAAAAGCTATTCGATATCTCAAATTTGGGTTGTATGGTAGGTGCCACGCCCCTTGTCCAACACCATAAAATGTTATCAGTTAAACTTGATGTGTAAATTGAGTTCGAATATTAAATTCCGAGCCTGTGCGGTCTGTAACTAAAAAGCTATTCGATATCGCAAATTTGGGTTGTATGAGAGTGCCACGCCCCCTTTTCCAACGCCCATTTTTTCTTTCTGTAAAAACTATTACAAACATTTTAAAAAAGTCAGCCAAATTGGCGCAGGCGTTCTGCGATTTTAGGTATATATAAAAAAGTGGGCGTAAAAGTGGGAGTGGTCAATTTTTCTTCAGTAAAAACTTAAAATGGATTACTACGAACATTAAAAAAATAAATTAGCCAAATCGTGAGTAGCCGTTTTCCGATTTTAGATAAATAAAAAAGTGGGCGTAAAAGTGGGCGTGGTCAATTTTTCTTTCCGTAAAAACCTAAGTTGGACTATTACGAACATTTTAAAAAAATATCCAAATCGGTCCAGCCGTTCTCAACTGATGCAATTACCAACGAACGACATTTGATTTTTATTTATATAGATATCAAAACAGTGGGCGCAAAAGAGGCGTGGTCAATTTTTCTTTCAGTAAACACTTAAATTGGATTACTACGAACATTTGAAAAAAAAATTATCCAAATCGGTCCAGCCGTTTTCCGATTTTAAATAAATTGAAAAAAGTGGGCGAAAAAGTGGGCGTGGTCAATTTTTCTTTCCGAAAAAACTTAAATTGGATTACTATGAACATTATAAAAAAAAAATTATCCAAATCTGTCCAGCCGTTTTCCGATTTTAGATAAATCAAAAAAAGTGGGCGCAAAGTGGGCGTGGTCAATTTTTCTTTCCGTAAAAACCTAAGTTGGACTATTACGAACATTAAAAAAAAAATTATCCAAATCGGTTCAGCCGTTCTCAACTGATGCAATTACCAACGAACGACATTTGATTTTTATTTATATAGATTATATCTTCTAAATTTGAGCCAAATCGGGTTATAAATAAGAATTTTAAAAAAGCTACTCCAGCGCACCCCTTGGGAGTTCTAACACAAAAAAAAAAGAACCATAGGGAGCATCAAACGATCATATGGTGTGAAAATAAGGTGTATAGCTTCAGTGGTTCTGCCGTGATATTCAGACATACATACGCACCAACGTTTTTATATATAAAGAAGATTATAAACAGGGAGAACTACTTTTTCGTAAATATCTCCACTCGAAGCGACCCCAGCACCACATAGGGAGGAAGTCTAAAACATCAGAAACAATCTGGAGCACCACACGCACACATGCTGTAAATATAAGGTGGATATCTTCAGTAGTTCAGTCAACGTTTTTATATATTCCAATATCTCCACCCCAGCACCACCAACCGCGTACAAATTTTTCCAAGAACTGTTTGTTATTTAAACAATTTATGGTGTGGTGGGACAAATCTGTCCATAAATAAGAATTTTCGAAAAAAGCTACCACACTCCTTCTAGGGGATCTAACATAAACAAAAACAAAACATCCGGAGCACTACACGAACGTGCGGTGTGAATTGAAGGAGGAAAGCTTCAGTGGTTCGGCCGTGATGGTCGGACATACATACATACGCACCAACGTTTTTATATATTAAGATATTATTATGTATTTGCAATCTGTCGGAACAACAAAAAACAAATTTTATAAAGTACAAACTTAACTAACATCAAATTGGGGTCTGACAGCAAAAAGTAATTTATAAATGTAAATATACATATTAATATAACAAATTTAGTTTTAATTTTAGTAAGAGCTTACTAAATTTAAATTATATTAAATTTTATTTTATTTTCTATTTTGTTAAAACATTATTTTCATAGAATAAGCTATCCTAATGTCTAAGTGGAAGGTCTAGGACATAAAGTCTTTAAATCTGCATACTTCTTCGCTGTTGTCTAGAAGTTTTTTTGCCAAAAGATTTGAGTGATATCCTAAACGTTTAATATATTTTTCACTAAATCTTTTGATTTCGTCTTTAATAAACTGGGCATTGGAGTCTTTGTGCAAAGTTTCGTAAGAAATATACCATAGTGCATCAAAAATTGGATTTGTTACCTAGAAGACAATACATTTTTAACTTTAATATCTAAATGTATGCGTTTTGTTTTAATATGATTTTGCCAGGTAAGTCGTTTATCAAGATGAGGACCCTAGATACTTCCCACAGCTACCCGTTGGAATAATTTCTTGATTTAAAGTAAGCCTTGGGCATTCCTTTTTTCTCAGTGCAAAGAGTATATGCATTGATTTGATAGGATTAACTTTTATATTCCATCTGTATAGCCAGGCTTCTAGTGGGTTTAACTGCTGCTGCACTAAATCTGATGATATGTCAGGGAACTCCGATGAAGCCAAAAAAGTTAATTCATCAGCATATGTTGCAGTAAGCACCTCATTGTTAGAAGGCATATCTGATGCATAAATTGTGTAGAGATAGGGCCTTGTACACTGCTTTGTGGTACTTCTTGTGGTACTACTTGTTCCATGCTTTCACCTGAATCCAAACTGGTGATTAGTTATGATATTGTGATCGTTCAGTACCGGTTGCATTCTTTTTAGAAATATTCTTTCAAATATTTTGTAGAAAACAGTGAGGATACTAATTGGCCTATAGGACAACACAAAACTTTGTTGAAAGTAGTTTAGCCGAAAAACTAGTGTGAGAAGTAGACCAACCTTTTTTTGGTAGAAGCTTGGCCGTTCCTTCGTCTATATTATCATACCCTGGTGAATTACTTGTATGTAACATTGAAATTGCATCTTGGATTTCGTCTGGTGTCACGTGTCTGATGAGCATAGACATTTGACACGGGCTGTCTAGATAGTTTGTGATACTTTCCGTGTTTGAATTTAGGTTAAGTGGCTGAAAGGTGTTGTAAAGATGAATTGCAAAGTCTTCTGCTTTTCTTTGGCTTGATTGACAACAGTGGTCGTTCGCATCCTTGAACAGTACATTGGAACATTTCTGTCAGCTGGTCTTTTTAGGTACCTTGTGGCCCTCCATAGAGAGTGCTCATTGTTGCTTGAAGAATCTAATTTGACAAGAAAGTCATTTATGCCTTTATTTTTGTGTTGTGCTAGTTTTTGTTTGAGTTCTTTAGTGGTTCTATTCAAAACAGCTTCGTCGAAAGGATTACTACTCAATTTCCATTTTTTCCTAAGAATCCGTGTGAACATCTATTTTACATCTGTTTTAAAATGATGGGATATTTGTACTTTTGGATATGATACGTTCGCGTTTAAAGGTCCTTGTATAGTATAGTGGTTAAGTAGATTAATTAATTGATCAGATTTTAATCAGTTAGATAACTAGCCGCTATGCAAAGTGGCGTCATTTTTAAAATAAAACTTCATGAATAACGCAACAACTTTTCAGATGCTTTAATACGCCTGTGGGTATTTTAAGTTAGGCCAAACCGAAAATAATTTCTTACGAGCAAGGAATGTCATTAATAAACAAAAGTTTGGACGGCTCAAAACCTGATCACTCCTATGCTGGAACTTATTGATCTGATCTATTTAGATTTTGTATACTTTAAATCATAGCGATGGCTCATTGCATTTCAGCGATGGCTCATTGCATTTCAGCGATGCAGTCGCTTCTCATCAACTGCATAAAATGACATGTCTCACTTTAGTTTACATATCTTACTGCATCTTTTTGTGTAATGAAACATAGGCTGAACGTGGTGCGAGACACGGTAAGGAATACATCATTCCATATCAAAAAATATTGTTGCTCGTTTCTTTCATGACGTTCAGTTTTCGTTTAGTTTTACATAAAGATGCAGTTAGTTCAGTTTTTGAGGTATTATCATATAATGAATACTTTCAGTGTATATATGGCAAACATTTAAGCTTAGGAGCTAAAAAAGAATTAAAATTCAAACCGCTCTCTGCTGCTCGCTCCGTTTTATGCAAGCTTATTTAGAAATTTTAAATCTCTCCCACTTATTCACATTTCTATACATAACGATTCGAGAGTGAAACGGGACAGTAACAAAAACAATAACAAAATTTACTACAAATGCTGGCAAAAAAGGAAGTACAAGCCATCTTCCGTCACTCATTGCATTTTGTACGTGGTACGGAATTTCCGCTCTAATCTCACAGCGGCAAAGCGGAAATACAAGCGGATTAGCTTTTAGATTTATATACTAACAAACACCGATTAGACAGGTCGGTCGATTCTGACTCGCTCTCTTGCTCGTATTTCGTTCAATGTCGTTGTCGTTGTTGTTGGCAAGGGTGCTTATGTTGTCGTTGTTTGGTATTCAGAGCATTTGACTGTTTCCTTGTATTAGTTATCTGAAAGGTACACCGCCATTCCCCAAAGCCACCCACTGTAGGTTGTCTATCTTTAGGCATGTTGATGCTCGTGTGGGTTTATTTGTATGTGTGTTGATAGTTACCGTTAAGCATTACGAACTAATGGAGTATGCGGTCAGAGCGGAATTCGAAGAAGCACAACGTTGATTTTTGTGGTGAAGTATTTTGACATTTTACACAAAACAGAACCAACATCGTACCAGAACACGATATGATATGGCGTAGGATGAAAGGAGACAAAGAGAATAGTGTAAGTACGTGTTGAAGCGAAGATGACGAGGAATGAGCAATGCTTGTTAAATGCTGATAGTTGAAGCGTTGCATTGATGTTTGCCGCGAATTTCATTGCAGCCAACTATTTAGAGCTTACGACAACAGAAAAGGAAATGTTGCCAAATTTCTGTGGGAGTTTAAATAATACTTTGGGTAATGCAAAAAGAAAAAGTTTGTTGTTCACACAATCAATGTTTTATTGTACCTACATAATTCCAAGTTCACTTTCAGTTCCAACTTTTTATGAAATTAAAAAATTAACACACTTTTAACACATAAACTTAAAAATCTTTGCATTATAAAATTGATCAACTCCTTAGTCGATCAAAAATGAAACAAATTTCAAAATAGATATGAAAATAAAATTAATCAGAAAATTCAATAAATACATTTTTATATATTTGCAATTTTTGTAATAACTTTATTATGAAGTTTATAAGTGAGAATAACGGTTTGCACAAAACAATTTAAAACTTTCCGATTATTTTCTACCATTGTTTTACCATCAAACTATTTTCTAAACATACCCACCAGAGACCTGCAAAGTGATATCTCGTGTTCTTGTACACAGTGCAAGTAGCCAGTGTAACCAGTTCTATAGACCGGGCGTTTTTTGCCTGAATCAAAAAATGAGACCTTGATCTGTCAAAATCAGCTGATGGCTAATTTGAGCAAATCGAGACAAAAGAAAGTGAAATGGTGAAAAAATTAAGCAAAGTTTGTGGCTGCTGCTCTTGTACTTTTTCAATTTGATTGACTTCCAAGCAGAATACAAGGCTGCTGCTGTTGTGGGCAGCTCATCCGTACTTCCAAGCAAATCAAATGTGCTTCAAGACTCCTGAGACTCGAGAGCTTTTTTTTTAAATCAAAGAACCAACGCATGCGCCTTTTATTCTTAACAGCAACCTCTGCCATAACCAAACATATTTATTTTCACTAAAATTTAAATAACTTCATTATTTCATATGCGATTCTATCATGACATCGTTGGAAACGTTTTGAGTTCGTGCATTGATTTCTTGTCAGGATTGATTAAATTGATATAAATATAAAAGCTTAAATATTAATTACAAAACAAACACTGACTGTAGAAATATTGAAAGAAATTAAAAAATAAACTAGAAGTAATGAATTTATTTGAATATTAAAAATTTTTGTATGGAAATAAAATAAAAAATTATCAAAAGTATGCATTGCAAGAGCATTATTTTTAATCTAATATATAAAAATGAATGTTTGTTTGTTTTTTTGTTTGTTCGTTCGCTATGCGCTGCAATACCGTTCATCCGATTGCGATAAAACTTTGTCAACTTATTAATTGCACTTACGCGAACAATAATATAGGCATTTTTAAAATTTGCCACACCCCCTTTTACCGCCCACAAATCAATAAAAATGCTTTATTTAAGACAATTTTTGTCGTATTAAACTAAAATTTGGTAATTAAGTTCGTTTGATCACTATGGATAACTATACGCCTACTTTAAATAAAAGATAAAAACACTTCGAAACTACTGGTCCGATCGAGCTAAAATTTTGGCAGTGGGTTTGTTTTGAGTACGAGATGGTTTAAGAAAATATTGCCACACCCCCTTTTACCGTATATTTAAGACAATTTTTATCGTATTAAACTAAAATTTGGTAATTAAGTTCGTATGATCACTATGGATAGCTATACTAAAAAAGGGCATGCTCACATTATAGCTACGCCTACTTTTAATAAAAGATAAAAACACTTCGAAACTATTGGTCCGATCGAGCTAAAATTTTGGCAGTGAGCACACCCCCTTTTACCGCCTACAAATATATAAAAAGTTCGCGATATCAAATTGCTGTGGAGTTATGGGTCGCACAGTCTCGAAATTTGATATTCAACCGCAATTTACACATGTCGTTCCACTAATGACATTTTATGGAAGTTAAACAAGGGGGAGTGGAACGTCCGATACAACTAAAACTTGCGATATCGAATACAAGCACGTCGGAAGCTAATTTCATCTGGGGGGGCAGTACAAATGGGGGGGCAGTACAAATGGTGGTGCAAAAAAAAGTTCACCAAAATTTCTTCAAAGAAACATGAATGTGAATAAACAAATTTTTTATTTTAGTTTAAAATAAAAAAAAATTTTAAAATATATAAAAAATATTAAAATTTCATTATTTTTAAAAGTTCTTCCAATTTTAATATTAGAGATCATTCTTTAAAGGATCTTTCATATGGTAATATGAAAATATAAGAAATAATGGTTGCTTTTATAAAGACATGGTTTAAATGCAATAAGGTACAAATTATTCCAAAATGTTTCTTTCTGTCCTTGCGAGAAACAAACTCTTTCACCACCTCCATCGAATTCAATTCTTCGGTTTTATCTTTGTGAATGTGTATAAGTGCCGCATGAGTGAGTCGTTTCTGTGTCATAGTTGCTCGAAGATACGTTTTAAGTCGTCTTAGTGCACTAAAAGAACGCTCAGATGAAGCTGCTGATGCAGGCACAGTCAAAAGCAAAGCAATAAGTTTTTCAACTTCATTTAATAGTTTTTTTACAGTATCCGAATTTTTCGCAAATTGGGATACAATGCCACTACAATTTCAAGGTGTTTGGCCAGGCAATTGCTTCAGCAATTTCATCTGCAAAAAAGTCATCTGCATAAAGATCTAGTTTTGTTTTTAGATTTTGTTCAGAAGGCACTTTTCCGTTGAAGGCTTCGATTACAATATTTTTCAACGATTCCAGAGTGTCAAGATCTGTTTAAATATACAATAAGATTTACAAAGTGCCAGTTTACACTAGCTTCACTCAACCGACTCACCGAATGTTAAATCAAAGTGAGTCGGTTGAGTGAAGCTGGTGTAAACTTGCAAAAATAAAAAAAAAGTAAAATATCAACCTGTTTGATCGAATCTAGCCGTTATCTCATTTGAGGGAAGATCTAAAATTTCGAAATAATCTTTTCGTTGCCGATCATATAATGGCAACTGTACTGAAGGAACCGGATTTGATGTTTCTTCAAAGCGTCGAGGTGGATTTTCATCAGCTAATTCACAGTAGGGGCTTTTGCATGGTCCAAAACATTGGACTAAAATGGCAGATTGTACAACATGTAGTACCATGCGTAAGCTAAAACGAAAGTCGAAATTTTTGGTTTTTTTCTGCCGATTGTACAATATTGTACAATTATGTAAAATTACTGCTCAATTGTTAGGGCATCTAAAAGTTGCTTAGCTATTAGCCGGATATGTTCTGCTTGAGAGCTTGCAATTAATGATGTTGCTTTACAAGTTGGATCGTTCGAACGCTCAATCAAATAGTCCCATTAGTTTTCCATCTAACTTATCGTACAACATGTCGTCCAATATGGAAAGCCCCTAAGAACATGTCAAATTTTTTCTTACCAGAGTTTCAAAATTAACAAGCATTAAGCTACATACTTAAGGGTGCTTTTAAACTGAAGTGGTGGGTTTGCAGTAGAAACTCTACATTTTGTTCTATCTTTTTGCAAACACAGAGAAAGAAAATGGTTATCCGCAGGCATGCTTATGAAGAAGAGAGAAAGAAGAGGAAAATATATAATACAAAAATATTATCGCTGTAAAAAAAACTGATATTTTGAATAACTTTTGAAGTTTTCCTTTTAAATTGTTTAACTAGCTAAAAAAGTGGGGGAGGGGCGACTGCCCCCCTTTCCCCCCGCTTCCGACGCCAATGATCGAATAGTTTTGGAGTTACAGGTCACACAGCATCGGAATTCAATATTCGACATCAATTTATGCATGCAGTTTCATTTATAACATTTTATGGGCGTTGGAAACGGTGGAGTTTCACCTCCCCTCATACAACCAAAATTTGTGCTATCAAATAGCTTTGAAGTCATAGATCGCAAAGCATCCAAATTCAGAACTGCAGTTCACATGCAGTTTCATTAATAGCATTTAACATAACACACGCAGGCATTAGACAAGTACAACCCAAACATGCAAAATCGAATAGCTTTAAAGTTATGGGTAACACAGCGTCAGAATTCAGTATTCGACCTCAAGTCATACATGCAGTTTCATTAATACATTTTATGGGCATAGGAAAAGGGGGACTGGCATCTCCCATACAACCCAGATTTGCGCTATCGAATAGCTTTGGAATTATAGGTCGCACAGCGTCGGAATTCAGTATTCGATCCGAATTTACACATGCATTTTCATTGGTAACATTTTTTGGGCGTTGGGCAAGGGAGAGTGACACCTCCGATACAACCCAAATTTGCGATATCGAATAGCTTCTGAGTTATTTGTCGCACAGCGTCGGAACTCAGTATTCGACCTAAATGTACACATGCCATTCAATGAGATTAAATTTAAATGAAAAAGATTCAATCAATGAGATTATGGGCGTTTGCCAAGGGACTTCTTATTTGACCCAAATTTGTGATATCGAATTGCTTTGGAGTTATAGGTCGCACAGCATCGGAATCCCGTATTCGACCTTAATTTACACATTCAGTTTCATTCATCACATATAATGGGCGTTGGTCAAGGGGGCGTTTAACCTCCCATACAACCCAAATTTGGGATATCTAGCAGCTTTGTATTTATAGGTCGCACAGCATCGAAATTCAGTATTCGACCTCAATTTACACATGCAAGGGAACGTGACAGCAACGCGCCGGGTTTCAGCTAGTCCGATATAATTTCTGACAGTTTATTTTTTTTACTACTACTACACGAGCTAAAATATTTCAAAAAACATGATTTTTTTGGAGGTTATTTCAAAATGGCTTAGCTGGCTCGCGGTTATCGTCACAGCCAAAATATTTTGGGAGTCGTCATAAAATAGATCAAGGTTCATTTTTAGTCGGTGGCATTGACACTTTTTTTTCTATGGAGGTTCATATTCACACACCTCTTTTTTCGGAATTAAGTCACATTTTTTCCAAAGAATTCACGAAATAAAAGACCAAAACATAATTTAAATAAAAGAATATAAAATAAAATGTGTTTTCAAAACGAAAATTTTAAAAAAATATTTCACAGACATTTTTAAACAGAAAAATTTTTAAAGCACAAAATTCATACACGTGTGGATACTTCTTCAATATTATTGTACGTTACAAAATCACAAGTGCTTTGTTAGTGATTTTTGTTACTAAAAAGAATGAATAATTTTTTTTTAAATTAGAAAGATAAAAACGTTATAAAAAATAATATTTTAGTCTTTTATTTCGTGAACTTTCAGGAAAAATTTAATTTTATTCTGAAAAAAACATATACATATCTTTTTGTAGTTATTTTAATAGATTTATATACACTTTATTACTACAATAGATTTTATCTTATCGTTTTGTTTGAGTCCACAGAGAACAAATGCGGTACAGCAAAATATACCGCACGTATATTTACGTTACCGCAAAAATTTAAGTTTTATATATCATTGAAAAGATTTCTTAAAAACCCCCCCAACCACGAATTTTGGTGATGCAGAATTTAATATTTAAAAAATTATTTAAGTTTTTCGAAAAAACATTAACTTTCATTCATAAGCAAGAGTTATATTGGTCTTAATTTTCAGTGCATACATATCAGGGAGTCCAAGCCCGGAAGATTTTCTCGATCCCGGGATTATCGGGATTGAAAATTTTAAGAAATCAATAATTTAAAATATTTTCAATAGAATTTTTTGTTATGTATTACTTGAAACTAAAAAATGTAAATTAATTCATTTATAAAGTAACAAGAACAAAACAAAACACATTAAGGGTATTCACAATTGCGTTAATTTTAGTGTAGTTAAAAAACTCCGTTTTTTTTGTTGTTTTACATGAAATTTCTAAAAACCAAAAGTGTGGTAATTTTAAGTAGCCCAATGATATGCTTAACGAACGTGGTTTTGGATCAGTTGCCAGTTATTTTCTAATTGCAAAAATGGAAGAAGCTCAAAATTGAAGCAAGTTAAACTTTTTATGCCATATACTAATAAAATATACCAAATTGGATAGTTAATTTATTTGCATAGTAACAAAAAGCTATATTAGGACGTTTCCAAACACAAATTCTATTTTAAAGGGTGCTCATAATTGTGATTTTCAACTATGGCAAAACAAACACAATACAACTATACCACACAATTGTGAACACCCTTCTTGTTAATAAACACACAAAACATAAATTATATTAATGACTAGCAAATTGAATTAATATAACCCTTTCAGTGAATTTGCCCAATATACTGGACAAATCAGAAAGTAATTTTTATATGTATTTATTTTGCAAAGCTTTTGTTTAAATGAAATTGTTTGGTTCTATGAAAAAAAGATGAACATGATGAAAATAAATTTAGAGAGATATTTGACATAAAAATCAGTTGCATTTTCTATTTTGTGCCGAAGAAAAGCAAAACAAAAATTTTTTCAGCCTATTTTATAAGAAAAAATGAACCAGACGAAAATCAAATTTATGTTTTTTTGTCTTTTTTGGCTTTAATGATAAAAATATTAACAGCGCTTAAGAAACAAAGATCTAAAGGGTTGACAAACCTTTAAGGGATTAAAAAAAGACTTTGTGCGGACCAGAAGCAAAATAATTTTTTCTTTGTACAAGCTTGCAAAACGTAAGTAGCGCAGGTTAAAATCAAATGTATGTTTTTTTCATCTTTTAAAGGCCTAAAATAGGAATATTACCTCAAAAAACTATTTTGTTCTTAGTTTAGCCTAGTCAATGAAAAGGTTAAAGAACAAAATACATAAAAAAATAAAATACAGAACAGGTTAAGGTTTTACATATACATATTACACTTATTTTTGGAACACCATATTCTTGGAAAAGACTTTTCAAAATTAAATTGTTTGTTTTAATAATTTTTAAAGTAATCATTAAGCTGATTAACATGTTTTATTTTTTATTGGAGAGTATTGTTCGGATATAATTACAAATATAACCCGCCGATGAGAAGCACCGTTCTGATTCTATGCTAGTTGTAGAAATAGTTGTACGATAATCGAAAGCAATTTGTAAGTTTCGATCACGATTGCCTTCATCACAAAAAAAATTATTTCCTAAGTCAGAATATCTGACAATTTTGAAATACATAGCTTACTTTCCGATGTTGCAATTCTTCTAAAACTTTGCAAAGTCTTTGCACCAGTGATTCACACTCATCTTCCTAACAATCTTTTGCAGCCTCAAAAATGGTTTTTTTAATGCTATATTCATATCAACTTAAAATGAAATGTTTGCATTTACATATATATTTGTAATATAAATTTTTTTAAAAATCCCGAGATCCCGGAAAGACAATCCCGGGACTTAAAGAGGCTTAAATCAGCCGGGATCCCGGAATTAACTTCCCTTATAAATATGTATGAATTTACACACCAGATCCAACTTCTACAAAATCTAAAACGTAAACAAAGCCTCTGGTCCTGATGGCATACCGCCAATTGTGCTTAAAATGTGTGCTTCTTCGCTGGCTCGGCCTTTGCGCATATGGTTTCCGTAGGGCTCGCTCTACTGGTGATCTTATGGCGTTCTTAACCGAAGAATGGAATAAATGCGTTCACTTTTTCGGCGAGAGCAGGGTTGTTGCTCTGGATATTTCAAAAGCGTTCGACCGAGTGTGGCATAAAGCGCTCGTGTCAAAACTTGCTGCATATGGATTTGGTGGTAATTTTGCTCGATGGATCACGTGTTTTCTCAAGGACAGAACGATTCGAGTCGTAGTTGACGGTATTTCGTCCGAGAAGCACGCCATCAACGCAGGAGTGCCGCAGGGTTCAGTTCTATCGCCCACCTTGTTTCTGGTTTTTATCAACGACCTTCTGTCGTTGACGCATAACCCAATACATTCGTTTGCGGACGACAGCAGCATTTGCCATTCATATTCATTCAAAAAACGCCCAAGCTCTATGGAGATTGAGAGAAAAAGGCAACTATGAATGACACACTCCTTAATGATCTACAAAAAAATCTCCGAGTGGGGTCTTACTAATAGAGTAGAGTTCAATGCAAGCAAGACTCAGTGTTGTCTGTTAACCCACAAGCGAGTGAATTGCCCTTTAGTTCCTCTCAGTATGAAAGGAGTGGATCTTGTGGAATCAGCCGCTCTTGACGTTCTGGGCATATCGATCCAATCTGATCTTCGTTGGAATGATCATATTTTCGATGTGTCGAAAGAAGCGGGCAAGTGCCTAGGCTTTCTAAAACGGTGCAAAAAATATTTCACTTCAGCTGATCTTCGCATGATCTACACTGTGCAAATTCAAAACAAATCTTCACCGACACTACTCCATCTATCCACCCTCCAACTTAATATCACCCATCTTCCGAATCAACACAATGCATACGCATTTATAGGGGGCATCCCCTGAGCGTTGGTTCAGTCTAAAAAAAAAAAAAAAAGGGCTTCAATTTTGCATTACCAAAATTTGTGATAAGGGGGTTTTTAGATAATGATGTTGAGTATCAGGGGAAGATGACCTTGCGGCTGATAGACTTTTAATTATAAATATAGCTTTTGTCATGAACTTATAAACTTAATGATATATAACATGTTTATGACATGATATATAAGACTTAATAATCAGACTACAAGCAACCGAGTTAGAGACAAAAAACCGACTCCGCTGATTTTGCCACGCCCACAAAAAATTGTTTGCAATCCCGTAATTTCTTCACATTTTTTTCGATACGGCTCAATTTACACACTCTGCTAAGATCCAATCGAAAGTTGTACAGTGCTTGCTTCATTTCGTGTTTGATTTGATATTACTGCACTCATGTTAGAAAGATACTGTAAAATATATACAACAACGGTGTACACTTTGCAGCAGGCAAAGCAAACGTATTCATGCAGATGTTTAATTGGCATCACAGAATGCCTTGAATTGATTGATTAAGACAAGGTGAAGACGGCTTGCAAATCGTTTTAAACGTTTGCACTAAGCAAATCGTTTTAAACGTTTGCACCAAACCAACGAAAAATAATTACTTTTGTATTTACTTTTCTAATTTGGTTCAAAAAGTACCATCATACTCTTGTATCCCTTTGATTCTATTTTTTAATTCCTGTAAAATGCATATTTGCTTATTATTTCTCTACTTTATTGATTGTTGACACTGCAAATTTGCATTTGTGCGTAGAAATCAGTAAATGAAATTAATTTATTTCTACAAAAACAAAATGTTCACTGAACTGGATCTAAGTTAGTTGGGTTTTTACTATAGGGTAAGTTTTTTTATTGAATGTACATATTTCTGTATGCTATATATTTGCTATAATTTCTGTATTTTAGAATATTTGTCTTCATAACCAGAGCATGAGGGATGATTAAATTAGCGAAATACTTAAATTATCCAAGCCCAGTCTCGATGCTTTGGAAAATTTATTTATTGGTAGTGATAATATGGATTACGTGCCAGAAATGCAACTCCATGCTAGCGATTTGGAAAATATTAAAGAGGTAATTGAGAGTAATGATGAAAACAGTAATTCTAATGCACTCTCTAAGTACATATCTTGGCAAGGACAAGGTGACAAAATGGCACACAATACCGCCAATACATTGTCCATAGCCCGTTTCGAAAAAATTAACTGTGGATATAACACCTTTGCCACAAATAGAATTTCAAACTTGAAGGACTCTTTCAGCGTTTCTTTCCCAGTCGCACAGTGGATCGATCAGTACAAGCTAGGTGGACGAAATTATTTCATGATGGTTTTGTACTTGAGGTGACAAAAAAATTGTTCTAAAGGTGAGGTTGGATATGCACCGTTCGCCTGATACCTCCTTTACTGTGGTCAAGGAAAATTTTCCAGTTTTAACTCCATATCTAATGATGCTTATGTGCTCAACCGATTAATCGGCATAGGCATCGGCTGGTATCGGAAGAAAAGTCAAGCCTCATCATTGGTTCGAAATTATATAATCGGAATCGGTTTTGTACTGTCGTCGTTTGAAATTCAAGAATCGGCATCAGTTGAAAAAAAGAATCGGTATCGGTTAAAAATACCAACTTTTTGCTGATGCAATTGCGTTCTGATTTTTTGTGTTTTGTTGATTTGATTTTTTTCCTTTTTGTGCTTCTATGTTACTACTTCGAAGGATTAGAAAAGTACTCTGTCAGTTAGTCTTTCGTGCTTATGCTTGGTTTTCATCATGTCATTTTCAGTGGTCAGTTGTTGTCAATTAAATTAAAAATAACAACCTGTTGTAATTTTTCTAACTTTGGCAATCTTGGAAAATTAAAAACAAATGAACTATTAAATGGAGCTCTGCAGAAAATGTTCTAGAGTTTTATTAAGGTGACACTTCAGGTGAGAAACTTTTGTGTCGTAATAAAAATGACATAATGAAAACCAAGCATTAGTCGTTTAGATTATTGATATGCATTATTTGTGATTTATTTTGAAAATCTTTCATCTACGAAAATTATGCAACCAGGTCGTCCTTTTTCTCTCTGGCGGAATAAAAACTCCATGTCTTCCTCAATTTTGATAATATCCAAGTCACTTCCGTGTCAAATAGCGAACAAGTCATCTAAAGCAGCGATGCCCAGTGCCTAACTCTTTCCATTCTTTTACAACAACTTTAATATTTTTATAATTGTTGTAATTCGCAAACTCCCAAGTTTTCCGAAAAGTCTTTTTTTGCCATTACTCCTGCTACAATACAATAACTCCTATAAAAATACTTTTATCATATTTATATAACAGTTTAGTTAATAAAAAACCGTAAGATAATAAAAAATAAAAAAGTTAAGGTTAAAGAAAATAAAAATTATTATAAGACTAAAAAATTAAAAAAAAAGGAATATTGATAAAAAATTAACAAAAAAAAAAAAAACCTAAAAAATGAAAAAAAATTATTCTGACCAGCAAAAATCTGAAACATTTGGAATTATGTACTTGATTCATTATTTTTACAGTGTACATATAATTTCGCTGTAGCGAACTCTGCCAGCACTCGTGCTATTGATAATTCCTCATTGAATTCAGATTTAAAATTTGTTGATGTTGTTGTTTTTGGTTGTTGTTTTTGGTTGTTGTTGTTGTTGCTGTTGTTGTTTTGATTGTTGTCTTTTTAATTTCTTTCTAATTTTTATTGGGCATCGCTAATCTAAAGCATGCAAAATTTAGCTTCTCTTACTTGCTGCAATACCTTGGTACAATACTGGCTTCTTTCTAATTTTTTCTATTTTTTGTACAAATTATCTAGCTTTCTAGACACATCGATGTCAAACTTTGGTTTTTTTTTCTCTTTTTTTTCAAAAATTGAAGCATTCGTCTACAGTTATATCAGCACTTCTATTTAAAGATAATTTTACTGTCCTTAAATTGTAAAATAGCACATGAAGAACGTCTCTATTTGATAGTAACTTAGAAACAGAGATTTTATTTTTTATCGATTCAACAGGGTATATTTTTTCTTAATTTATTTTTTTTTTTTTTAACAAAACAAGTTCGTGGGTATTGTTATTATTTTAAATAATAATTATTTATTATTATTTAAAAACACATAGTTATTAAAGTTCAAATCGAACAGTTTAAATCAAACTTTACAAACACAAAAAGCATTCCCAAGCGGCTGGCAAGATTTGCAGAATTTTTGTCAGTCAACTGTTAATCACTAGGGAAAACAGAATTAAAAAAATTATAGCTAACAGAAGAAAATAAGCAAAATTTGTGTGTGCATACAAGCATATCTAAATATTAATATTTTTTTATGAAATTTTCAGAACTTACTTTTCCATCATAAAGAAACAATTCACAGCTATGCACACGTCAAATAAAAAAAAAACATAAGGGCCACTCTAATGCAGTGGTCCCCGGTTCATTGCGCCCCGCTGAATAAGTTTTTCGGTTAGTTGCGATGGTAAATTGTGTAAATTACTTTAAATAATAACGGAATCTGATATGTTTCCTTTTTCTGTTAATTTTTTTTTAATTAAACGTGATACATATTTTATGTATTAATATGATTATTTAATTTTTACTTCCAGTTTAAGAAAAAACCAGCTTTATTGAGTTTTCAATACAGTAAAGCGGATTTTTTTGATTGGGGCAGCAACGCAATTAAGCGGGATTTTCGTAAATGAGTTTCTTGGCGTTAAAAATTACATATTTCGTTTTTAAAGTTTTTAAGTAATTCAGTTTGAGGCTTAATGGTGCTGCATATACATACATTACTGCCCTTTTTCACTTGTTTAAAAAAAAGTAACGCAATAGCGTAGTAATACAAATGAGAACATTTCTATCAAGCGAACAAGTTCGAAGCAAACGTTATTTGCTTATTTTAAGATGAAAAAGTGGTAGCGGAGAAAATGTTGTTAAGCATTAGTGTTTGAAATGTGTTTGATTGTTATGTTTGGTAACCATACTAAAAATAACTACTGCTTTAAATTGTTTCGGTTTTTAGTTATTTCGTAGTTTAGTTTTATATTTTTTTTATTTTAATTCTTATAACGTTAACAGAAGAAAGAGGCAACCATAATTACTAAATTTTAGCTATAAAATACTTAAACCTTATTTTAGGTCGAAAATAATTCCAAATTAAGTTTTTTCTCTCTCAATCAATTGGCGCAGGGACTTCAAGCGAAGAGGTCCGCACTACTTAATTTTTTTGCAATATTTCTTCTATGCTTCCGATTGAAAAATATGTAATATGCAAGTTATAAGATATTTTTAAGACTATGATGACAGAATGTAAGAAAAAATTAGTAAAAATAATTACTTTATGCAGAGCAAGAGCTGAGGGTGAAAGCACTACTAACACAAACACAAAAGTTTAAAAATTGGGTAAACATTGGGTAAACAATTTGGTGAACACTAATGCTTTAGAGTCTTCAAAGTTTAGACTCATAAAATTGTTTTGCAGGCTATAAAATCTGTTGACATTTTAAGTTATAGTCGTATCTCTGTCTATTGAGAGTTCTTCATAAAAGTGTAAATGCTTTGTACCTGTATTAGTATCAGTTGGTTTTAATGCGTATTTGAAAAGTGTTTTTACGATGCCTCCATTAAAAAGATATAAAAAATTAAAACATCTCAAATAGAGTGCAACGTCTTTCCACGCAAAATCGTCAATATTTTTCCTTCTTCACAATTGCGACTGAGGTTGCGAAAAGAACCGAAATGCAAGTGAAAAACTAATAAAAGAATTTAAGAAAAAATTTGCAGTAAAATAAAAATTAAAGCTACGCAACAAACGTATTAACCACCACCCAACCAAGAATATAAAATTAAAGATAAACTTTTACAAAAGATAGTGAACATATCTGCCCGCTCAAACTACTATTCAACAAAACTACTACATATAGTGTAGAGATTGCTATAAGGAGCCAAACTGATTGCATTCAGACAATGATGCTCTTCAAAAGTTAAGACATCATAAAAAAAATTAACTATCATCGACCTAACGTTTCGGAACACACATATTAAAAAAAAAAATAAAATAAAACAAATTAAATTTCTGCAGCTTAACAAACTTTTCTTGCATTTCTGTGTTTTTGATATTTATTTTCTTGTTGTTTAAGGCTGCGGACAGGGTTGAACGCCGATTCAGACAGACAGGCAGGCGCAGGCAGTAACCTGGGAAGAAACGGGATCTGTCTGCCTGCCTGTTCGCTTCGGCGCTTACTCTGTTTGCAATCTAAGAAAACAACATCAGCTAATGTACTTTTTATATATATTTTTTATATTATATCGAAATTCTTGTGGAATTTTATTAAAAACACTGGAGCCGCCCGTTAAACCGAGTCAATGAAATCTGACCATAGAATATAAGTCTTAACCGGATTTTCAATGAGAGATGATTAAAAAATTTAAAAGAAACTTTAAAAATATCATGATATTTCTGCAAGACTTTTATATTTTATGATTCATTATATACACATTTTTTTATCAAGATGAACTTTAAGAAAAATATTAATCTAGTGATAGGTTTCGAAGCAAGTTCCGACCTTATGGGTATGTCAACATTAACGTCATTATTCGTAAATCAAGCAACATAATTTTCAATATTCTTTTTAATAGCCATGGAAAACATATCCCATAGCTAGGTTTACTACATCAGTTTAAAGTTTAAACTTTGAATTTTTCCAATCTGAATTCTCTAACTGAATTTGTGTTTTTTTGTTGCATTTTACAGATATGCATTAAAATAATTTATGTATATTTCACTAATTTTTTTGTATGCATTGAGACAGATTTCATGTTTTCTCCTTCAACTCAGAAAACCTTCAAGTTATTCAACTATTGCCAGTACAATTTTAGTGGCACACGAAAACCAATAAAAAACGAAAACCACTTGAAAAATATCCGAACTCGCAAAACGGTCCAACACTTGAATGAACATGGCTCAAAGATTTCCCCAGTGTAGGCAACATATTTACATTGGTGTTGGTGTAAATAAATGTATTTGTATTCGTTTTCATTGATGTCGAAATATTATCCGGTTCGGTTTAATTTCTGACAATGCCGATAACGACGTCGTCATCAACGTCGAGTCGATTTGAGTTCTTTCGTCATTATTCAACCACTTGAATGCTTTGGACCCATTCATGCGAATACAAATGCGAAAACGTCAGCGTGGCAGTCGGGCAAATGCTTCCTCCTATGGATTTACCAAAGCCATTCAGTGGGTACACACACACACACAATATTTGGGCGAATCCATTGAAGCAGCAAGCCACGAGGGTTTAATTCGATTCAATTCGCTCATTCGTTTAAATAAAGCAAATCACCTCATTAGATGATTATATGGTGAGGAGAGGAAAGAAGGAACAGTCAAGCGAGTGGGCATAACAACAACAAAAGCAATAACAAGGAAAACGTAAGCACTCTGGGCAAAACGATTAGAAGGGATTGGGTTGCTTGGTTAAACAGACCGAATCAAGGAGCTGAAATCATAATGAAATAAGAGGGATGGGGAATTATGTAAATTTGGTTTGAAAAAAAAAACACAGGGACGGATTCTATGGAAAGAGGGTGCAGGTTTGACTAAAATCCTGAAATGAATTTGATGATTTTGTAACAAGTTTTGCGTAAAGCCCCACTTTAGCAAAAAATAAATATAAAATTCCGAGGAAAAATGTATAAATTAATGAGTGGATGTGGTTGTATTGCAAATGATTTAACAACCGTATTTTTATTTAAAGATAATTAATACTGGGCCGCTGGATATATTCGATGGGTATTGATACTAATTTATTTTATTTTTTTTCATATATCTACTAGGCAACTGCCCTCACAGATATAATACAGTAATTTAAACTTATAATCTTAAGCTAGAGATAACAATTAAACTAATATTTCCCTAAATATTTATCTATTAATACTGAAGTCTACATGACTAACAACAGAATTACACAGACTTAGACATTTAGAGATAACCTTATTATGGCTAAAATTAGTTTTATGGGGAGAATTTAAAAAAGCCATCTTTTCCTAGGACCTTTTATTGGCGCATAAAAAAAATAAACTGGCCATTTCAGCCCTTGGAATTTCGGCCCTTGGACCTAGCTTCTATTGATCAATTGTGTTGTGCGTGTTATTAAATGTTTAATCACAAATGACCGAGAACTAGACCTACGTGTTTTATGCCGACTCCGAACGACTTATGTTCTCAAGAAGCTTTCCATGGCAATTTTTACACTCTGAGTTTTGCCATTGTCTGCAGAAAGGTGGCGACCGAACAGAAAAATTAATTCAATTGAAAAAATTTTCTGTCTGAGCTGGAATTGAGCCCGGGCTGCCGCGGTTCTTTAGCTTAGGGATCACGCACTCTACCCACTAGGCTACGGCCGCCACACATAAAAATGCGCATAAAAATGAATAAGTTTCAGCAATTGTAAGTTTGTGAAGTTTGTAATTTGTAAAAATATAAGTTCCAGATTTTGAATTAAGGGAGTATTCCTGGTTGACAAACATTTTTTTTGGATTCTTTTTCTTGTATATATGAGAATATCGTCCAAAAAGGGTGTTTTTGAAATTCAAAATACTTTAGGAGATATGGCCTTTTTTGTCCAGCAATGTTTTCGCGATTTGCTCAATTTGGCTACTTTTTGAATGCAACGGTTTGAAGCAACCACCGAATTTCGTTCAAAGCGTTCTTAAGTAGGTAATAACTTGTTTGTATATGCATTTTAAAAATAAATGAGTACACATTTTAGAGCTTATGTCCGACCGGTGCGTCGAGCTGGTGCGCCTGGCAAAAAGCGGTAGCAGAAGGAACAATCGACAGCTTCAAGCATACGTATGCACTACTAAATCAGAGAGTCCAGGAAGCAATCATACCTATTTACGAAGCACTGTCAGCAGATGCCTTGGCTCCGAAACTCAAAACAGCAACGAATCTTTCAACGCAGTGCTGTGGTCATTCGCACCGAAGCATATGCACTCCGGCGCACGCACTATTGAGATTGCCAATCATATTGCAACTGTCAGATTTAACGAAGGTTTTTTGCCAATACTTCAAATAATGAACCTAATGGGCATACCGATTGGCAACGTCACATATGATTTCGCCATGTCTCGGAACGAAGAACGTTTGAAAAGGTCCGAGCTCTGGCCGCATCAAAAGAAGGTAGAACTGCCCGAAGAGCACAAAGAGCCGCTAAGTCCTCATTTTTTGAAGAAGAGGAAGGAGTGCTTTATGGGGCTGGCATTGCAGATTGATATATGTAAGTATATATGTAAGTATGTATAAAAAAAATGTTTTATTGCTTAAAATTTTCTTTGAGTTTTTTCAAAATCACGTTTTTGAACTTCGAAGTCACTTTTCTCCGGTTCTACTGAACCGATTTTGATGAAAGTGCAATCGACGCAGAATTGTCACCATTCTGGTCCATACCTCAATCACAGTTTCAAACAATTTTTTACTATTTTTTTTTTACACTAAGCTACAAAAAGAAAAGACCCAAAAGGTTTTTCATTTTTCAATGACCGCCATTTTGTAAAAAATAATCGCAAAATTATGATTGGGACCAGAATTAAATCTGTACTGAATCTAACGCAGTTTACTTTTTCCGTTTCAGATGATCCGAAGTAGAGTTATCCGGGCCGCAAGCAGCATACTTTTTTTCGATGCCCAACTTTGAAGGCCGACAATTTTTTGAACAGCCCTCGTACAAGGGAAAATTTTTTTTATTTAATTTAATATGTTCTTAATACAATTAAAAGCAGAATTTAAATAACTCTTTGCATTTTCAAATGAGAAGTTTTTAAAAAAGGGTCCAAAAACAGCCTTCCAACCAGGAATACTCCCTAAAAAGAAGTTTGCAACGAACAATATATGAAGGCATGTCCTTATACGTGTACATTAGAGGGGACCTTATTTGTATGGGGAAAATTTCCAAGAACTTCATGGAGCGTCCCAAGGGCTCAAACTACGCTAATGGATAAAAAAAATTCGTGTACATTTTTAGCAAGATCGGATGCATATAAACCCGTGCGCACACGACTTAAAGTTTGCACAAGTGCATGAAAGAAAAAATTTTTTTTATATCTCAAAAACTGGTGATGCTACAAAAAAGTAATAATAGTTTTGAAATCAGCGCACCAAGATTAGTCGAAAATAATACAAATATTGCTGGGAAAGTCCAAAAATAAAAATTTTGTCCCTCTGAGTTGTTCAAGTAATTTAAGGTGAATACCCTTATTAAACTAAAAAATTTTTGGACAAAACAAAAAAATCTTAACAGTTTCCTTATTCCAAATGAAATTGCATATGATAATATTAAAAAAAAAATTTTTTCTTTCATGCACCTGTGCAAACTTTAAGCCGTGTGCGCACGGGTTTATATGCATTCGATCTTGTTAAAATTTTTCACAAATTTTTTTATCATCAATTACAACAGTTTGAATCCTTGGGGAGGTCTTTTTAAAATAAGGTCCACTCTAGTGTACATGCTAAGCAAATCAAAGCGAGAAAACTTTTTTGTACTTTTTATACTCTGTTAACATCAACTGCATATGAAGGGCTCCAAATAACACTTCAATATTCCAGAAGGGACCTGACCAGGTTAAAAAAAATGGATTTTACTGTGTGTGGATCAGAGAAGTCCTTGGAGTTTCTTTTGACAAAACCAAGTTGAAAGTTTGCCCTCGAAATAACATAGTCTCTATGAGTTTTAAAAGAGAGATTAGGATCAAAATAAATGCCAAGATATTTAACGGTTGTTGGTCTTGTGAAAAAATTGTTGGTTTTATATTAGTATTGATGGGTAATGCAAAAATTGTTTCGAGAAAAAGTTAAAATATGGCATTTGAAAAAATTTCATTTTTATGCGTTAACCTCACACCATAGCAGAAGAGCGTTAATATCCGCTTGAAATTTTAAGCAATCAGAGGAATTTTTAAAGACTGAGAACATTTTTAACTCGTCAGCATTAGGGTGTTCTCTATTTGTATGGGATTTTTAGTATATTCGAAAAAGGTAGGTCTAACCCCCCAAAAAGTTGTCAAATGATCTCAGGAGTAAGCTGGAAAAATTTAACGCCCCTACGACCCCGCCTTCCCATGCCGCCGTTCGATTGAAAAAAAAAATGTTTATCACTCATACGCCTTGCTTTCTCATTTTGAAAATTATTTTGTTTTATAGTGCATAAACTGTGAAAATCAGTTCAAAGTTACTATACAATATGGAAAATGTATTATTTTTAACATTTATCATATTGTCATACGCAATATTATACAAGTTTCATTTATATTATTCATATGCGAACATCACAATAACATTTTATAAAGCAATGTATAGCCATACAAGTGGCGACGGCGCGCCGCTTGATTTTCATAGGACGGCTTGGGGCTCTGACACTTTTGACAATTACTGGGTGCTTGGCAACTACTAAAAACAACGTTTCACAAATGGCCGTCTTGCAGCCACTTTTATACTTACACTATGATAGTTGCATTAAAGTTTATTTTATCGGTCGTAGTGGCAATCAAGTGTGTAAAAATGTCGTTGCGAAATGAAAATATTATTTATTTAGTTGGTCCAATTAATTTTAGTATTACTGGTTCAAAATTGCCATCCAATAAACAAGTGTTACAGGTATTATTTTACAATACTAGAAACGTTAAATTAAACCTTAAAGAAAGTGCAAGTTTGGTGATTCGTGAAGTGATGATATTCTGGGAAAAGGCGCGCAATTACAGCATTGTGTTACAAAAGTTGCATTATTGTTTCTTAAAGCAGAAAACGAAAGCGATTTCAAAATACGGCCACCAGGAGCAATGCACCATGCGAGATGGATGTCGAAAGCAATTTACTGCTTGAAAATATTTCTTCTCCGTGAGGACTACCCATTGTCCAAAGAAGAATTGAATGCTTTAGGAGATATCTGCTGCTTCATGGTCCGTTTTTATATTAAGGCTTGGTACAAATGCTCAAACGCAGCAACAGCATGCCAAACAGATATCGACCTCATTTGCCAAATGGTGAAATATCAAGATATTGACGAAATGACAGCAAGACCTGCATTGAAGAAACTTATGAGTCATTCTTGGTATTACATCACGAAATATTTGCTCTCGCGTATTTTGACGGAACTCGACACTAAAAGGAAAATGGTACAAGCTTTGACAAGGGTTAGTGTAGAACAAGTGGACAAAAGGCTTCCTTTACATATTGAGGATATCAGGAACTGGGAAGGTAATAATGCGATTAAATAACTTTTAAATTTTAAACTAATAATTAAAAACGTGCTAACAGATAAGACGGTTGACGAATTTATAAATGAGAAAAGTGCGGAAATGATTTGTCGATTTAAATCGATGACAGTTTTCTCAGTTGTGACCCGGAAAATTGGAGTAGCCAGGAAGCTTATATTGATGGGGAAAAAATTGTAAAGTCGTTGCGTGTTGTCAATGATACTGCTGAGAGAGCAGTTAAGCTGATGGAAGACTATCATGGCCTTCTCACCAAAGACGAGAATCAAAAAAAAATACATTCTGCAAAGCGTGTACACAAATTATTCGAAAACTGTTTTGAGTAAAAATTATTAATAAATACATATTGTATAATAACTTTGAACTGATTTTCACAGTTTATGCACTATAAAACAAAATAATTTTCAAAATGAGAAAGCAAGGCGTATGAGTGATGAAATTTTTTTTTTTCAATCGAACGGCGGCATGGGAAGGCGGGGTCGTAGGGGCGTTAAATTTTTCCTGCTTACTTTTGAGATCATTTGACAACTTTTTGGGGGGTTAGACCTACCTTTTTCAAAAAAACTAAAATAGAGAACACCCTAGTCAGCATGCATCAAAGATAGACAAATTTTTAAAAATTCTGGTTATATCGTTAATGTATAAAATAAACAAAAGTGGCCCTAAGTATCTTTCCTCGGGAGCACCTGAGGTAACTTCAACCATAATAGAGTAATTGTTTTAAATTTTATATGAATAATTTTCTAATAAGGTACGAGTTCATCCATTTTAAAAAGTTGGAGTGTAAACCTAGGTTACCTAATTTGGAAATCAATAATTTGTGGCTCAAGCTATCAAACGCTTAAACAAAATTTGTGTATAATACATCAACTTGGAAGTACTTCTCTCCAATCCAAGCTGAACAGTCGAGATATAATTTCTTACTTCGGAAAACTATTCTTCAGCAACTAATTTATCTAACAGTTTCGCTATGTCTGAAAGTTAACAATTGGTGTGTAGTTTTCAATGAGAAACTTCTGCCCAGATTGGAAAATTGGAAATCTTGCCGAGGTTAAGGCAAACACTAGCCTCGGTTAAAAGCAATTAAAATTGTCTTTCACGTTTGTTTCGCTTAATCAATAATTCACGTATGTTTCCAATCAATTCCTCTAAATAATCTATCCCTTTCCTTTCAAGTCAAAGACCAAACCTTGTTTGTATAAGGCGCATGCCCTGGTTCTTTGATCTTTTAAAAAAAAGAAATTAAGGGTAATTTTTTTAGCAACATTGTTTTTGGCAGCACAGCTGTTTTCGTGTAACATGTTACTGTTAGACATATTCAGTTTGGTCTATAATTTCACCATGAATCGACTTATAAATGAACAACGTTTGCAGATTATTGAATTTTATTATCAAAATTCCTGCTCGGTTAAGAAAGTGCATCGTGCACTTCTTCCATTTTATGGTCAGTTTGGGCGACCTTCTGAGGCGGCTATTCGGAATCTTGAGATTAAATTTCGCACCAAATTTACATTACTGGACATTAAACCACCAACACGCATAGGTAGTGTAGACATAGAAAATATCGTAGCTGTTACTCTAATACGTGGAAAATTTTGCGGAAGGATTTGTGTGTAATACCTTTTAAAATACAGCTGGTGCTAGAATTGAAGCCACACGACCTACAACAACGGGTAACTTTTGGTGAATGGGCGCTGGTAAAGTTGGATGAAGATCCACTTTTTTATCGGAAAATTGTGTTCAGCGTCAAAGATCATTTCTAGTTGAATGGATACGTGAACAAACAAAGTTGCCGTATTTAGTGTAAAGTGCAGCCAGGAGCATTGCAAGAACTGCCAATGCATCCCTAAAAATGTTTGGTGTGGATTATGGGCCGGTGGCATAATTGCACCGTACTTTTCCAAAGATGACGAAGGTAGGAACGTCGATATGTTGGAGAGAAAAATTTAACCCAGCGTATGAACCATTTGAGGCGTAGCCGCGGTCAACATTTAAATGAAATCATCTTTACACATTGAGTTATATAGATCGTTGTATAGACTCAAATAAAGATTTCATACATTTATCTAAATTTTATGTGTTTTTTTTTAAATCAAATTCGAAAGCTCTTAAAAAATCACCCCTTATATGCTAATTTCCATTCATCTGAAAAAATTCCATTCAAGAGAGACTTTAAACTTATAGTAAGTGCAGTGTTAAGAGAATATGCGCAATACTACCCCAACAACACTCTGTTCGCTCGCCTGAATATTTTTTAATATAAACACTTTTAACTTTATTTATATTAAGAAACCAATATTTTTGATACAACAAAGTTTGTTGTATTCTTAAAGCTTGAAATATCATTTCTAAGGCCGCATTCACAGTGGACGCTTTGGCTTAAGCTGATTCATAAAGCAGCTTTGCCGAGTTTATTTTTATTACAGTGAACGCTTATTCAACGCTTCACAAAGTAGCTTCTTGAGCTTATTGGTGTTTATAGTGAGCGCGTTCTGCTTGTGTGAGCAAGCGAGATGGAGATATAAGCACTGAAAACCATTTAAAAAGTAGCTTTATGCTCGGAGTCAGCTTGCACTATAAACACTGAGCTTTTTTCATATGCTTATACACAAAGCATTTTTCAGCAAAACCTCTCAGCTCTGCAAAAGAACTATGAACGCGGTCTAAGAAATGAAATTTCAAACTTTAAGAATACAACAAACTTTGTTGTATCAAAAATATTGATTTATTAATGTTAACAAAAGTTGAAAGTGTTTATATTAAAATATATTCAGGCGTACGAACTAAGGGGTAGTATTTTAAGAATACTGGAGGTAGCCAATCGTACCCACCACTTTTAGAACAATCAATACTTTAAAGAGCTTTAAGGAAGTCCTTTTCAGATATCTGTAAACTTCCAATATTAAGACTTCGGAAATAAACGAAAAGTTATTTGGACTAGAGGTCTGGCTGATGTTATCAAAGACTGGTCCGAAATATTGTGCAAATAACTTGCAGATGTCTTTATTATTCGCATTTACGCCTCTAAATTCCATCGATTTTGGAAATGTAGAGCATTTTCGCTTAGATTTATAGAAAGTCCAAAAGGACTTAGGTTTGTATTTTATACTTTGTTCCATATAACAACATAATTTTTTTACAAAAAGTTTGTTAAATATTCAAATTAAAGTCTGAGCTGAACAAATGTAGATCTATCTTCATTAGAGTTAGTCTTTTTGAATTTATTATGTCTTAAATTTTTAAGTTGAGGCAATCTGTGATTTTACAATGGCATTTTGTTTGTCTGTTTAGGTTTTTTTAAAGGAACATACAACAATTGAATCCCTGTTCTAAAATTTTTTTGAATGTACGATATATATTTTTTATGTCCTCTGAACCAATTTCAAAGCTCCAGTCAATGGAATAAAAATAATCATTCAAAGACCCAGAATTCAAAATTCTTTGGTACCAGAATTAGTTTGTGCAGAATCGACTGCAATTAGAACGCCACCGCCCCTGGTGACACCTGGACGTAAGACCCGGTCTTTGCGATAAACTTCGAAGTTGGGATCAAATAGTTTTGTAGACAAAAAATGAGAAGTTAACCATGTCTCAGTAAGAGCTATAACGTCGAAATCATGTGAGGCAGCGGAAGAGAACCAGATATTTGTATTTGTACGCAATTCGCCTGCGTTGTGGAAGTACACTTGTGCTCAAAAAAAAAAAAAAAGCCGAGTTAATAATTTGATAACTAACACTAATAATTTGCTTGAATTATAACACAGTGTGCCAAAACCATAAATAAACAAGCACATCCAAACTTTATAAAAATTCTTAAAGAAGGACATGTTGAGAGTCCATCGCACCTGATTTGACCTCTCAAAGTCATTACAATTTTTTACAACTTATTTTTAAAGTTGAAGTTTTCGAATTTTGTTGTGCCGACATTAATTGCATTTTTACAGCCATTTGGCCTATTGGAAATGAAAAATAAAATTAACTTTTTTCAATAGAATTTGACGTAAAATAAGGCTATGTTGATGTTGTTGGTGGTATTGGTGGTATTGTTTGTGTTGTTGATGTTGTTGTTTTTGATGTTGTTGGTGTTGTAAAGTTAACAAATTTGAGATTTTATAGGTTAACATCTTTTTTGTAAGTCTCGTGTATTTAAAACTTCTGGCGCTACATGAAGAGCGTTCGCGATGTAGTTGCGAACCGCCACTGGTTCCGTCTGCACACTGAATTTTGAAAGGTGAATATATTTACAATTTTGAACTACTGTGAGAGTGTCACACATGGGAGCAGTGCTGATAAGGCGCTTATTGCTGCTAGGTTTCTGATTTATATTTTCTTTTTTCTTACTCACTGCCATAGCATAATTAGACAAGGTAGTCTTAGGGTGGTAGTCTTAACCCCCTTATTAGAATTATCGCTAACAACAGCATCATTGCGTTGCACTAAAGAGCGTCTATTGCGTTTATTATTGCTCACCATACTCCAATTTGAGTTGTTGCTCACTACAGCTTGTGGAGCAGAAACAGGTTTGTTTGCATCAGTGTGCATAGGAGAGGTAACAACATCAACAAAACAGCAGAGCAAAGTGTTTTCTTTTTGCCATAAATAGCAAAAAATCAATTTCCGAAAAAGCCCAAAAAAGCTTTGTTTTGTTTTGTGAAGCCCAAAGGGGTTGAAAATTTTTTATTTCGTTTAGTTACTCGGAGCTTTGAATGTAAAGTTTTAGAAAAACTGATAGTTAAGCCTAAATAGATTAAAAAAAAACCTTAATTTTGGTTCATCTTTTCAATTCTCTAATTAAGTTACTTTAAATGCAACCCTAATTAAAGAAGCATATTTTAAAAACTCAAATGCAACTAAGAAAACTATTCGGGGTTTGTTTTGGTTACAACTTTCGTTTTACGGATATTTTTAAAGTCGTAGTGATTGTTCAAGTGAAAAAAGTGCTTTTAAAAGTTTGAACGAGAATAAAAAAAGTATATCGAGGGATATTCTATATTTTTTTTTTGCTTAGGTTTGCTAAAGGTCGAAATAAAAGATAAGCCTGACTTCATTAGAAATGTCTTTAGCTTTGTAAAAGCCAAAACTTGCGCAAAGATAAATCATGACCAACTTAAAACTCAGTAAAAATATTTAATAGCATTATTTCAAAATAAGTGGCACGCTCCTCGTCGCTGCTGAAAAAAACCATTTTCAAAAAACAATTTTCAGCAGACTTAAAATATGATTCCAAAATTTTTGGATTATGGTAGAGTAAAGCAAGTAGGTTTTTCGCAAATGAAATTTTATTTTAAAGATATACACCGAAAAAATTTCAAATAAATCATATAAAAATTTAACTTGCAAAACTAAAAATAAAAAAAAATAAATTAAAATCAGTGCTAGTAGCAATAATGACAAAGCGATAACACATACTTTAAACGATGTTTTTTATTTTGTTTTGCTTTGCTGTTCTATTTTTGAAGTGAAACTTCTTAGGCGGCGATAAAAATTACTGATACTGAGAGTAAAATTTTTACAGTCTCGTAACGTAAAAAAATTTTTGTAATGAAAAATATTTCAAGCCTCGTCACGTTTTTGCGTGCATGAGCGATTATATTTTCTAGTAAGTGTGTTTTTGTATGGGGACCACCATAAGGGAGGCAGATAGAGTATAGGTGTGTTTAGAAAAAACGTTGAGGGAAAAAATTAATAGGACCAGTTCATACATTTGATCCCCCTAGGGGACATAGATTTTTTTTTTTTATGAACTATAACAGACATTTTTTTCTATTTTCTTATTTTTTTGTGTGTGCACCACGAGAAGGGCAGATAGAGTGTAGTTGTGTTTATAAGAAATATTGAAGGGGAAAAATTAATAGGACCAGCTCATATATTTGACCTCCCTAGGGATCATACATTTTTTGATGTGAATTATAATAGAAATTGTTTTCTATATTTTGTGTTTTGTATATAGATAGATCCCTACAATAGATTACTAACTGAAGCACCAACCAATGACAGTGTTAATATTAAATAAGCAGAACATTTTTATACAAATTTTGTATTGTATTTCTTTTAAGATGCTCTCTCTCTCGTTTGCTCTGTCTCTTTCACAAAAATCTCTCATATCCCTAATTTTAAGAAGTTGCACTTTTGATATACAGCGTGTATACAGCGCTAGACTGGATTTTTTTGTATTACTTTTTCTTGTTTTTGTTAATCTAGAAATGATAGATAAAATAAAGTTGTTGTAATTGTATATGCGCTTGCTTAAAAAACAAAACCTTCCTAATTTTTCTCTTAGAGTTAGTCGAAATCTGTGGATGCTTGCCTGTTTCCCAGTTTTGGATTGTACAGGTTGGGGTTGGGGTGGAAGAGGTGGTTAGTGGGTGGGTTGGGGATGGTGGTCACTTGAGTCTCAATGTTCATCATGTTCGAAAAATGTATTTATAAGCCAAAAATACAACATTGTACAAAACTCCATTGAAATCTTTTGATGTTTCAATGTTTTGCAGTTTTGTGTTGTACGGGATGGGAAGGGGGACGGGGTGTTAGTGAAACAATGTACACTACGTTTAAAAACTGTGTTAATAAGCCCAAAAAACGACATCGTATTAAATTTCATTGAAGTATATCGACATTTCCTGTTTTCTAGTTTGGGTTTGAACGGGAGGGAGGGGTTGTATTGGTCCGATATGCACCATTTTTTGGAATTTTCGTAATAGGACTAGAAAACGACTCTGTAACAAATGTTATCAAAATCCGTCAATATTTACTATTTTTGGCACAAGAATGTATGAAATCAAAACACTGTGCGGCGTTCATCAAAATCGATCCCGGCAGAAGAGTAATAGCCGATACACATTGACTGCGACAAGCGACGAACGCCAATTGTCAAAATATAGAACGCATGTTTTCTTATGCAGATGTATTTTTAGAAGACAAGACGACAAAGAGAGAACACGGCCACAATTTTTGCTGCCGCAGACTTTAATCTATTCCTAATTTGATTGACGACAAATTGGCATAATGTTAATAAGAAACTGCTTCCATCGATAAATATATAGCAAACAATGAACTAGAATTAGTAAATGCTACTTTCTTTTTGTTTTTATATGACCGAAAAAATTTAAAAAAAAAAATGTAACTCTCCTAATTCTTTTCCGCAACCGATTTGAAGTAAATTATTTTTTCAGTGCAGCTTCTCTTTTCTCACCAATACAGTCTCACTTTTAATTTTGCCGACCACTGGAATAAACTTTTCGAAATCATATGACGCCGAAGCAGAGTTGTTTATTTTGGGTCAGCCGCAACACCCGCTTCAATAGCGTAAAATATCGCTGCTAGAGCGTTTTTAGAACTCTATGAGCGAAAAACCTCGCGATGAGTAGAGAGAATATACATACTTTAAGACTCTCTGAGCGAAAACACGCTGAAATAGCGTGAAAAGTAGAAAATGTACATATTTTTGGACTCTCTGAGCGAAAACACGCTGAAATAGTGTGGAAAGTAGAGAAAATATGCATGTTTTGGGAAAAAAACTGAGTTTGAGGCAGAATTGAAAAAACCCGCTGTATAGCCTGATCTTTTTACAAAATTGCCAATAAGTGTCGTGAAATCTCACAACATTTTTTGTAGTGATTTGCAACCAGTTTTTAGAGTGTAATAAATGCAGTCCTGGGAATCTCGTTACTATTTCTGATAACACTGTCCTAAAATTTGGTTGTCAAACCATTTTCCGAAAAGAAAAGACTTGAAATCGAATCAGCTCTTTAGTGAACACCACATTCAGATCTTCACTGACGGATCGAAAATTAGAAAAAAACTCGGGGACCACAAATATGTTTGCCATACAGCCTTTCAGATTATGGTAGTGTCTTTCTAGCGGAGATCTTTACTTTTTCGCATTGAGAAAGGAGCTTTAGCACTCAAATCAAGGGACATCCATCCATCCATCTCTGAACTTATATAAGTTAAAAGAGTAAATATATTTTAAAAACTAAAGGAAAAACATTAAATAACATATGTTTTAGTCATAAATTAATTTTAAAAAGATCAAAAATTATTTCATGGCGTAGTTTTATTTTGATTATTTATTTAATTTTTGTATATTTAAGCGCACTCAGTCTATAAAGCAGTTTTTAGAGTTTGTTTAGAGAATACCTGATGTTCGCAGATCCGTTCCCTTATAAGACTTATATCTGATCAATTAGATTAATGGTAGGTGATTGCAGAGAAGTATGCTTACTTACTTACTTAATTAGTTGGCGCTACAACTGTATGTCGGTTTTGCCATGATCTAAGAATGTGAGCCAGCAAGCGAGAGACAAAAATGGCCAGTTGGAAATTTCAAGCATCGTCAGGTTGTCCTCGAAATGGTCTAACCAACGAAGATGCGGTAGCCTTCTTCTGCGTTGACCGCCGCTGGGTACCGAATCGAATATTTTCTTCATGACCTAGCTAGCGAAGCCGTTGGATTGAGTATGTCAAAAGCGCTTGACTATGTCGATATCAGCGTACAGTTCATAATTCCATCGTATTCGGTACTCGCCATTGACGCAGATTGGTCCGTAGAAGAGTCTTAAAGTCTTTTCAGCTGAACTGCTCAGCGTCCAGGTTGGTGATGCATAAAGTAGGACGGGCATGATGAGCGATTTATAGATCGCTATTTTCGTTCGTCGAGAGAGAGCTCTCCTTCTCTATTGCCTACTGAGCCCAAAGTAACACCTGGTGGCAAGAGTTATTCTTCATTTGATCCCGTTGATATTATGTCGTTGGTTCAGTTAATGCTGGATTCCAGATCGACGAAGTCCTTCACATCCTCGAAGGAGGTATTGTCAACTGTAACGTGGGTTCCAAGACGCTTGGACTGTTTGTTTATTGACATCAAGTATTTCGTCTTATCTGCATTCACTGCCAGACCCATTCGACTTGACTTTCTTTCTAATCTGGAGAATGCTGCTCTGACTTCGAGGTGTATACAGTACTTTCAATTACATACCATTTTTTCACTTATAAAAACAAGTTCTCCCTGCTCCGAATGTGGCTATGCACCCTAACCCACTTCATTTCCACCGTCATGCTTTACTACCGTGTTAAGATATTTTCTTTTATTTTCTGATGGAAATTTCTTCATATTTTTCTAGCTACGAGTACATTCAAACCAAATAAGTTGTATTCCGATTCATCGCTAAACACAATAATTTCCTAAACTTGAATTTGGCATTTCCAGTGCCGTGTATTTGTTAATGTTTGGGAATTATTTCTTTTTGCGCACAGTTAAATATGTTCTTTGTTAACGTCACTGCAAGAATTGGAACTTTTCGTCAAGATCTCGTAAAAATCAGTCATCACTGTAGAGTGAACATCTACTGGATTTACCATTTGCCAAAATAGGGTAAAAGGGGATCATTCGTAACTTATGTTTTTAAATGATATCCAAAATAAGCCAATAAATAATTTAAATTTTTTTTTCATTTTTAGACTTACATTTATTGGCTTACATTTTGCAGTTTTATAAGTCAATTAATTTAATAATTTTTTTTGAATTTTTTATGAAGAATCAAGGATTGTTTCTTTATTCACTACACGGTTAGAAATCTTGGAATAAATTTTAGTCCCACTAAAATATTACTGCATTTTTTTAAACCTTGCGGTTTCAAATTGAAACTTTTCAAATACTTACTCATATTTAAAACTTTTCTGTACTAGAATTGAAACCAAAAGAAATATTACAGCATCAATTTTAGCTTTTTGGTTTAAATTTTAGCTTTTTGGTTTCAATTTTAGTCTTTTTGTTTTCAATTTAAGTACAACTCTGTATTACTTTTTGTTTTTAATGCAAATAATACTAAATTCTAGTACATGTGGATACTAAATGTGGATTAAGACCCGTAAAAAGTTGGTTTGGCAATGCTGCGACTCAATATTAGGCGACTCAGTTCATATGTTTGTTTATCGCGCTTTTTATGTATAAGCCAATCGCTTTTTATGTATAAGCCAATAGCTCTGTGGTTAGAGTAGTGAGTTTACAGACTCAATTTCGTGTGATCGAATCTCACGTTGTTTGTTATTTTTTTTAAAATATTTGAATCCAAGCTTGTACTAAATTTTAAACCAAAGCTGGTGTAGACTTATATGTATTAAAGAAAAGTTTCAATTTTAGTACAAGATTTCTAACCGTGTATACTTAATAACGTTTCCTATACAAGTTAAGTTCTCTTCTTGTCTACAGCGCAGAGGCTAGTTAATTTTTCTAGTTGCGAAAAATTATCGTTTGAAATAGACTGGTATATAAATAAAATTTACAGTAAATAAATATGCACCGCAACCACTCCTACAAATTTGTGTTTTTTTAGCATTTTGAACAATGATAAATACAAACTATCGCTTTCTGACTAGTAAAATAATGCTGACGGAATCAAAATCATATTAGCGGATAAAAGATGATCAATAAAAGCACAAATTACCGATTGTTTCAATTAGAACGGTATCTTAAATTTAGGGAAAGGGATGTGAAAATGCGTTCCAGAGACGAATCTTGCCACTTCTACCTTAGCGCTCTTAATTTTAGTGATATATGGGAGGTAGGTGAGGTTATAAGCGGACTTAAGGAAATTTTTGTCTGTGATCTAATATACCCCATTCCAACACGTATATCAAATTTTATTGGTCTACGAAGACTTCTTCTATTTTATGCCTACTTTTTGTGTAGGATAAAACAATTATGCGCCACTCCTCGGATTAGCCGTCAAAGAAAACCTGCCTCACCAGGTTAAGATAATCAGAAGACACGTTGCCATGTAAAGGTTGTCTTGTATAAATCACAAACACCGGGTTGTTTGTTTTAAATGATATAATATTTAAGTGGCGACCGTAGCCTAGTGGGTAGAGTGCGTGGCCCCTAAGCTAAAGAACCGCGGTAGCCCGGGTTCAATTCCAGCTCAGACAGATAGTTTTTTCAATTGAATTAATTTGTCTGTTCGGTCGTCACCTCTCTGCAGACAATGGCAAGCCTCAGAGTAAAAATTGCCATGTTAAAAGCTTCTTGAGAACATAAGCCGTTCGGAGTCGGCATTAAGCACGTAGGTCCAGTTCTCGGTCATTTGTGATCAAGCATTTAATAACACGCACAACACAATTGATCAATAGAAGCTAGGTCAAAGTCCTTCCAAGGGCTGAAATGGCCAGTTTATTTTTTTATATAATATTTCCCTATTAAAACACCTAAGTTCTCGACTTACTAATAGCAAGATCTCTTTGAATTATGTTTAAAATTTATAAACACATTATAAATTAAACACTTATTTAAAGATTCACGACAGACACAATCGTGTTAATGAAAAATGTGCTCAACACACTTTGTAACACTTTAAGGCTGTTACAATAACAATTAATTTCAAATAACAAAAACAACAAAAGACAAAAGACAAAAAATTAACCCCTATAAAACACATTAATCATAAGAACATCAACAACACCCCAAACAACAACAGTAACTGAAATTTCCACAGTAGGCCAAAAATAATTCACATTCCAAGCAAGCACCCGCCGCATACCAACTTCCATATCACAAACACAAAAACAGTCGGGTTGAACGTTACGTACCATTTTAAAAGGACCGAAACGAAAAGCTTTCGTGACATCATTTAAAACTTTTTTCACCTATTAAGCGCTCAATTGAGCACTCAATTTTTATTAAAATAAAAAAATAATATAAACTAAACGTATGTCCACTCCGCGGCGTTTACAACAAACAAAATGTAACAAGATTTTTTATTTGAACAGTTAATGCAAAATCTTTCCTTCCGTAATAATAATTTCAAAAATTTCACCACAACCACATCAACTCAACCACATAACTCAAGGGAGTGCAAAGGGAAAACACAAAAAGTGCAAACATACAAATTTCAATAAAATTGCGTTGAAAAGTATGCAAAGAAAGCAAACAAACGACGCACATTGGAAAATTCGTGCTTAAACCATTTGAATGGGCAACAATTGAACATTGTAAAAAAAATATATTGGAAATTTCAGCCCTTGTTGTACATGTTATTAAATGCTTGTGCACAAATGGTCGAGAACTGGACCTACATAACGTCGCTTGAGAAAATAAATGTCGTATGTAAAATTTTTCACTTTTGAGATTATTGAGAAAAAGGGTCTATAAATTCCAAAAAAATAGTGGTAAGTCCACAAAAATTTCGTAATCTATTGTGAAATGTGTCCGCAAATAGACCTGAAATTCTGAAGAATATTGCTCCGCTGCATTTTGAATTATAGCTCCATTTTCTCAATAATCTCAAAACTGAAAATTTTCACATACGACATTTATTTTCTCAAGCGACGATAATTTACACCGATTTCGAACAGCTCTTGTTCTCAAGAATTATGTTTTGAAATATCAAAATAAAATCAAAAACTAAATATTTTTTTGAAGTATTTTTAGAGATATTGGATTTTTTTTTGTAACTACACCTTCAGCATTTGTCAATCCTAAAATTTTAAAACTTTCCGATAGTGATGAATAGTGACGATAGTCATTGTGAATGCCAATCTTATAGGAAACTGAACACGTTTGAATTCAATTGGCCACCGAATAATTTGTTATTGTTTTTTATATCTTTGAGCGTTCTGCTCAACGCCTCAAGACAATTTTTGTTTGTCATAGTGCATTTATCCCAAATGATGATTTTGCATTGTTTTAGTACTGTGTGCCCATGGAAGATTGTGTTTTTATGTTGCACACCTCATCTGGGTTATTTTGAATATTCAGTGGCAGCTTAAATACTGAATGAGCAGTTTTGCCTCCATCCAATAAAGTTGCTGCAATGCCAGATGATGCAACGGCCAAAGCGATGCCATTATTTGATCGTATTTCAGCGAGAATTAGCGAAATGAGGAATGCTTTTCCAGCTC
Source organism: Dichetophora obliterata (assembly GCA_963920525.1). Lineage (NCBI taxonomy): Eukaryota > Metazoa > Arthropoda > Insecta > Diptera > Sciomyzidae > Dichetophora > Dichetophora obliterata. The sequence goes on along the minus strand of OY986437.1, from coordinate 179,484,629 downwards.
CACCTGGTACATCAAAAAAAAAAAAAAGAATAAACCTTGTAACGCCGAAACTACCATCATTATCCTGTCGTAAATGATTTTTTGTTCATAAGTCAGTAGAGGTAAATTTCGCGTAATAATCGCTGCCATTTTTGCATTATCGTATTGAAGTTCGCGATTCTTTTCGGCGTTCAGTATATCAGATGAACTTTGATTTGGCGAACGCAAACCGAAATGACTGAGTTGTAAATTGGCAATCACAACGCAAAGATCTTCGATAGCCATCAACGCCTCATTGTTCATAGCTTCGCTGAATGTAATCGTTAGATTGTCGCACCGTGTACGAATGCGATGCAATATATCGTCTGTCATTGAATCTTTGTGCTTATCCCACAACGTGTCATCTCGTCCCGGGAAACATGTAGTCAACAGAATAGAGAATAGTAGACGAATTTGTGTTGCTATACAGCCCAATGCTGCTTCTGCAAGCATATCGTCACAGTGATTGTCGTCTTCGAGCCGAGTGCAAGGCATGTTTCTTTATATGTTAGATACTGTTGTCCATTCACTTTTCCTATACCTGGAAATGAAAATGGGCCCCTAACATTAACTAATAACAGTCGCAGATAGAAGCACTCAATATGCCTTGGATTGACTGTATAAACTCGGCCCAAACTGTTTGATTTAAATAGGCCCGGAAACGCATCTATTGCTTGCGGGACATTAATTTTTTTCAGATTCCATGTGAAATAGCGTGACTAGCGTGAAATGTAAAATGATTGTCCGCCTTTGTCAGTACTTATTCTACGACATATTGGATATCCATCGACATTTGTAATCATTTCATTTATGAAATTTTTAGGAAATCGTTTAGAACATTTACCATTCGTCATGCAAGGCGATAAACGATTCAGATCGCCACATGGGCCATGAATCATGTTTTTCGTAACAATATCATACAGTAATTGATCCGTAGACGGATCTGGAATTTCCGCAGAAATTATACAATCGATTTCCTGAGGGCGTATTTTGTCCATTAACAATATCAAAATATGCGCATGAGGCAACCCTCGCTTTTGCCATTCAACAGAATACATCCAGCAACGTGTGGGACCGAAAACTTGAAATTTTGATATAAAACTCATTAAAGACTTCAATTTTTGCTTGAACACACGTGCTGTAATGTCATGGCGATATATTGCATTTTGGCCTGGCAATAGTAAAGATGTAATCTGCTGCCACTTTGGATTGCATGTAAAAGTGATAAATAAACATGGTCGTCCGTACTCACGCAAGAAAGTCATAGCATCCTGTACATATTCTTGCATATGACGTAGACTGCCTACGTACGATGATGGTAGAATGACGGAGTTACCAATCTCTGTAGCGTTGGCGTCGCTCATCATAGCGTCTCGCAAGTGAATATACTCTTCCGAACGCAGCTTCTGTTGATTGTGTCGTAGAAATCGCAGTTGTTTGCTCTCTATCTTCGCGTACATGTCTACCATTAAATGTTTGTACAGCTCACGACATCGCAGAATGATGTCGTCTTGACTGCGTCGAATTATCATCCGATATGCGTAAAAATCCATGGAGCTCACTTTCTTGTTTGTTTCGGCTCCTTTAACAACATATTCTTTCATAACATATATATTAATTCAAATCGGTAATAATTATCAAAATAAATGAATTACCTGTGGCTGCATCTCGTTGTTTAATGTTTATGCAATATCCGTCTTCTCCCTTCCAGAAAATTAACGGATATTGCAGAGCATCGTATAAACGGTGTGTGTCGGCAGTACACTCCAGATTATTGTTTCTTCTTCCAATCACGATTTCTCTCGGCGATGTGCGCTCGCCAACCATGATTACAGCAACGTCGTCAACTAATGGCGTATTGATCTACGCACGTGCTCTCTAGCTGGTGTTTTATAAAGATTGATGACAATAGCGTGATTGTCACTTTGCAATTGGTGCATGTGTGATTTGAATAATTTTAATAATTCATTGTGCTTATTTAATAGTGCATCCAGGTTGTCGACGATGCGCCTGGCGTTAGGCGAATTAATATTATTGTAGCCGCAACGTGCATCCACTCGATTGAAGTCCTTAACGCCCATGAAGTATATTTGTAAAAATGTAGGTGCTTCGTTTGGCATTGGCAGCAATGAGCCTATTTTGTGGTAAACTTGCCCTTTGATTTTGAAAGTTGAATTAAATTGTTGACCAAATGAAGCAGTATTGTGAACTATTATGGGTCGCTCCGAACGGAGTCATTTGGAAACATGAATTAAATGTGCAAATGGATTTTAGAAAGAGGTTTGAATCTGGATCCGTGCCGATAAGCAAGCCGTTCAATGGTTATGGTGGTGTCTCAATTTCTGGTAGTTTCACTTTTCCTGATGCGCAACACATCCCAGCTGACTCATATTTGAATTTTAGTGTATGACAATGGGAACATTCTTTGTCCATAGTACCAATCATCACTTTCGGATGAGCGGAATATTATATATCTGGCTCGTACTCGAATGCGAGACGAAGGAACGAAGAGGATGTAAATGCTCGATGTACTTGTTGGCGTTGTCTGTCATTTGCTCCGCGTGCGTCTCCTATAAAATGTTATCAGCGAAACGCCACGTGTAAATTGTGGTCGAATACCGAATCCCGAGGCTGTGCGGCCTATAACTCTAAAGATATTCGATATCGCTAATTTTAGCTATATGGGAGGTGCCACGCCCTTTTTTCCAACTCCCATAAAAAGTTATCAGTGAATCGCCACGTGTAAATTGTGGTTGAATACCGAATTCCGAGCCTGTGCGTCCTATACCTCCAAAGCTTTTCGATATCGCAAATTTGAGTTGTATGGGAGGTGCCATTCCCCCTTGTTTAAAGCCCATAAAATATTTTCGGTGAAACGGAACGTGTAAATTGTGGCCAAATACCGAATTCCGAGGCTGTGCGGCTTATAACTCCAAAGGTATTCAATATCGCAAAATTGAGTGTTATGGGAGGTGCTACGCCCACTGGGGGTAGGAGGGTGAAATATACTTTACGACCTATTCTCATACCTACCAAATATACATACAAAATTTCATGAAAATCGGTCGAGCCGTTTCGGAGGAGTTCCGCCTCAAACACTGTGACACGAGATTTTTATTTATTAGATATAGTCATTTCATTCTTTGGTACTGAACTAAAGTAGCTTACACATTACCGAACTTGTTCTCAAACAAAATGGCAAGTATAACTTGTTCGAAAGAGGTACGCTAACTCTTATTAAAGTAACCTGTTCGCCAAACAAGCGAAGAGTTTTTGTTGCTTTACGACATCATTTTGTTTCACAACCATGGTTTGAAGCAGAAAATCAAAAATGATTGCCAACAGGTTCGACAAACAGTCAAATAAGCTTCTTAACTATAAAATTGGTTCTAACATGGCCGCTCTTTTACGAATTTACTATTTACAAGCTGTTGAATTTGAAAATTTAAAAGCCTATAAATAGTAACCGTTACCATTAGTTCAGTACCAAAAAAATTTGCTCCATGGCTGTATTATTCTGAATCCTATTATATATCATCAAAACTAGAATACTTTAAAATTTTAGGTGGATTACTTCAAATGTTTTCTCTGGAAAATGCTCTGGAAATATCTCTGATACTACCTCGAAATAATACTTTTTACCTTTTTTGAAAGGTACAAATAGAGAATTTAATATGCTGGTCATTCATTAGGCTTCGGGAAGGACAACTGTTCCAAAAATGGAACTGTCTTTTAAGAACAAAAACGTGAAATATTTTTTTTTCAACTTTAGTTTTAATTTTTTTAGAAGCATTATCTTTACTTTTCGCATCAAAAGATATAAAATAATTTTGATCGGTTTCCGAAATATTAATTTTTGGACAAATACCACAAAATAGGAAAATCACTTATTTTCATACTTTACATGCATTTCTACAACAATTCGTATTTAGTCTAATCCCAAAATGAGATTTTATGCCCCCTCAAGAGATCCTTCAAAATAAATTAATTTTGTAGATAACGGTTTGAACATGATATAAAAGTTTTTGTTTATATTGACGTGAAATGACCGATATACAGTGGCGAACAAATCTAAACAAAACATATTAATTCAAGTTTACAAAATATATAACAATAAAGAAGATATTACAAAAATAACCAAAAATTCTATATTGCCAAGTTTGCACGGCGGTCATTTTATTACATTAAATATAAAATTAATATTTTGTGCAAAGTTCTTTCGTCTTAATGACGCTATTATTATGTCTCGGGATGCACTCGACTAGGGATGCTCAACTGCCAGCAAAAGTCGACTTTTTCAGCAATTATAATTGTAAAATTCGACTCATCGACTTTTTGAACCTTTAAAAGTCGACTTTTCAACTTTTTTCTACTTTTTTCGAATAAATTTTATACCGCTTTTGTTTGGCAGTTAAAAAGCAAATTTGAATTTTAATATGATATGATAATATGAAAGATGTGTTTTATTGTTAAAAAATAAAAAGTTCAGGTAATAAATAAAAAAAAAAAATATCGCAATTTTAGTTCTGAAATAGACAATATTTTTGTGCATAAGTGAATGCACAATTAAAGGAACCTCCAACAAGATGTTAAGGTGAAAGCCTGTTTCGTGAGTTGTTTGCTATGAGACCAGCATGAAAAAATAACATTTCGGATGACACCGAAGTTGCAACAATTGATAAACATTTTTGGGCGCCGACCCAAATAAAAATAATTTTCTTGCAAAAAAATTCCTATTTCTAAAGGACGCGCATTAAAGTATATAATTACATTTTTACATTTATCGACACAAGAGTTGCCAACGCATTAATTTGTTTTTGAACATTGATTTCGTCTATTCATTCAGAGAAGAGCAGTGTAGCTAGCATATTTATGTAGAATTTCTCACAAACATATAAAAAAAATCCATATTTTCCCTTTTAAAATTTTGAAAAATTTCTAAAATATCTTTCAATCAAAAATCTAAAACATCTTTCAATAAACATAACTCATGTTCGTAAACATAAATAAACAATACTTGTTATAACGAAAAGAATTATAGATTCTGACTCAAAAAATCTTTTTTCTGTTTTATACATAACTATTTGTTATAAAAAATTATATTCCATATACATTTTTTGCATCTAAGTGAATAAAATAAAACAAAACTTTTAGTATTTTTTTTAAATAATTAAAATTTTTGTTTTAGGTAACAAAACAATACAAAAACACACAACCATATATATAAAAATTAAATGAGATGAAGCAAGAAGCCCTTGAAGTAATTTAAGTTGTGACTTTTCAAATTGTCTGAAAATATAAAGTTTCAGTATTATGAAGGAATTTTTTATCAATTTCTATCAATTCTTATAAATGGAAATTACTATCGAAAGTAAAAGTCGACTATAGACTTTTTAGACCAGAAAGTCGATTGCCAAAAGTCGAAAATTTTCAAGCAAAAGTCAATTTTCGACTTATTTCGACTTCGAGTTGCACATCATTACTCTCGACCAGTCTTTCAATACTTGCAAGTGGAAGATCACGCCATTCCTTCTAAACGATGTTAGAATAGCTAGCCGTTTTTTTAGAATAGCTCACAAATTTCTGTATGCTTCGGATCCCAGTCTTGCTGGAATATCACCTCTTCTGTTGGATATGCGCTTAGGTCAACGAAATCCGGCAAATTGGTCTGTAAGATGTTCAGGTAGTCTTCTTTCTTCATTATACCGAATATTCTTACAAGTGGACCAATACGACACCATTTTAAGTAGCCCCACACCATAAGGCTACCACCGCCATCTTTCATCGTTTGGTATCAATTTACAAACTTGAACTAATACGTTTTTTTCTTAATAAATTGTATATATAACTATAAATTTGGTAGCGTTATATTAAAAAATTACTCAACAGCAATCAAAAATCCATAAAAGTGGCTCATTTAGCCAAATGTGCTCGCCACTGTATGTTAAATAAGAGGTAAAGTATTGTAAAACTGCATTTCCACATTGTGTCTAGAACATCAAGATTTTTTTCTAGGTCATCGAAGTTCAACATATAAAACCTTCCATACGAAAGAGGAAATATTTTTTTTTATATATAAAATGTGTTTTTGACGTAGAATTACGTCTTACAGCGCGGTTTGTATGGGGGTATTTTTCACAAATTTTTTCAAGCACATTTAAGTATGTTAGATGACACTTTGGGGTATATCTATAGCCTTTAATATTCATCGTACAAAGAAAAAATATATACCAATGTATCAGTTAGAGTGCGAATGAAAGGAATATCTAATTTTGAGTTTTGTCATTTCTGTAATAAAGTCACAAAATAGCAAAATCTAAGAAGAAAAAAAATTCATAAAGTTATACACAAAAGCTGCTTCAGTAGCTGCTTATGCTGTTGTTATGGTTGTTTTTGTAGTGTTTGTTTTTGTGGCTGTTGGTTTGGTTCGCAATCGTGTCGTTTTTATTGTGTTGCTTTTGTTGTTGTTGTTATTAGTATGTACGCAAAATGTACATATATATATATACACATCAGTTGCTTTTGTTTTTGTCCTTTGCTATTGGTATTTTTTTTATAGCAAGATAAATACAATAGAGAATACGTTGCGTGTAGCTACGGAGCCAGTATATACAGGGTTGCTAATATTCGAAGCGCCCATTTTATTTTTAAATAAATCAAAGAAACCACAATTTTTTGTCTGTTCGTCATGAATATCATTTAATTGCGTTCAAGTAGATTTGCTTACATTATTTCTTGAATATGATATCTCGTAAATGGTCGCCATTGGCCTCTACGATATATTGTGCCCGTTTTGCAGCATTTTTCATGGTTTTCTTCAACATTTCGATGGGAATGGCGGTTATTTCTTGACGGATGTTGGTTTTCAGCTCTTCTAGGGTCTTTGGCTTGTTGACGTAAACCTTTGATTTCAAATAACCCCACAAAAAGAAGTCTGGAGGCGTTAAATCTGGTGATCTTGGCGGCCAATCGAAATCACCATTTTTTGACATCAAACGGCCAGGGAACAATTGCTTCAAAAAATCGATTGTAGTGAGGCTTGTGTGTGGTGGCGCGCCGTCTTGTTGAAACCAGTAGTGCCTGATACGCTTTCGACGAACGATTGGCATGAAAAAATTGTTTATCATATCGCGATAACGCTCCTGATTGACAGTAACTCTGTGGCCATTATCATCTTCGAAAAAGAACGGCCCAATGAGCATTTTAGCACAAACGCCGCACCAAACAGTGACTTTTGCATCGTGAAGAGGTACCTCTTGAATCTCTTGTGGATTTTCAGTGGCATAAATACGGCAATTTTGTTTGTTTACCGTTCCGTTCAACTGAAAATGAGCTTCATCGCTCATTGAGTTGAGTTTTCACTATTGACTTGTTTTGTTGAATGTAAATTTCAACAATTTTAGAGCGTTCGCGTGGCGTGTACTGTTCCATTGTAAACATTTGCTTGGAATGACGCTTCAAACGCGGTATGTCATTAGTCGATTTGGCATCACTGCGGAAAGTTACAGTGTTGCCAGATGGGCGCTTCGAATATTGACAACCCTGTATTACTACTACACAGGTTTGCGCATGCGTTGTGCCTTGAAAGTTCCATTTATTATTGAAATACAATAAATTCGAATTATTTGTATTATGCATTATATTTTTTTCATATTAAAAATATATTTTGTTAACTAAAATTTAAATTTTAAATTACTTTTTAATTATACATACATATGTTCCTTACAACAGGAAAAATAAATATGTAATTCATATTTTCCAAAATAATTATTTTCATTTATTAAACGTATCTTTGAATTACATTTAAGTTTATCCAAAATAAAAAAGAACAAGAACAACAAATTCATCACTAAAAATATCAAACGAAAAATTATTATACAAAACAAATTTGTTTTTAAATTTGTTTTATATTTTTTTTTTGGCAACCCTTATACATACATCCATATTTTATTATACAAAACAAATTTGTTTTTAAATAATTTTTATTTATGAGATGAAATGCTTTAACCCGTCAATTTCCATGCTTCTGTCTGATGGCAGAATATTATTTTTTTTTGTGTTAATTGACGTGTTTAGATATTTAAAACATGAAAAATAAGAAAAAAAATGTTCATCCTTTATTTTTTAGGTAAGGGGGATGTCACCTACAGTTGACACTGGGCGTAATTTTTACTTTTAAGTTAATATGGTAATAAGAAGAATACGACTTATATCTATTACAAGTACATTTCTATTACAAGTTACATTCAATAACAACAATTTGCAAAAACAAGTATTACATGCGCATACCCTTTTGGCGTTTTTATAACAAAAAAAAGTTTCAAAACCACTTCGACGCACAAAAATTGAAAACTGTTTGAGACAAATGAATAATTTGACAGATGATGTATGTATCAGGGTTGCCAAAAAAAAAAATATAAATACTACTGTGTGTTTACTTTATAGTAGTAGTAAATTTTTTCTGATTTTTTTTTTATATTATAAATAAATTCTTCAATCTCTGCCACCTTTAGGTGACACTGGGAATTGACGAGTTAAAACGGTTTTGAAAAATAGAATTGAACATTTTTCTCTATAACTGTATAAAAAGGAATTCTACTTCTATACTTACGATACTATCGAAACTGTCTTTTTTTATTTATCAAATTTATTATAGTAATACCTCAGAAAATTCCCAATAAAAATTTTAATTTAGTTTTTTAAGTAATTTTTTAAAAGGAGTTCCTATTTTTATTCTACGATATTGAAGGATTAAATATTAAAAGATATTTAAAACATTAATTTGGCCACATAAAAACAGTTTTCTCTGGCAAAAGAGACTGATACCCATATAATCATGTTTGAAATGTTTTAAGTATTTAAATAATTTTGATTAAGCAAGTAACTGTACTGCAACTTTACGTAAGGAGTTAACGAAATATTGAAAATTCTTAAAACTACTAACTTTTAAAAATTATTTTCAAAATTTCAAAGTAATCACTTTTTAATCCTAAAATTATCGATTAAAATTAAAACTTTTGCAAAGGTTCCTTATAGTTTTGTGTGTCGACAGCTTAAAAATTTGAATAGATTTTCGTTCGTAAAAGATACTCTTAAGAGCAGTTAGAAACCACTTTAGATTTTAGACTTGAATTTACAGTCAAAGCTTTTATGCAGGGACCCAACAATATCAAAAATAGTAGCACATTTAGTTTTATAGCAATATTTTGAAAGCAATAATCTTAAATCCAAAATCGATTCAAAGTTAACAGTCTTAAAAATATCCTACATCAAAACTTTTCCTTATTTTATAAATAAAAAAACTCTTAACCTATTAATAGCCAATCTTATATTTTCGCTAACAACGGATGAGAAAAGTTTGGAAACTGATTTAACCCCAGTGCAACAAGGGATGCATTCGTCTCGCTGAAAAGTTGGACCACCCCCCCCTCCCCCGGTAGAATAAAACTCTATAAAAAACAAGGATCAGCATTAAAGCCAAACGGTATTGAACAGCCACAATAGAGTCAAACACTTAAGACAACTTAACCTACAAGCATCACTCTACCATACTTAACCACCCCACAACACAAACCGACACTCATGCTGCTCATGCAATAAATATGTTTAACCAAATTGCTGCCAGAAAGCACCAAACGTAACATATTTATTTACATTTGCGGCTAAATGGGGAGGATTTCTGTTAGAAAGACTGTGGAGGCTATGGCAAAGCAAGTCATCGGTTGTACGCCCTGCATTCGGCAATAAGTGGAATAGACGGGAATGTTTATCGTGTACTCGTTGTTGCTTGTCTGTGGTAACAGCTTTTCAAAATTCCATATTTATTTGCTTGCTAAACCGTACAAGGGACTCTCACCCCATCTTTTCTACACGCACATATCCACACTCATAAACCCACAACACTCTAGAGGCGATATTTTCCAAATTTCACTTAAATGAACCCATCAGCTAAAAGCAGAAGGCAGAATCTTTTCAACCTCGCACTGCACTAACCCGCTGCCACATTACGGAGGTATTACAAAATGTATTTTATCTTCATCGATTTGAAAATTTATACCATTGTTTATTCCACCTCGACATTTTATTGACTGCTGGTGAGGTGGTGCACGAAATTGTTGTAGCATAAAAGTGAAAAGAAACGCTTGTGGAGGGGTTGTGAAACTGGTTAACAGTGGATAAAAGCTATAATTAAATAAATAAAATGACTTTAGAACGGTGTTGTCGAATGAGATAATTTTGATCATGCATTAACACTAGAGTTCAGCAACTACATCTTTTTCGCACTTTCTCCGCTTTAAATCATATTAAGAACCAACCCAAATATCATTGAATACCTCGACGATATTGATAGAGTGGTCCAAAACAACCAGACAAAAAAAATTAGAATATTTTACCCATCATAATATGGGTTGAGCTCAGGGACAACACAATACAAAACAACTAACCATGCGCTTACATGGAACATTATTATTAAAGCTCGGATAGTTATGCACAGAAAAGTACCAAAATATGCATGCATTATGCACGAAAAAACTCTGGAATATGCCTAAAAACATGCAAATAAAAATAAATCAAAATAAATAAAATAAATCAATTAACAATTTGAATATGGTGTGCTATTGTTTTATAAGCTCGGTTTAAATGCTCAAATTTTTTACCAAATTGTTGGTCGAACAAGATAGAAGAACGTGGGAATTCCATGGGATTTTAGTCAGGGCTTGAAAGTTTGATCATTTGAACAGTGCTTTATGGGCCACTGGTGGAATTTAAAGGGATAATTGTCTCATCTCTTTCGTGCCCACAATGCTATGCTGTTGAAATGAAAATATAATAGCCTCTATCAGGCAGTTGGTCAACGCTCTGACGAATATATTGAAAATATGCATACAAATTTGAAAAACATGCATTTTAAATCAAAAAATGCTTGATGGCTAGAAAAATGCAAAATATTCATACAACATGCACATGTTTATCTATCCGAGCCCTAATTATCATACATTAGTTTTCAATCTACTTTTGAATTTGATTTTATCTTTAAATTCAAAATTTTTACACATCGCATCGAACTTGAAAATAAATATCTTACCAATAAAAAGCGCCCAGTTAGTACTAGTGTTCGACCGAATATTCGGTTTCGGTTACGGCCAGTTTCGTCCCTTTTTGCCAGTTTCGGCTATTCGGCCTCAATATGCCTCAACTTTTGGTAAAAACTTCTTGCATCAGTCACTTAATTCAAATATAAAAATATTTACGACGCATTATACAAAACAAAAACTATTAATTCGTCTATAATTTGATTTCTCGTGTTAACGCAAAACATTTTGGTTAATTTAATGCGTTCGATACTATTATTTTCGATTATCTCTATTGCAACTAATATTAAAGTTTTATAGGTACTGAAGCCAAAAAATGATAATTAAACTTCCGAACGAATTCTGAGTGTGTGCAAAAAAAGGAAATCATAACGAAATATTTCTATTTTTAAATTACTAAACCCTTTTAAAAAAACAAAAATTCTTTGTTTTGTAGTTCTATAAAAATGAACATTGTAGGTCCATACTATTTTGAGTTCCTACTGAAGATATAAACTATGCAAAGCTTTTGTAATACAAAAAAAAAAAAATTAAAAATTATCTCATTTATTATTATAGTAAACTTCAATTAGTTATTATAAGCTTTAATATTCAAATTATATTTTTTTATATTAAACTTTTTCTTAAGTGCACGGTTAGAAATCTTGTACTAAAATTGAAACTTTTCTGTACTACATATAAGTCTACACCAGCTTTGGTTTCAAATCTAGTATTTACAAAATACTAAAAAATGGTTTTAATACAGCTTTGGTTTCAAATTTAGTACAAGCTTGGATTCAAATATTTAAAAAAAAAAAATAACAAACAACGCGAGATTCGATCACACGACATTGAGTTTGTAAACTCACTACTCTAACCACAGAGCTATTGGCTTATACATAAAAAGCGATTGGCTTATACATAAAAAGCGCGATAAACAAACATATGAACCGAGTCGCCTAATATTGAGATCAGCATTGCCAGGCCAACTTTTTACGGGTCTTAATCCAAATTTAGTATCCACATGTACTAGAATTTAGTATTATTTGTATTAAAAACAAAAAGTAATACAGAGTTGTACTTAAATTGAAACCAAAAAGACTAAAATTGAAACCAAAAAGCTAAAATTTAAACCAAAAATCTAAAATTGATGCTGTAATATTTCTTTTGGTTTCAATTCCAGTACTGAAAAGTTTTAAGTATGAGTTAGTATTTGAAAATTTTCAATTTGAAACCGCAAGGTTTAAAAACATGCAGTAATATTTTAGTGGGACTAAAATTTAGTCCAAGATTTCTAACCGTGTGTATGAAAGTACTTTTGTTTCCTTTAAAAAAAAGAATTATTTGTAAAAACTTAAATTTTCATATTAATACCAGTTTCGGTTTCGGTATCGGCCGAATATTATAAAATGGCCGAATATTCGGTTTCGGTTTCTGCCAAAATTCCGGTTTCGGTCGGACACTAGTTAGTATTCTTGCACGGTTAAAAGTCTATGACTAAATTATAATACATTCTGCATGAAAACTCAAATATTAAAATTCAGTTTTATTTCTTCATGGGACTAAATCTTAATACATGCTGTACTAAAATAATTTTGGCAAAAAAACTAACGAAACTTGTGGGGTTCAAACCGTTTAGGTGGTTATAAGATTATGCCTCTAAAAACTGCCTATGAACCGAACCAAGCAAAACGCGGGTTTTTAGAGTATTCCAACATGTTTAAGGGCACACACAGCCCTTGATCTAAAAGCGACCCTAACTAAATTGTGTCGATAAGGCAATTCTCCTTAATTTAGGAAGCATTTAAGTATCTCGAGAATTACCTAAATTATTTAGGAAGCTCTGCCTTATTGACACAATTTAGTTTAGGTCGCATAATGATTAAGTCGCACACAGCCCAAATATGTTCTAGGTTTTAAAAAAAAATTCTAATATTTTGAAGAGTTTAGATTCTAATACAAGTATTAAAGAAATTCCTGATTTCAACGATAGAATTAAAAATGAGTCGAAGATTTTTGACCGTGTGATAAAAGCGAATTTTTGAGCAGTTTCATATATTTTATGATTTGATGGATAATTTCCGTTCAAAGACGGCAGCAACACATAGTGCGCTGAGCCTTTATGAAAAAAGGACAACAATAGAAAAAGTTATTTTATCTTTTATATTTTTTCATCATTGTTAATTTGAGGGCGCAGATTTAAAAACAATTAACAGATAATATGTGAATCTTTCATTTATATCGCAAATTGGGTGCTGTATAATAGATTTTTGAGAGACAATAACGTATTACGCTTTTTGCTTAAAATTATTTTATTTTGTTCAAAAATAAAAACCTTCTTTGATTGTTTCAATAGGTCATGATTTGCAAAGATTCAAAACAAAATTTGTTTAAATGCTATGCAACAAATTTCCACAACAGGTAACAATGTACAAATGTCTTCATTTTTCTGTGTATGAAAAGGAGCAAACTAAATTTTGGGAACAAAGAGTTGAAACCTAAAGCAAAAATAAGAAAATTTTTTGTAAAAGCGACGATTTTTTATGTCATTTACAATTTGCCGAAGTTTTTAGGAAACCAAATTTCCAAAATATATTCGGAAATATATTTAACACATAGTCAAAATTTTGTTTAAAAAATGCGCAAAAAGAAAATAAAGATGCTGAGTAAGAAGTATTGAAAATTGATGTAAATCGGTAAGACCGATTTTTCACCTCTTAAAAGTTTGCACATTTTTAAAAAAGCCTTAAGCCTTTTAAAAAATAAAAGCTATTTTATTTTGCAAAATTATATTTATTCAAAACAAACGATTTTTGACTTAAAAAAATTAATTTAATTCCATTAATTTTTTAATAGCAATTTCAATACTTTTCCAATTTTCAATTTCAATATCTTTCAGATTATTTGATTAAAAAAATTATCTATTTATTTTATTATTTTTATTTCCAACACAAATAAAAATCATTAAAAAATGAAAAATCCCAAAAATACAAAATTTAAAAAATTAACATCACGGATAGCTATGCCATAGTCTTTAGCTAATTTGTGCAAAAACTTACAAAGCTTTTATAGCAAATTAAACTATCAATAGAGCTAGTAGTAAAGTTGTGAATTCTGAAACAAATTTTGATGCAACTTAAAAATAAATTTATTTATTTCTGAAAAGTACAATAAATTCATCAAAAATGTTACTTTCAATCTTTAAAATTTACAATATTACAAGTAAATATCTGTTTTAAACTTCATATGTATTTCAAGAATAATAATATAAAGCTAAATAAAGTTATTTGGTGCATTAAAGTCATAAAATCACATATTAGGTTACAAAAAAAAAAACATAAGTAAAAATAAGAAAGTAAAATAAAAAACAACAATTTTCAGTTTTCTCTTGTACACGCGAAATCAACAACAAATTTGTCCAAACAAAACAAATTAAGTTCCTGCAATTGAACTCAAAGCTTGATATTTTTTCAAGTATTTTGATTTCCAATTTACTTGTTGTAGATCTCCGGTAGATATACATTAAAAGAAAGAATTATATATAAAAAATCGGTGAATTACTTTTAACTTAGTTAAAATGGGATAAGATTATTTTTCTGAATCGCTAAAATTACTAAGATTTTAGAGAATTTTTAAAAATATTTTACCAAAGTCACCTTCTTCACACGCAATTTCATTTATCAGTAACGCTTTCGCATATTTGCAATTAATCGGAAGTCACCGCCATTTCGAAAAATATATAAAAACTAGCAGGCCACTGTTGTCCGCGGCTTTGCCACGGAGAAAGGAAAAGAGAAGAGAGCAAAATGGAGTTAATTGAAACTCTCGCAACAGAGCAAAGTGAAAAGAAAACAATTAAGCAATGCGTGGCAGCTGGAATAAATGCTTAAAAAACTAAATAAATCTGCAGCACAAACCGGATATTTTAAAATGTTCATCATAAAAATCGGCCCAGTACTTTTGGAGTAAAGTCGCAACATTAATTTTGAACATAAATTTTATATAATAGTATAGATATAGATAAGTTGAAAAAAGCCATTGAGATTGAATCATTAATTTTTAAATAGTGAAAACCGTTTTGAAATTTTATGTTTCGTTATAGAGATATAAATATTTATTTGTAAGAATTTTTACACACAGAAATATTACATTACATGTTTAAAAGTTATTTGTTTAAAAGTTATAAAAATATTCTAAAATATCTGGATTTATTTTACTTTCAATATAGACGTGCATATAAGGGTTTTCCTCATTAAACTAATTTTTATGGGTATTTTCACGACAATCAGTAAAGTACAATATACTATAAACACGCCACATATTTTGAAATTTTCGTAATAATGTTTATTTTTTTTTGGCATTAAAAGAAAACCTTGAAGTGTTTGCTAAAATGAAAGATGTTATGTCTAGTTTTTGTAAATCATAAAATAATTTTACGTTTATGTGGTCATGACAGGGGGGTTAACAAAATATTTTAAAAAAGTTTGCCAGAAGTGTGGCAGATAAGAGGTGGCCATGATAATAGGATCAGCTTATACGTTTGGCTTCCTATGGGTCGATTCCAGAGAGATATGAACAATTTTGTACAGTTTTTGTATGAGAACCCCAGAAAGGTGGTAGCTATATTTAAAAAATGTGGGGGCTTGAAAATAATAGGAGCTCATCCATTAAACTCCTCTTAGAGTGCATTCGGTACAGATGTAAATGGTTTTATTTACTGCGTTATATTGAAAGAAACAACCACGCTTCCCACCATTTGTTGTTATTTCGAAAGCACAATAAAAAAGGTCGTATATGCAAAAGCATCACAACAATCAATTGATCGTTCGATTTTGTGTGAATGCCAAATAACTGAAAATAAATTAATTCATGCCGTTTTCTGGGCCGGACCATGGTGAAATTATACAAGGCAGTAGCCTTTTGGCCTTCACCTGATGTCAAAAAAGACCACGGTCGCAAAATCCGATATAACCCTCTTTAATAAGATTTCAAACAGTTAATACCTGTTAAGCTAAAAACACTTGTCTACATTATTTAATCTATACATTTTTTGTATCTTTGAACATCGTTTTCGCCCATTGTACAGCTTATATTTTAAGCTTCGGTTCTTACTTATCCAACACAGCACAGTTATAACAGCTACAAAATACAAAATAAATGTTGCAACATTTTTGCCACATTTCCGAACACTCAGCAGCAGAGTTGGAATGGAAGTAGCAAGCTAGCAAATGCCGAGTTGATTTGTCGGCGTGGTATGCGGCATGTGGCAAAAGTGTGGCAATAAGAAGGATAATATAACCGTTATTTGGCATGTTGCGCAAGGCTTTGTGTGTTCCTGTCAGTGGTGGCAAGGGATTGAGCTGCGCACAGGTTTGAGCTAAAACTTAAAATATGCTCGTGGCAAGTGCAGTAGCTTAGCTCGAAGTAGGGGTGAAGGGGGCTCTCGTGCCGGTCGGAAGGCCTTAGGGTGTCAAAATAGCCCTCGGCATTTATTGAAACATGCAAAATTATAAATTTTGAAATTATATATTTATATCAGTGTCGGGCACATTTTAATTTCCCAAACACACGTGTTTGGAAAAAAAATTCTGCTTGAGCGACGTCGACACATGTACACTATAAGCTTCTTCGTGTCGCTTTCAATCGTGTGCGTTCGGCTGTTCTTTTGTTTGGATTTTTGCTAAGCAAATCAAGTCAGTTGATGTTGAGCACTTGTAGATAGGTCTAGCTGCGCAATTTTACAAATGCACAGATAAAAATGAAGAATGAAGAATGGGAAAATGCTTTTTATTATAGAAAACAACGATGGCCACTTGCAATGCATGATTTGTTATCGCATTATGAGTCGCAACAATATGTTTTCTTTGCAAAGAAATTTCTTCTCTTGCCATGAAAACTTTATTAAGCTAATCGTGGATGAACGAACGTCAATATTTTCAACTTCTCTAGCGTAAATTGCGTTTTTTCAAAGTGACGTTCACAAGCATTAAACTCGCTCCCATTAGCTTTCACATACTTAATAAAATTGCGCTACCGAGTAGACGGACGCAAAACACATTTGCATCGATGAACTGCCAGCTTAAAACTGACAAACGCCAAGTTACTCTTCGTTTTTCTCTGCTTCACACACAAGCAAAGAATATGATAATATGTGTGTGCTTATCACTGATTTATATTGATCAGAATTCAAAAGACGTGCGTACTTCAAGTTTCAGTATCAGTTACCTGACGGGTGATTTATGTCAGTCAGTTTTGGAGGTTAAAGTTAATGAACAGTCATGGAATCACAACATGGATAAGCACATGCCAACTTTTGATCATTGCAACAGTTATCGTGATCTGAAACCAACGTAGAACCTTCCATATCTTAAAAAGAAATTTTTCAATAGTAGCGTTGTGTTAGAAAAACTTAAGACCTAACGGTAATCATTTTTCCTAATGAGGCCGATAGATACCAGATAAACCCATTAGTCTTTGTGAATCATTACTGATGATTTCATAATCTTAAGGTGCCGAAGTTCAATTTTTATTAAAATAGTTGCAAGATTTGACAGTAAGATGGATCTAGTTTTTATGAATCTAGTCGAATTTTAGGGGACACTACGTTAAAAACAAAGGTTGATCAAAAAAATACCAACCTAAAAATTGCAGAACGATCGATGATCATTAAGAACTTCCGTTTTGAGCAGGTACTATAGTTATTTGACTGAGAATCGATTTTTCATAATTTTTCGTTATTTGGTCATTCATTATCCAATGACATCAAATATTATTGTATTTGGAAAGTTATTTTTGTTTTTCTTTATAAGACGCTTCCGATGAGGACAAGTGGTTCATTTATCTAGATTTTATAGCTAATTTATGTATATACAAGGAGAAATTCTAATCAAAACCTAAAATACAGTTTTGAAGGATAAAATCTTTAAATGCAACTTTTGACAAATTGTGTTTCATGTCGTCTAAAACTTTTAAAAAGGGAAAAATTAATAAAATTCATAAAAATTTCATAAAAAAATCTGGTTTTTTGACCAACATGTGTCTTAAATCGGAAATTCTTAACACTCTCCGACCGTTCTGAATTGTTAGATGTCTTTTATAAAATTGGTCAGTAATTCCGAAAAACAAAAAAATATTTTCAAGAATATCTGTTAAATAATGATTACTTATCATTGATCATAGTCATTAGGAATTAGATTATTTTTTTAAAAGGTGAAATAATTCTAACTACAATTCTTTTCTGTTAGGCTCAGTAATCAAATAATTACGATTACAAAATATGAAATAATAATAACGACTACATGAGGTTACGAAAATAATCACAAAGAATCAAATGAAATCAAGAAAAAAAAGTTATTTTGATAATTAATTGTGATCTATTCTTTGAAGTTTTACATGATTTTTATTGTAAGCTATTAAGATCAAGTAACAACAACAAGCACTCTGTATAGAGTTAGTCACACAGCAGACAAGACAGACTGATTCGAAGTGAGATACCCCTTCATCTCCAGTAGTCTTGAGTGATTAAGCTGTGACCAACCCACTGTCTAAGTTTTATATGACTTGATACGAACAAATTCGCAAGAATTTTTTTATAAAGCAGTAAGTATTTGTAGATCAAGCCTATAAAGGTAGGGACCAAGGATTGCCGTTTGTTATAGTTGATTCCTAGAAAATAAGAGTCCGACTACTTTTATAGATTATTTTGAATTATTCTTAATTATTTTAAGACTGAAATTCTTAAAGGACAAAAATTTTGTTAAATTTTATTGATAAGGAAACATAGATATTAAATTAATTACACGGTGGTAGAGTGAAAATGTACATTAGCTTAAGGACATATGCACTTCGTTGAAAGTTAATAAAAAAAATGTATTATAATAAGGTTGTAAACTTGTTTTGTATAAAAAATAAGTTTTAATATATTCCACTGTGGTTTTGAAAAAATGTAGGCGCATTGTGATAAGTCCTTTTAAGTTCCAACGAAAAATAGTTGCAAGCACGTGAGAACGAACGTTTTGAAATGCGTCACTAGAATAAGGACAGTACTAATTTTTGTGTGATTGCGAGAAGTTGTACAAAATTTCTCATTGTGATTAATTTCTACTTGCATAGTAAATGCATAAAATAATTTTTTTTCGAAAAATGGCAGAGGGAAAAATTGAAGTGAAACTGAAAAAGCTGAAACTGTAGTATTACATAAAGAAGGGTACAGCATTTTTTTAATTGCTGCTTAAATTGGGAGAAGCAAAACTGTGGTGAATAAATTTCAGAGAAATATTGAAAACTAAAAAAAAACCAAAAAGGGCGCACTAATGCCCAAAACTCAATAGCGCGTTCGGTTGGTCGGCCTTTGACAGCTAGACTAGAAACAACAGGTTCTTATGAAGTAACACTAAATTCAACTTCAGACAGTGAGGCAGGGGTAAAGTACGATCAAAGTTGTGAGTAGAGAATTTGTCTACTAGCTCGAGCGTTTGACACTCCATACCAATGCTGGGTTGAGAAATTTTAATATGTGGGTATTTCTTCGATTTCGATGGTAAAAAAGATTTTCATGGGTTAATCGTGGGATTTTATAATTGGTGTGACTTTTTTAAAATTTTATGTTGTTAAAGTAATATAATAATGATTTTGATAAATTTATAATAATATAAATAAAATTTCTTTACATATCCTATTTAAAATAATGCATATATATTATAAATAATATAATACAAATACAATATTATATTATAAATAAAAGATTAATTTTTACTTTGAAAAAAGAAAAGAAAGTTTCTTTGCTGCTAGCGAACTCACACTACGATGAGTAAGCTCAATCACTGCATCTCTGATACACATTTATAACAAAATAGGGGCACCCCCAGAAGGTAATAAATAGGACCAGATCATACATTTAACCCTCCTAAGGGTCATAGATTTTTTTTATATGAACTATAATAGACATTTTTGTTTCTATTCTTTGTGTTTTTTAACTATAATAGACATTTTTGTTTCTATTTTTTGTGTTTTTTGTATGAGGACCCCCAAAAGGATGACAGATATAGTGTAGGTGTGTTCAGAAGATATGTTGAGGAGGAAAATTAATAGGACCAGCTCAGAAATGTTACCCCCTCCCCCCCCCAAGGGTAATAGATTTTTTTCATATGAACTATAACTAAAAAATTATTCATTTTGTGTTTTTTTTTTTGTATGCCCAGAAGGGTAGCAGATAGTGTGTAGGTGTGTTCAAAAGAAATGTTGAGGGGGAAAATTAATAGAACCAGCTTATACACTAGAGCCCACAGCAGGTAAATCAGCTGATTCAAACATAAACAAACTGTTATTTTGTGGGTTAAAGGTAGATATGCCAAGAAAAAGCGAAAGACAATAGTGCTATTCCCAGTTACGGGCAAATAGCTTTGCAAATGAATGCCCTACCAAACATTTGCCATCAACTGTGAGCACACTTTTTGGAACACTGTTGCAAACAAAACTCACAACTATTTTGATTAAAATGTGACAGCTGATTGATTGCACAGTCAAATGCAAATCTGTACATTTTGTTGTTGTGTTGAAAATATTTGCCATCATATTTTGCAAATGCCACGATGCCACGCTATTTGCCCGTAATCGGGAATAGCCCTTATGAATGCTTGAGTGAAAATTGCTAATAAATAGCACATTTCTAATATGAAACGCTTGATGAACTGATAATTATCAATAAACCATACAAATATCAACCATACCATAAAAACTTCAGCCTGCTTGCACGAAAAGCATGAATATTTTGCTCAAGCTCAAATGCACAGCCTAATGCAATGGATAGTGAATACCTCTATCATTTCACATATTATAGGGATTCATGCAAATGGGCAATACCCTTATAAAAAGTATAAAGCGTTTAAGTTTATCAGCTTTATAAATTTGAATGGAGAAGCCTTTGCACAAACCAGATATATTTGCTCTTTGATTTAGGTGAGCAAACGAGGTGGCAAACCTTTATGATGAAGAAGCTTAATTAATTTATTATCACAAGCTAGTAAAAAATTAATGAGAGGTAAGAATTTGTGAATTGGAACAAGAGTAACAAATATTTAATTCTAAAAATTTCAGAAATCATTTTGAAAATTACATCTTAAAAACTTATTGAAAACATATGCAGCATATGACAATGTATTGCAGCTGACATATAAGCTGCAAATGCACAATCGACTTGAAGGATTGTTCATATACCCTGCCTAATAGAAAAAACTAAGTGCTCATATTATAATACTGCAACTTTGCAAGAATACCATTATTATATTAAACATACATAAAAAAATATCTCAAATTTTTAAAGTAGGTCGTTTAATAATTTTATTACAATAATTACTTATTTTTCATTGATGTATTAAAATTAAATCTGCATCCATTTAAAATTGCATGATTTTGGAAAAAGGGCAGTTTTGTAGGATTTTTTGAATAGCTGCTTTTATTGACATCACCAAAATGGCAGAGGCACGATCTGTCAAAGCAACATTAAGTTTTGCAAAGTTTTAAGGTCGTCCGTTGTCGACAGTTGTATCGTAAAGTTTTTACAACGCAGACCAAAGTATGATCAACGGCCGACCGACCAAACGCACTATTGAGTTTTGGGCATAATAGAGCAACTACAGCAGTAGTAAATAGATTAATACTATGTGCAGCGTTCAATTCGGCTAAATTTGCAGCAAAAATCAAGGCTGAAATGGAAGTTGAATCTAGCCTTTCAACACTGTGCCACGTCATTAAGTAATCTGAACACTTAGAGCAAAGAAATATTGACAAAAAAACCACCGCTCAATCAACAACGTAGCATTTTTGTATGTTTTTGTATAGAATTTGCTAAACGTTCAATGTCCTGGAGTACGCAGAGGAGAAGAGTTGTTTTCCCGAATAAAAAAATTCAATTTAGATGACCCTGATGACTGCAATTATAATTTTCACTATTTAAGAAAAGAATAACGGTTTTTAGCTAGACACCATAACAGAGAGGGTTGTGTAATGGTATAGGGCGCTTTTTTCAAGTATGGAACGATTGACCTGGTTGCCGACAATGCAAAAATTACTGTACAAACAAAAGCATACCGGATGTGGCTTGCCACATTTTCATAGTTTATTTGTAACACTTAATTGGACATACCAATATGACAATGCCCCAATTCACACGGCAAGACTCGTTAAAAGCTGGATTCAGGAGCAAAATCTTAAATTCTTGGAATGGTTCTCTTTTTATCCTGACCATAACGTTGTGAAAAATGTGTGGGGTTGGCTTTCGAGGAAAGTATACGAAAATGGAAGAAAGTTCGATAGCAAAAATTATTAATTGACGCCATCAATATGGCTTGGAATGAAGTTAACTTAAACTACTTGAAATCACTTTACGATTCAAAACCCAGTCGTGTCTTTGAGGTGATTTCAAAGAATGGTGGTAGTACGCACTACTCAAAATGGTAAGCATTATGACAATAACCATTTAGGAATAAAAAATTCAAATCCGTGCACTATTCTTGGATTTCTCTTAAGAGTCCTTCTCCTAATGAAGAACAAAAAAAAAATATGAAATTCAACAAGTCGTATCAGTGAAGTGCTACAAAGTGTTTATTACTGCTTGAAGCAGACTTTTTTATTTGAATTTATTTTTTCTATATTACTTTTCCTACTTTTTGACTATTTTTTAATTTCAAGTAATCGTGGTTATTACTTTATCGTTTGCAATCGTAATCAATTACTAATCAGAAATATCTCACCTGAGGATTATATAATTATTACAATTATTTTTTTCATATAATCTAATTGATTACTAATCGTAATCGCAATATAACAGCTACAGTTTTTAGTGCATAGTCTCGTAGTTTTCGAGATATTTTCAGATGTGTGTTTAAGTCTAATTATATAGCGAATCTTTTTGCAGTTTCATAAGTTTGGTAATTTAATAATTTTTTTTTTATAAAATTTGAAATATTATAAAGTTAACTAAAAAATAATATTTCCACCAGTAAATTTTATTATCTTACATTATTATATTACATTAATTTTGAATTATTTTGATACATGTTTTTAATATCTAAAATAGCAAACGTATATCACGTAAAATTATAGATGTAATGTTATCGATATTTCTAGTAAATACTGCATCAAAAGTTGTCCCCAATCGTGTTGTACAAGTATTTGGATCGCTTATTATTCGTAATTATATATGGGTATTTTCAAACTGGCGTTACGGTATGAAGAAATATTAAAAAACAATAACGAGAATGTCTAATTTTAAAAATGGCTTTTCTTTATTTAAGAATTTTGTGATTGTATTTTTATTTTTAAAGACTAAAAACTAATATTGAACTGTTTTTGTAAATTTTATGCAGATCTTAGCAACAAATCGCAGTTAGAAAAACTGGTCTCATTGATGGAGGCAAACTTTGACTGCAAAGGATATTTGTTCCAAAGTTCAGGCGAAAAAAATGGGAAGAACTCACGCCAAAATTAAATTCCTTAGGACCACCAGTTAGAACAATAGCAAAGTGGCTTAAGAGTTTTCTACTTCTAGCCAGCTCCGTCAAGCTTTCATCCTCTTCTGAGGAAGCGTCGAATCTTATGGAAATTATTTTCGTCATAGTCATAACTTTTTTGTCTTATTTTTTGCAATCAACTTTCAAACTAATTGTAAATATTTAGTTGAAATAAAACAACGATCACCTGATAGAAATATACTACCGTGAACAAACAATGTGAACGAAATTCACAATAGCGCTTACTCTTTGTCAAAAGCACGTTATAATACCAAATGCAAATTCGTTCGATCAGGCCTTTCGACTACAGTCGAAGATCCAACGCAGCTCATAATAAAGGCTATAAGCAATAATATGTGCTGGCGTAACGTTACTAAAAACGAAAGTGATTTTTGACTTGGATTACGAAATTTGCAAAACTCTCTGAATTGGGCAAGACTCTTTGTACACAACTTTCTTAAAGAGGGTTTGAAATAACATAAGTTTATTTTCCATGTGATCAAATTTAAAAATCTTTTCTGGTTTTTTTTTATTGGGCTTTTTGATCTGGCGTTACGTTACTTAAATGTCCATTGCAGTTAAATTGGGTAATCAATTACTTAGGTAGTTAAGAAATAATGTAATTAAGTAATTAGTAAACTACTTTAATATATTGTTCTTTTCTTGCCCCAACCATTTTTTTTATCTTTAGCCAATGCCTTCCATTTTTACTCAAAGAAAAAAGTTTGCGAAACTAAACATTTACGAAAAGGGAAAACTACATTTGTAAAACAGTGCAGACGATTTTATCATCATGGTTAATATATTTATGTAGAAATTGCTTAAATTAATAAAATTAAAATGTTTCCTTTAGATAATATCATAAAATAGTAAGTTTTTAAGAAGTTTTAATTTGTTGGTCACGGTACTTTTCTGTAGAAATGCCCATATATCAAAACCGCATTGTTTAACGCATAGAATTTTTATGAAATTGATTTTTTTTATATTTTAAAAGTATAGTCGTTCTGATGTTATTTTTACTTCTACTGAAGGTTTTTAGGTATTAGGTATTAGGTTAGTTGTTAGTTTTCTAAATAAGCGATTAATTTACATATAAATTGGATAACGTCATCCGTAGGCAAAGACGCATAAAATATTAATGAACTTTGGTTATTTTTCTAGATTTTCGCCTAATAAATGCTATTAATTTTAATTTATCAACTGATTTCGCTGGTTAAGATTTTTAAAAAGATTAGAAGAAAGAAAAGAGAGAAAACTGACAAAATAGTGAACATTTTCTCGAAAACGGATTTTTTTTGGCAATTATCGTTAGCTGGGCAAACGATTTTTGATCGTTCTGAAATTTTGTATGTCCTTTTTTTTCGATCAACCTGACATAGCGGGGTATCCCGTTAAATTTCATGCTATTTTCAAGGGGATGGGGAACATATTGTTCTTTTCCCCGTGCGCAAAATGTCCAAGCTACGCCACTAAGCAAGTAGCAGTAAAAAAAGGCAGCGAAGCATGACGAAACATGAGTAACGTACAGACGAAATATTGGGGTGGTGTGATTGGGCGGTAGGTTCAGTTCATAACAACAAAGATATTTATTTTTGGCAAGATGGGGTCTGTCTACTGGTTGCGGTAAGGAAGTGAGTAAGTGACTGAACGAGTGCGAAACATGAATCGTTTTGTGCACGGACTGAGTGCGACAAGCAACAACTTTTTTTCGGAAGGCATCATTAAATTTGTATGTGTGTGCAAAAATGAATGGGTGTGCAGAAATGTGTGTGTATGTCAGTGCATAGGTATGTGAAACTTTTTGGATCATTCCTACTTTGAAAAATCTTTTTCAAATTTAAGCCGGATATGGAAGGAAGTAAATCGAAACCACCTCTTTCTACCTAATCAACTCCCTAACTCAAAATCTTGGAAAGCAAAGTGAAGCAGTCAAAGCCACACCGAAGCAGAAACAGCTTTTTTGTCGTTCTTGCTGTTAGTGTTTATGTTATTGTTTTTGTTTTTGTTGTAGTAAATAAAATGTTTGCGGGTGCAATAAGCGTAAATTCAGTGGTTTCATGTCTTTCCTGCTCTTCATAGCGCCGTCCCACTGTTTTGTTTTTTCTTGTTTGGGTGATGAGTGGACATTAGGCGAGCAGAGAACTGTGGTGCCTGGTTAACTGTGTTGGCTGGATGCATAGGTGGGTGGGCTGCTTGCTTCAATTGGTGGGTGGCCACTTGGTTCTTCGCAAAGTGGTTGCATGCGAGTGTTTGGCATGCTTGACAGGATAACACGAAGTAATTCAATTCCAAATACTTTATGTTACTTGTATGTCTTTGTTGTTGTACGTCGTGTTGATTTTCTTGTTTCTGGTTAAGAACACAGAGGAGGAAGATATTCGTAGTTACGCGACCGTTTTCATGTTTATTTATTTTTTATGGTTCTTTCGATGGTTTATTGAAATTGAATTCGTTGAGATATTTTTTGACGTATAAGCATAAAAAACATTAATTGCTTTTATTAAATAATACAGTCCAACAATTTAAGTCTTTTTGAATGCAACTTTGCATATTCCGTCGCGAATTTGCATTATTCAAAAAAGTGTCCGTCTCGAATCGAAAAAAAAGTCCAAAATGGACTCGCATATGAAGTTTGTTCCGAGTTCGAGACAAATCCGTAACAGTGAAAAAAGGGATTCACGGTTCTGAGAGGAATTTTATACGAAAACAGATCAGTTTCGGATAAAATATATGAAAAAGCAAGTCCATCTCGAATTCGAAACAGATACGTATGGCACACTGATATGTACAAAAACTTCAAGAGCTAGAACTTTGATTTACGTGAAAAAATTCAATAACATTTTATGCCTAACAATTCTTCGATCGGTTAATGCACGCCGAATTTACTGATATTACATACTAGAGAGCTGCATGAATGTGTTTGAACTGCGCTCTACAGTGAGTGCAGTACTGAAGAGTACTTCATTCATATGACTTAAGCAAAGAAGAGTTCATTATAATAAATGTTCAACATGCTTAAGAGATGAAGCGTATCACACTCTGAAGCTTCTCTTGGTGTTTTTATTTTCACTCATGTTCTGTGCTTTCAAATAAATAAAAACGTGTGCAGCTTTAAGCGTCTTAAATTGCTTGGGTACAGTCAGTGAAGTGAGAATGAGGTAAGTTAATTGAAGATGTTTTGATTTTTGGCCGGTTGACGAAAAATTATTATGAAATGTAGACTATTTTCTTGTATATCGTTGAAATAAATGATTTTTTTTTTAAATGAAATACAGGGGGTCCCAGACTTAGAGGACAATAATGCGGGGGGGGGGGGTGGTTCCTCGTGATGAGACGAGCATAAAATCGTATGGGTGGGGGTGGTAGCAAACGCCCCCTGGGGAGTTAGGGGGAAAAACAAAAGTAATAGGTGTCATTCCGTTTTAATCCATAAGTAACATACCTCCACACCGATTACCAAACTTAATAACTTTTTGAAAAGGAAATTTCCTTTTCAATATAAGCGCAAAGTTTTGCCATAAAGTCACAACTAAAAAAGTTATGAGTACCTAAAGTCAAAAAATACTTTTTTTTAAAAAAAAAATTAAAATTTAAAGGCAATTTTCTCGAAAAATGTTTTACTAGTTATTGTAATCAAAGTTAACTAAGTCGCAGTGCTTGCATTTAAAAACCTTGGGAGAGGAAAAAGTGGAAAGAGTGAAAATAAGAAAAAATATCTGGGACACCCTGTATAGTAGAGGAAATTGTCTAGCAGTGGGAGTTATAATTTTCGGGATATTCTTCCTCTGGCAAAACCAATGTGGCAGGAAAGCTGTATTGCCCTTTCACTTTACACGTTGTTTTGAAACGAAAAGACGCTTTCGCTTGAGCTGTGCTAATAACGGTGTTAAAAAAAGCAAATATTGTTTTTTTTGGATTTTTTCAAGTCTTAAGTTTCATGGCTATTCTTAAGCGATATAAAAACTGAGTGTATGGTTTGTTTCACAGTTTTCAGTGTTCAATAAGATGCAGCAATGTATTTGTACCGTACGGTACCAGAAATAAAGAAAATTGTGCATTTTCAAAAAAAAAAAAATAAAAACGAGCAGTGGGAATTCGTTTTAGCTAGCAGTGGAAATTCACCAACCAAACATCATCATAATGATAATTTAATAAGTTCAAATTGTCATATTTGTCATAATTGAATTTGTCGTCAATTTTGGCAGACACTTGCCCAGACACATGCCCAGTTCAATTGACAACACAGGCCAAATTCTAATCGCGGGCCAATGGAAAGTTCTGTATTGGCCACAGCTGAAAATCTTGAAGCTCTGAGAAGAAAAAGAAAATAAACGGTCTTCGACAACATCAAAAAACAAACCTCCGCCAAAAGAACATAAAAGTGACTGAGCCAAGAACGAAGCACGCCAAAAAGCTATCACCATCACCGCCATCATCACAAAATTCATCATAGTCTGTAGAGGACTTTTGTATAATTTGCTTAAAGCCTTTGCCATGTTTACTGATTATAAGCAACTCAATCAAATGTAACATGTGCAAAAGACTTGTATTTGAAATGCGCAAACATGCGGCAAAGATTTTTTACGTGATAACATTGTGACTCTGATATAGATAAATAAAAGTTCATTATTTGTTTTTCATACTTCACTTTTACAGTTTTTACAGCACTTATATTGTGTTTTATAGGAATTCCCACTGCTATAAAGCGCTACTTATTTGGTAAAGGCTTTGAAGTGGCGCTTTTTCGTTTTTATATATGATCTGTATGTACCTTAAAAAAATTTTATTTTTATTTTTATTTTTAATTGCATTTTTAAAAATGTTTTTAAGTTTTGATTAATTTAAAAAAATATACTGATTGGAAAGTAACGAAATTTGGATATGTCGAAATGAATAAAATTGGAACGTTTTTTTTTCTTTACTAACTTGGAAAAATGGACAAAATGTATGTATTCAAAGGTTCATTAAATCACATATTAATTGTGAAAAAAATCGCTTTGTTGTTGAAACACAGTAAATGTATGGATATTCATGCAATTTCTATTTGATGGTAATTTTTAAAAAATCATATCTCAGAAACTGGTCAATTTGTCCTGTCCAATTTCTGTTACCGCACAATTTCTTTTGTGTAAATAAAAAATTATGCTTCTAAAAAAAATGTTTTTTGCTTTTGGTTGTTAAAGAAAAAATGGAAGCAAATAAACGACTAACCAATAAAATTCTGTTTTTAACCTTTGAAAATCGCAAAAAGTGTTATTTCGATAATTATCAGAAATATTGCATTTTTTGTAACTACACCTTCAATATTTTTCATTAAAAACGTTTTAAGTAATACACCTAAAATTGTAATGCTTTTTAATTTTGGTCATTTAGATCTGAAAACTCAGTTTTATATTTACAGCTGTTCACAGGAGACAGGAGAATTACATTTTTTTTTTAATATGGAAAAAATCCGGTATTGTGTAGTGATTGAATTTTTGTTTTTGAAAGTTGTACAACCAAAAAAATGCATAAACAATTATTTAAAGTGTATAAAGACTTTACACCTTCACTTGCAACAGTGTACAACTGGGTTGCTGAGTTTAAACGTGGTCGTACAAGTCTAGAAGACGATCCACGTCAAGGACGCTCAAAAAGCGCATAAGCACCAGAAATCATTACCATAACAGGATATGGTTTTGAAACATCGTCGATTGACGGAGAAAGATTTAATAGAAGCCGTTGACATCTCAATAGGAAGTGTGAGCCATATTTTAAGTAAAGTTTTGGGTTTCAAAAAGGTGTGTGCACAATGGGTGCCGAATTCGATTACAAATGGAACAAAAACACATTAGAATGAGGCTTTTTCAGCAACATTTGGAGCGTTTTAAAAAGGATTTTATACGTTGTTTCATAACTAAGGATGAGACTTTGGCCTACCACCATGATCCTGAATTAAAACAAGCTAAAGAGTGGTATGCACCTGGTACTTGGGCTCCTAAGCCAGTTCGTGTTCAAAAATCAGCAAATAAGGTCATGGCAAAACATTGCCATATTATGAATTATCTCAAAACTGGAAGCACAATTAATATTGAATATTATTGTAACCTTTTGGATCAGCTCAGGACAAAGATTCGTGAAAAAAGGCCTGGTTCGCAGAAGAAAAAAGTCTGTTCTAAAAAGACAAAAAACCATCGCTAAAATCAGTGAATTAAGTACGAATTGTTGAAACATCCATCCTATTCACCAGATCAAGCTCCCTCTGACTTTTGGCTGTTCTCACATCAAAAAAATGCATGCGTGGAAAAAGATTTTCATCAAACGAAGAGGTGATAGCAGCGACAGAAGGGAATTGTGGAGACCTTACGTAAGGCCCCTACAGCGATGGGATCTATAAATTAAAGGACCGCTGGAAAAAGTGTGTCGAGCTTTTGGGAGAATGGATATACTGAATATTAAAAAGCATTTCAAGCCATAAAACTATGTGTTTTATTTCTATTCTAGAAACTTATTGAACAACCTGATACATTCGAAGCACCTTGACGTTATGCCTCTCTGAACTTATGAGCAGAAAGAGTAGGGGTGTTCACTTCGTTTTGTAAAGTCCTTGTAAGTTGTTAAATTGATAAATTTTAAGAAGCTGTTACTGTAAAATAGAGCTCCAACTTTAGCACGTGTTTCGAACTACACGTGTACACGGAAGTTCGAACTCCGTGAAGTTCGTTTTTGAAAACACGTACTCGAACTACACGTGAATGTTAAATACGTACTAAGTACGTGCTACGTGTAGTAGCAAAAGTACGTGTTCACGTGTATACGTGGTCACGGGCTCACTCCTTCACGTATTAAATTGCGTTTACACGATTAAGACGCATCAAAGCCAATTCCCATAGGTTTTAATTGTCTTTGAACAAGAGATTATATTACAATAAGTTTTGCCAGCTTTTTATAGTTTACTGCAGCTTGTTGGCGCTTCATAGGCTTCAATGGCTGGCTAATATCTGACCTTTTGTGGTTTCTATGGAATCTTTTGTATGTTATTCATAAGTGAATGGTATTATGGCCAATCGGTTGTACTGGGACTACTCACATACAGGATGAGTTATTGTATCAATTATGGCTTAAATGGAAACCTTGGACAAGAAATCTATACTTTGATGGTTTTAGTTCTTTTTATTGTTAATTATTGTATAAGATTGTCTATCGAATGAAATATTTTTGACGAAAGCGTCCACAAAATCCGTAAAAGAAACGTGAACACGTACTTTTGTAACTACACGTGTAGCACGTGTTTAACATTCACGTCTAGTTCGAGTACGTGAATTTTTAAAATATTCTCAAACGTGTTCTAGGAGCTCTACTGTAAATGCACCTTCTTAGATATTTAGTAACCAAATGTTTAAACTTATATGTCAAAATCAGCTAAAAGGCTTGTACAACCAAGTTATTCGGGTATTATAGTGCGTTAATACATGTTTCTAAGCAGACAACTATTTAATCGATTACAATCTTTTCAAAGTTTTTATTGTATATTAATATTAGGCAATTTTTAAGCTATAAAGATCGAACACATCAATAATTTACTTTCCAGAAATCATTTCTAAAACGACGAAAAAATGGTGATCAGCCTGTTAACTTGCTAACTAGCTGCTAAGTTTCTGTTTCCCATACAAAATTTTGACAGGACTTAACAAATATGTTGAGTTTGACAGGATAATAAATTATGTTAATACCTTTATTATCCGACCTCGAAAGTACTTCCAAATTGCTTTTGAGAATAAAAAGGAAAAAATTAGTCAATTTATTCCTTTTTTTTACTAATGAAAAAAGCTGTTTCATACGATTGCGAACTCTAAAGTGCTGCACGGTTAGAAATCTTGTACTAAAATTGAAACTTTTCTTTGCACACATAAGTCCACACTAGAGTGTCTTAATTCTCGGAAAATTTTGTTTCCCAGGAAAGCGGGAAACTTTTTTCCTTTTCCGGATCCCGGGAAATTTGCTTTGCATCTTGTATAGCTGTATAGCTCTGAAAAAGCTTATAAAAAAAAAATCCTTACAAAAGATATACAAAAAATTAAGTTTTCTATATTCAGATCAGTGGTCTAAATAATTTCCAGCAACGGTAAATTGTAAGTTTACTTAAAAAAATGTAGGTATTGGACATTAATTTTTATTATTTGTGTTTTGTTTTCAAAGAAAATTAATAATTCTAAAAAAATTTAATTTTACTTTAGCACTAAGCTCTTTATTCTTATATAGGGTGTTTTTTAGCTGCATGAAAACTTTAAAAAATAATACAAGAGAGAAATATTGTTTGAATGAATTTTTTATTATTATAATCTGGTCGATAATTTCATGGCATTTATTTTTCAAATATGATTTCCGGTATATGTCCGCCGCGACTACGAGTTACATAGTATATTCGATCAGTCCAATTTTTCACTACTTTTTTCAATAAATCTGGCCGTATGGCGTCAATGGTGGCTTGAATATTGGTTTCCAATGCTTTAAGAGTTGCTGGTTTGTCAGCATACACCAATGACTTAACATAGCCCCATAAAAAGTAATCGAGACCACTTAATTTTACTGTTAACTAGTTAACAGGACCACTTCTGGAAATAAAGTAGTCACCGAATTGATTTTGCAATAAATTGATGGTTAAAAAAAATCAGTCAGCATGGCTCGATAGCGCTCGCCATTCACCGTAACGGCAGCGCCTTCCTCATTTCAAAAGAAATAAGGACCGATGATGCCGCCAGCGTGTAAACCTCACCAAACAGTCAATTTTAATGTATGTAATGGCGATTCGTTAATAGCTTGAAGATTGTCTTCGCTCCATATGCGGCAATTTTGCTAATTGACGAAGCCATTTAACCAAAAATGAGCTTCATCACTAAACACGTAAAATTGACAAAGTGCTCTATGAACTTTGCGAACAGAAATGTCAAAATAGTTTGACATTCTTGACTGTCAAATCATAGACAACAACCATCGAAACTTGTCATGCAGCTAAAAAAACACCCGTTAATTATAAAATTAAATAGTTACTAAAAGAATGTCATCATTAATTTTCATTTCCAAATATGATGCATTTACAGATATAAAAATTTCAAAAAATTATTACTCAAAACAGAACAATATTTCATACTTATTAATACTAGTATCACCTTCTGAAATTTCAATCGTTTTTTTCTAGTTCTGAGGCGATGACCTTGCTTTAAGCAAATCTTAAGTTTCAACTTATCGCAATAATTTTGATAAAAAATAGTCGAAACTTTTTTAAAAATATCTGTAAAAACATTACTAATAAAAACTTTCGTACACCGTTATTTTTCACAACCAGGGCTTTTCATATAAAAATACGTTGTACTGAATTAAAAATAATGTACTGAAGAAAATAAAAATAAAAAATTAAAAAAAATATATATTCACACATGTTACATACAAAAAGGATTATTGTAGGGTATTCATAAGAGAGAGCGAAAAATTTTTTTGTACATTGTATTAACCCTCCGATGAGTGACAGTTCTGAACTTCACGGCCGTGTGAAAAGGTCCCTACGGACCTTTTTTGTAAATCATGTTTTTTTCATATAAAAAATTTTTTTGATTTTTTTTTGTTTTTATTGTTTATAACTAAATTCTACATACAAAAATAATTTTTTCAATTTTTTTAATTTTTTTTTTGCTTGAATCTTCTTAAGACTATTATAAAAAAGTTTAAAAATTATTGTTGTTGAGCGTGTACTTCTTGTCCCCCGCCCTGTGCGCAAGTGTTGCAGTGATGTAAAAGTGTGCTATGTTTTTCGCAAACAGCGTTGCCGCAGCCGAAGCAGTATGCCCGCGTTTTCCGCTGCCGCCCGTACTCAGAACGGCAAAGGCGACATGACGGTCTACTTGACCTAGCCGCAAACGACGGTGCATTGCCTTCCATCGGTCTTGATAATACCTGAAATGAAAAGAAAAATAAAAAACAAATAACTATATATTCTATTCTTGAATTTGAAGATGTTTTTCTTACCCTGACATCGAATGCTTCCATCGCATTGCGTATCCTTGGATATGAGGTTATATGGTTGTTCAGGGCACGTTCTTCGATATTTGGTGTGGCCAATTGTTTCGTTAGCAGTAACAAGAACCAAGAACGACCGCCGTCTATCACTCCTTTTTATAGGCTTCATTTCGTTGTAAATCGTGAAAGCAGCCAATGCAGCGACGTCCAGCATATTATAAAACATGGCCAACGGCCATCGTTGTGTTGCTCTTTTGCAGCTGTAAGTGCCTAGCATTTGATCCATGGTATCAACGCCGCATTTGTTGGCGTTGTAATCTAATATGGCAAAGGGCTTCCGCTTCTCGGTTTGCTCGTCAATGAGGCAGGTGTAGTGCATTGTGGAGAGCACGTTCACCACTTTATTTTTTTTCGGCACGTATGAGCATAACGCTATATCCCCTTCGTTGAACCCAAATAATGTACTATTGATGGTGCGCTTCGGGTTCTTCTTGAAGTCCTGTGGAATGAATGTTTTGTTGTAGCGCACTGTACCAACATATGCGGTCTTCCTCCTCAACAAAATACGCGCCAAGTCAAGAGTAGTAAAGAAATTATCCGCGTATATAGTACGGCCAGCATCTAAATATTTTTCCACAAGATCCAGCACTACGTTCTGCCCTTGGTTTATCTCCCGTTGTTGGTTTGGCAGTTTTCAAGAATATATCATTCCCTTCACAGGAATAATAACTCTGTGAGTCGCATAACCACCATACTTTCAATCCATACTTAGCTGGCTTTGACGGAATATATTGTGTGAAGCGGGTGCGGCCTCTGTAAGGGAACAACTGCTCATCAACTATTAGTGCTTCATGAGAAGTGTAAGCTGCTGCCAAGTTATGTTGCAACATTTGCCAAATATCGTCAATAGCCGCAGTTTTGCTGTTGATGAGTCGCTGTTGTCGAGTATTTCCATTGTCGAATCGAATAAATTGCTTTATACACATGAAGCGGTCGTACGACAACGCAGCTTTGTATATTGGCAACGCGTCGCGCCCCATAATTCCATAGCTGGTTCATGGTTTGATCTTGTGAGTCCAGCATACGAAAGAATAGCTACAAAGGCGTCAAACTCTTTCACTGTCACTGGCTTCCACTCCTTTTTCTTCGTGGGATTCGCCAAATTCCATGCAGCTGTAACCTCCCTGCCTTTACGATTTCTTTCACGTAGCACTAAGTGTATTATTTCCTCTGTCATGATTGAACGCATTATTGTATAGGGGTCGTGTATATTTCCTGTTGGTCCTGGTTTCTTTCTTGTGAAGTCGACCACGTTATGATTACGAGTGCGTGATGTTGGTGCCATCTTTACCAATATAGTAACTTTCATTCGTTTCTTGTCCATCATTTTCTTCCTCTTCATCATCGTCGTCATCAGTATCTTCATTTAGCTCCACGTATCCTTCAGTTTCGGCATCTGACTCTTCAGCAGGTTGGTATGTGCGATCTTCATCATCCTAAACTTCATAATTATCAATTGCAGCAATATCAATTTCTTCATCCACGTCTTCGTCCATAAAATCAGCAAATCTACTATCAGCTGCACGCCTTTCATCCGCAGTCATTTGCTGGTAACGTGTACTACGGCGTACAACAATTTCAGCAACGTCCAAATTATTTGCATCTGCCATATTTATATTTTTGTTTCTATCACACACGATTTTACTCTTCGCTGTCTAAACTTTGACTGATTTGGTTTACGAAACTACAACTTCTTTTATACTCTTTCGTACGCCTACCTAAACTCAAAGACATTAGAGCCCAAACAGAACCAAGGCGGATGTCAGATGGCGGGCCTCTCTCTGCGAAATCCGCTGAGAACACGTCCAGAATACGAGCGGTTGTCAGATCACGGTTGCATTTTATATTGGGAATGATACAAATTATTTTATATTATGCTTTGAATTCACATGAATGCAACACAGGCACAAAAACAGAATGTCAGATCATAGTAAAAACTAAGAAAATAACACTGAACGTACGCAATCTTTAGCAAAAATATGGCAACATTTAAGTCACTCAGAGAGAGATCCGACACCCGTCAGAGAGAAATTAGAATAGATTCTATTCTGGCGTTTTCCCGTCATGCATTTCTACGGCGATTTCATTTTTGGCGGCTGCATATATTTTCATGTAATTTGTAGAATGGCGAATCCGATAACCGAAATCCGCCTTGGTTCTGTTCGGGCTCTTAGGGATGATGATATAAACAAAAAATTCTAAGAAAAAATTCTAAGAACAAAAATACTAAGAACAAAAAATACTAAGAACAAAATACTAAGAACAAAAAATTCTAAGAACTGGTTTATTGCTAGTAGTATAAAATTAGAATATTGTGCCTTTCCTTGAAAGCAATAAAGTTCATGTCTTCGAATTTTTCTTAGAATTTTTTGTTTTTATCATCATCCCTAATGTCTTTGAGTTTAGGTCTTTGTGTTCAGAACAAGTAAATTATGTGTTGAAACAATAAAAAAATTACAATGATGCCCAAAAACATGCATTTATTAGTGAAATTCAGTACAAGGTCCATACGGACCTATTCACACGTCCGAGTACTATTCTCACTAAAACCTCAATAACTCCTAAAGTAATGATCCGATCGGCTTGATTTTTTTTCCAAAAGATGCGCAACAAAATACTCTTGGAATACAGAGTAACTTTGGGGGGGGGGGTGTTGTAGTGGCCGAAGTAGGAGTAAATTCAGTTTGAAAAGGCAAAAAGGTCCCTCCTAGGGACCTTCTTACTCATCGGAGGGTTAATGTCTAAAATTTCCTCTTACACCATATTCTTCTATTTTTTATAGTTTAAGTTTTACTTAAGAAATATTCTTTAAACGCTAATATTTCAGGTCAAAGGTCACAAAAATATTCGGCGAACTCCTAATTTCTTTAAAAAAATTATCAAAATCGGTTCAGAAACACGAAAGAACTGTTTCTACCACGCATATTTCTATATGTGTACTAGTATCGCCAATGGCCGAAATTCGACCAACTTTCTGAAATTTTTTATCGTTTTTTTTCTCATTCTGAGGCGATGACCTTGCTTAAAGAAAATGTGTTGTACTGAGAAAATCTTAAGTTTCAAAATATCGCAATAATTTTGTATCAAAATAGTCGAAATTTTTTCAAAAATATCTGTAAAAACATTACCAAATTAAACTTTCGTACACCGTTTTTTTCTCAACCAGGAGTTTTCATACAAAAATAAGTTGTACTGAGGAAAGCTATAGTTTTCGAGATATCATCATAACTTTGATGTCAAAATAAAGGGAATTTTTCAGAATTTACTATCTGTAAGAAATTTCACAATCACAATATATATTCACACATGTTACAAAAAAATGCTTATTGTAGGGTATTCGTAAGAGATAGCGAACAATTCTTTGTACAATGTATTAATGTCTAAAATTTTCTCTTACACCATGTTCTTCAAAATCGGTTCAAAAACACGGAAGAACTGTTTCTCCCACGCATATTTCTATATATACCGAAATGGCTTAAAACATGGATTGGTTACATATCTATGAAGTGGTTTGAAATATTGAAAAACTTGAAAATTTTTAAACAGAAATTATTTTTTGAGCTGTAGAACTTTGTAAAAAATATAAAAACAACATTTTGAAAAATTAAATTTTCTTAAAAAAATCATTGGGGTAGTAGCTCATGATTTTCAATGATAGAAGCTGTTTATTGAATTATGTGTCAAAAGATATATCATGTCAAAATGATATATCAGAATCATTTTTATGCCAAAATAACGGATATTTTTAAAATTTACTATTTGTCAGAAATTTCACTATCACAATATATACTCACACTTGTAACATAAAAAATGCTGTATTGTAGAGTATACGTAAAAGATGGCAAAAAATGTCTGAGGTATTTTTGCACATCTTATCAATGTCTAAAATTTTCTTGTACATAATTTTTTTCTATCTCTAATAAGCTTTTATTTAAGAAATGCTCTTTTACGCTCATATTTCAGGTCGAAGGTGACTAATACAAAATGTAATCAGACTGTGCAGCCAGACCTTTTATCTGATACGCTATTCTACTTTTTCTTAGCCCTGAGATTCCTTACTAAAATTAATATAAAATTTAACTTCAATATTTCGGGTCAGAGGTCATCAATTTTAAATCTAAAATGATTCGGGCACATTTATGGTGCAGTACCTTTCGAATGATATAAGTTTCATTGCTCTTATTCTAAAATAAATATTAAAGAGTATATGACATTTGATGTTTGCGTATTAATATATGTATAAGATAACTTTATCTTAACTCCAGCTAACGGCAAATAAACCAACATCATTTCTGAATTTTGCGTCCAAATGCATGTCCTGCAATTTTTGCAAAATACAATTGAAGACATGAGTGGATGAAGGTGATATGTCGCATTTTCGGTGTTGTATGCATGGATAAAGGTCTAATGTGCATACAAACAATTTTAAAATTTAAAACAGTCCTGTTTGTGGCTATTTTAGAAATGAAATAATTCGCAAAGATTGCTTTAGTATAGATTTCAGTACAAATGTGAAAGTTTGAACTCAGTTTTCTCGAAACTAGATAATTGCGACATATCACGTTCATCCCATGTCTTTAATTGTTCACCTGTTTTTAATCCAATTTAATAATTTGGCACGTTCTTTTTGAGACTTTTCAGCAAAATCATGCATAATTAGTTCAACGCAACACATCATATACGTTGAAGAAAAACTGGTCATTTTAGCCCTGGGAAGGACTTAGAGCGTGATTTACTTGAATTCAAATGAAAATAAATAATTTGAACTGAACCTACAAGTTTATACCAACTCAGAGCTAAATTTCTACAATTTGAGGTTTGCCTTTGCCTGTTACGGAAGAACAAGGACGAACACGGGAATCTAAAGATATATATCCAGAAAACACTGACGTTATGGAGGGGAACCCTCTTCTAAGCTTCTAAATGGCGACGCTGAAAAAATTTCACCAATAGAAATAATATTGCAGAAACCCCAATTATCAACAGATGACAGCGTCATGGAAGCTCTGTACAATTCACAAAAAAGGCGATATCACTATTTGCGTCTATTACCGCTGGATAAGTCTACATAATTTCGAAGATAAGGTCTGGTCGAGCGTGTTATGTGAAGCATTGAAACCCATCGCAAACCGTCTGTCATGCAGGATGACACTGAGCAACGCAGTAAAAATCGGGAAAGACCTTTCTCCACCATTTGTTACCAAACAAGGTTTCAGACAAGGTGATTCCTTATCGTGAGATTTTTCAGTATAATCTCAAAATCTTTTTCAAAACAAAATTTTAAGCTCAAAAAACAAAATTTTTTAATGAAACTGTCCCTATTCAAAAAGCAGGTGACAATTTTTATCAAAATTTATTATTTTTGAGCTTCAAATATTGTTTTGAAATCAAAACATTACAACAAACACATAAAGGGTCCGCCAAATATTTTTTTTTTTTTGAAAATTTTATAAGAAAAACTACTATGTTTTTACTCAAATTTCTTTTTTTATTTGAAAGTACAATTCTTCCGGTTAATAATAAAAAATAATTTCATTCAAATGGCTGCCTCGGCTGGCCATGGAGTAGCCTACACGATCGGTCCAATTTTTAACCACATTATCGATTGTGTGCAGCTGTATTTCATAAATGGCTTCACGAATATTGTCCTTTAAAGCGTCAATTGTCTCTGGCTTGTCGGCGTAACACTTATCTTTGAGGGCATCCCACAAATAATAGTCCAAGGGTGTCAAATCGCAGCTCCGAGGTGGCCAAACGACATCAGCTTTGCGGCTGATAATGCGATCTTCAAAAACAGGGCGCAAAACATCGAGTGTAGCTTCGGCTGTGTGGCAGGTAGTGCCGTCCTGTTGAAACAAAATGTTGCCAATATCCTCCTCTTCAATTTTTGTGAACAAAAATTCGTTCAACATGGCCCGATATTGATCGCCATTGACTGTAACGGCCACTCCTTGCTCATTTTCGAAAGAAAATGGCCCAATTATGCCTCTGGACCAAAATCAGCACCAAACAGTGACTCGTTTTGGGTGCAGCGGCTTTTCAATGTATGCGTGCGGGTTTTCTGTGCCCCAAATGCGACAATTTTTGCTTGTTTACATACCCGCCAAGATCAAAATGAGCTTCATCTGAAAAGATGATTTTTTTGGCAAAATCAGCATCTTCTGTAAGTCGATCGCAGGCCCACTTAGCGAAGCGAAAACGCATTGGACGGTCAGTTGGCTTCAACTCCTAAGCCAATTGGACTTTGTATGGCGTCATACCAAGGTCTTTATGCAAAATTCGTCTCAATGATGACTCCGAAATGTTCAATTGTTGAGAACGACGGTGAGTTGATGTTGATGGCGCTTCACGCACACTTTCTGCCACAGCAGCAATATTCTCGGGTGTACGCACTGCTTTTGGCTTTTCACGCTTTAGTTTATCGACGAGGATGCCAGTTTCTTTCACTTTTTTCACAAGAAAACGAACATACGGAGCTGACGGTGCTTCTCTTCTTCCAAAATCCATACGCAATTTTCGCACACATTCTGCAATATTACCATGATTTTCAAAGTAATGTCGCAATATTTCCCAGCGTTGTTCAAGCATATACACAACCATATTCGTTCAGCGGAAGGATAATACTAATTATTTGTCGAATCAGACATGAGCAAAATGTTACCATTCACGAAATAAGCACTAGTTGAAAAAAAACGTTAGATGGCGGACCCTGTAGAAATAAATAAAATACTGGGTAACAATTGTTACTTTGCCAGAATAGGGCGGTTAGTGGCACAACATTCTACAAGACCTGCTTGCTTACGCTGATGACATTGATATCATTGGCCGTAATACGCGCATAGCTAGTGCAGCATTCTCCAGACTAGAAAGAAAGTCAAATCAAATGCGTCTTGGAGTAACAGATAAGACGAAAAACTTGGTGTCAGCAAACAAACAGTTACTGTTGACATGAACTCCTTCAGGTTATGAAGAGCTTCGTCTATCTGGGATCCAGCATAAACTCCACAAACAATGTCAGAATTGAGTTCAAACGAAGGATAACTCTTGCCAGCAGGTGTTACTTTGTGCTCAGTAAGCAATTGAGAAGCAGAGTCCACCCTAAACGAACGAAATTTGCGCTCTTTTAATCGCTCATCACACCTGTCCTACTCTATGCATTGCAAACATGGACGTTGAGGAGTTTAAATGAAAAGACTTTAAGACCCTAGAGACGAGAGAAAGATTCTGCGCAGGATCTATGGACTAATCTGCTGAACTAACTGAATGATGAACTAACTGTACGAGCTATACGCCGACCCACCGGCGGTCAACGAAGAAGAGAACAACCGCATCTTCATAAGAAAACCAAGCTGATTATTAGTGTGCTATAGCATCACACTAGCTAGTTGTTAGCTTCGCACTCGTGACATATATACATTTCTTTCTATTCTAAATAAATTACTAAAAATTGTTGTTATTCGGCCTTTCTGTTGTATGTTGCTGTTTTTAAGTTGGGCTTTGGACGTAAATAAATAGACAATAAATTTTATCTGTTTTTATTACACGATATTGCGGCTCACTTTGTGAGCCGTCGCAGGACTATAAAATATGCAATAAAAACGTATAACATTAATCACAATATAAACACAAGAAAATCACAAAAATTACCATAAAAAAGTGAACATTTTTATAAGTTATTGGCATGAAAGAACATCACAAACAATTTTTTATTTTTAAACTATTTTTAAAAAACTTAAAAAGCTTATTGTGCTAAGCCGCGTCGAAAACAGATGTTTGGCATTTTCATCATCCACCGTGATTATGTTTTGTCAAATATTTGTAAATATGAGAACAATGGTCGGTGTCCGTTTTATAGTTCAATCGTGTTATTGTTGGTGTGTTTAATATGTGCAGCATTTCCAGTGTATACCTCCTCGCGTAGTTTGACTCCTATTGTAGTATTTTTGTAGTTGCGAAATCTGGTGAGTGGTTGTATTGCAAACAGTGGGCCGCAAGCGCAGTTTTGTGTTCATGATTGGACTTTAAGTCAGATTTATGTGATGCTAGTTTCGTTTTTAGTTTTAATTTTGTTGTGCCAACATATACTTCACTTTTGGCCCTGCTGTGAAGAATTTTTAAAGTGTTGTTTGATTTTTTTGCAAGTGCGTAATTATATTTGTTGTATATGTTTGATTTCCTAAATTTTTCCGTAAACCCAGGTATGTACTTGATTCCTTTATAAATTTTTGGTTCAATCGCTAGTTTGACACTCCTTTGCATGAAATTGTTGTCCTTAAAAGTTTTTATTAAGCGTGTAATGGTGTGTTGTGGAAAGTCGTTGAATTTTAC
The DNA here is from genome assembly GCA_963920525.1 of Dichetophora obliterata. NCBI lineage: Eukaryota > Metazoa > Arthropoda > Insecta > Diptera > Sciomyzidae > Dichetophora > Dichetophora obliterata. The sequence goes on along the minus strand of OY986437.1, from coordinate 179,442,649 downwards.
TATTTCTCTGATACGTTGAAACTAAAAACTCTTTGCACAAAATTATTTTCCGTATTTAGAATTGTTTTTGAGGATGTTTGGAATGGTAATTTATTAGTCGCCCAATGCCATGGGTTTCTGACACCAGCCAGTTTTCATAATATTGTTATTTCTATTAACGTTTTCTTATGCGTTTTTCTTGCATATTTTATAGTCCTGATGAAGGCCCACAAAGTGAGCCGAAATATCGTGTAAAAAAACAAAAAAATATAAAATTAATTGTCTTTTTATTTACGGCCAAAGCACAACTTTAAAACAATAAATTACTAATATTTAACAACAAATAAAAAAAGGTGATGTATTTTAGAGTTCACAGTGGTTCCACCCATATGCCAAAAATAAAAAAAAAAACGAAGCTGCAATTCTGCACTGGTTATGACTTAAGTTTGTTGTAATAATCTCAAACGAAAAAAATCAATAACCTTTGCATTTCTTTTTTGTTTATTTTAATATTTATAAACATTGAAAGTCAAGGATTGCGAGCAGCACAGATAATTTTTTTATGAATCAAACTGAATTTCTAGTGTTATTATGCGTACATAGTTGTTACGCGTTTTTTAGAAAAAACTTTTGAAAGTGAATATGGATGTTCAGAACAAAGGCATTTACTTTATTTTTAATTGTCTAGTGGATTGTTAAAAAAATATTACATATAGAATAAAAGTATGTTTTTTAGCCATAAAATTCCTACCTACACGTTTTTCATGTAGACTTTTAATTATCAAGGTACTAAAAGATAGTAGTGAGCTGTATATAATTTGAAAGATCTATGTTTCAGCTTTCTATAGGTGTACGACACAGCTACTAGAAGTTGCTGTCTTATTAGAAATCTGCTCTAAAGGGACATAAAAAAAATTTATGTTTTCCTTATTGTGCAGTGTACTTTTTGATTGTTCCCTTTTTTTAAATCGTTCCCTCTTAATTTCTGCGTTTTAGCAAAATTATTCGTGTACATATGGCTCCTCCCATACAGCTAAAATTTGCGATATCGAATAGCTTTGGAGTTATAGGCTGCACAGCCTAAGAATTCAGGATTCGACCACGATTTACACATGCCTTTTCACTGATAAAATTTTATGGGCGTTAAACAAGGAGGCATGGTACCTCCCACACAGCCCAAATTTGCGATATCGAATAGCTTTGGAAGTACAGGTCGTACAGCCTCGAAATTCGGTATTCAACCACAATTTACACGTGTCGTACACTAATAACATCTTATGGGCGTTGTAAAATAGGGTGTGGCACCTCCCACACAACCCAAATGTGCGATACCGAATAACTATGGAAGTATAGGTCGTACAGCCTTGGAATTCGGTATTCGATCACAATTTACACGTGCCGTTTCACTAATCAAATTTTATGGGCGTTTTAAAATGTGACGTGCCACCTTCCATACAGCCCAAATTTGCGATATCGAATTGCTTTGGAATTATAGGTCGCACAGCCTTGGAATTCAGTATTCGACCTCAATTTACACATGCAGGTTCACTGATAACATTTTATGGATGTTTGGACATTGCGGCGTGGCAGCAACGCTACGGGTTTCAGATAGTATAGTTATAAAACTATTGTTTTTTTCAAAATTGCTTGAAAGTTTAACAGCCTAGTAAACAGAGTCTTTTAATATCACAACCAAAACAAACTAAAAAAATAGACTTTCAAAGTGTTTAGAGCAGTGTCGGGCAGCTTTGCACACTTGAGATTGTGTTTGTGCAGTAAAATATGTATTCATATCACCTACAGAACGATCAAAGCTTCAGTATTCAAGCGAATGTCAAGCAGATAGGATCTGCGCATGCGTGTTCCTTGAATATATTATATTTTATCTGTGTCGATAAACAATAATAGCTTAAGTCGATTTAAGACAGAACTGAGTTGTTGATAGAGTTGTGTTCCATATAAATATATCATTATGAACATATAAAATCTAGAACTTCTAGTATGACCTTAGCCAAAGATACGACGCAAAAATGAAAGACTCTTTCATATAACTTATATGGCGATTGAAAACTTTGAAGCAAGATTTTTGAAAACTTTGAAATAAGACTTAAGCTGTTGTTGCTCATCGACACAGATATAGCGTAAAATTACACTGTATAAATTTTTATGTATGCAAAATTTTTAGAAGTGTATGGGAAAATTTTTTATTTTAAGAAAATAACGGCATGTCGCGGCATCAAAGAGGTAAAATTAAAAAAATTATGCATTACGATAATTTGCATGGCCAATATAAGGTAATTGTGGAGTATGTGATGGAGAAATTAATTAATTATTTAAAAGCGGCATGTCCACATATCATTTCATATAGTGATCATTTTCCAAGTACGTACAATGAAAGCATCTTACGCTTGCAGTCTTGCCTTGGCAAATCACAATAAGCAACATAAACACAATAAAAAAACATATTTGTTTTTTACTATTAGCCTGCCTTTTACATTTCCGTCTGCTTATCTGTATTTCACATTATCCGTCTGTCGGTCTGTTTCCTTTTGACATTCCGTCCAGTACTTATTTATTTAATTTCGCAATACAAATCCGAGCAAAAAATATCCCATAATGCCTAGTAAGATTTCTGCAAAAAGCGCTTTAGCACTACTTTGTTTTCAGTGTGAGCTTTAAAGCGCTCATTAATACATACTCAAGATGAGAAAGTATAGGTGTGCAAAGCTGCCCGACACTGGTTTAGAGAAATAAAAAATAACAGGGTGATTTCGATATTAAAAAAAATCATTGTTTTCGCATTTATAGTTGCTGAAAATTTTTATATTTTCTTATGAATAAAATCCCAGGATTCCGGCACTAGGAATTGGTTCGTGATGCAGGGATTCTGGATTGAATGTCCTAGTAGGCACAAATCACAGGAATCGTAGAAAATTTTCCCGATGCTCGACAATATTGGATGTTATCAATTGCGGATACAAAGCAGATATTCAAAAATAGGATGCATAAGCTTTAGAAACAGCACGAACTTTTGTACATAAATAAACGTGGTAGTATCTTCCGCCTTCAAAACATAAAATATTAATTAATGGTTCTGAAGTTATAAATAGCGCACTGTTGTCAATAAGGGAGAAGTTTAAAGAAGCTTCTAGGTCAACAAACAAAGACATTTAGCACATTCGATTGAAGCATACCCGAAAATGTTCACTTATTTAGACAAATACGGATCTTTTTTTGAGTTCCGACCCATTAATATCAAGCACACAAAAGCTGCCTTGCAAAAAAAGATTTTGTTTTCGAAAGCCGCTTCAGATTTAAAATGTTTTCAATGAATGAATTTAAATTTTTTTTTAATCACATATACAACAACATAGGGTTTGTTTAATTTCTCAATAGGCATAATTACTGCTGCAGTACTCAAAGCATTGCGTTCTGTGAAGAAATGTCGTGCAGCGTTGTACGAGAAAAGTCAAACGTTTTAAGAGATGAAACCCTGCTTTTGTGATGAGGAAATGTCAGCAGCAAGAGCAAAATAAAATTTAATGCTGCAAAAGTAAAATCGAGGATGCTAAGTAAAAAGGAATATTTTATGATAATTGAGAAGTTTTTTGGCGCTCTATGAAAGTAGGGACGCATACACAGGAAGGCAATAGCAGGGCAGAAAAGCAGATGCATTGGCATAAGCAGTGCAGAAAAGCAATTATGCGGCAAAACATGTTCAATATTTTGTCGATACTGAACAAACCCATATTATACTAATCTTGCGTTTAACATTTTGTTTTGCATTAAGTTTTCAGAAAAAAGCTTTTCTTTTTACTTCCGTTATTTGTCATTATAATAAATTTTAAACACAAACTTTTTAATTTTTAGTATTCTCAAAAAGTAATTTTTTATTCACCAAATGCAAAGTCCTATAGAAGCTACAAACAGTTTACAATTCAATTTATGTTTATAATATAGGAGCGTGCTATCATGTTAAACATAACTGCAAAACTTCATTACTTTATATTTCATACTTTTAATGATATTGATCTTTGACCGCTCCTTCATATAGGCTGAACCACTGTGCAGTTATTATTTTTTTATGTAAACATAGTCAGTAAAAAGTTATATGTACTTCGTTTTGTCATGTTAACCTATGTTACGTCAGGTATGCATAATCAGACTATGAGCATTTTTAATTTTATTTTTATTTTCTTTTTATTCCTTCTCTTTCGAAACTTTTCGAATTAGTTCAAATGTAGTAACTGAGTTGGAGACAAATGTTTCGCAATACCTTTTTCATGAGACCATTGGATATGAAGGTGAAAGTGCAAATTTAAGAATATGGCCACTTCTTAGTCTACAGACAATTTATTTGAACAGAAACAAAGTAAGTGAAAATGATTGCTTATTACAGCAAGTTGACTCCCGCTTGAACCCATTGCGTCGAGACAGCATTAACGGTGTCGTGTTTCTACAAATTGTTCCACTTCATTTGTTAACACATTTAACTTTACTGTTACTGTTTGGAGTCACTTACCTTCTCTAGATTTCTCGTATTGCTTTGGTGAGCTGTTTTTCTTATTTGGAACTGGTCTTAACGTAGAGTTAATGAGCTGCAATGAAAAGTACAAATAGTTTAGTTGAATTGTTTTTATGTTAAGCTTTTCATATACATTTACAATGCGGTCTGATCGTTCGCCGCAGGGCAAACGCGCCACTGCGGCATCCGGACTGTCCTCAGGCGGTGGAGGCTGTGGAACCCAATTGTAAGCCCTTCTTGAAATTGGCACACCGAAGCGATCGTGTTGCGAGGCTTGTTGTCTGCAAAAGGTAGAAGTTATTTGTGCGCTTTAGTTAAAAAAAAATTAATGATTTAAATGTAATTATTAAATAAAAAACCTTAGACTCTCATAGCAATCCAGGCAGACAACAGCGTATTCACCATTTTCCAGCAGCAGTCCTTCATCATTTTTGCGATTTTTTACAAACGGAAATTCATTGACAGGAAGGGCACGCACACGTTTCCGGTACGTCGTGATTCCGCACAAGTGGCAGATGTAATCATGCCAATTATACTTTCTCTCTACCGGATTCAAGCTTTGATTTTGAGCTTCATACCTACAATTGAGTAAAGAGGAAAAAAAATGAGATAGGCATACAGTAGAATATACAGCAGGAAAACGTGTGAAGACCTACTTGCGCCATTGATTCAGTAGAGAGTGGTAGCAGAAAGTACACACTAGCGCGGAGTAGTCCTTGCGGAGCTGCTCTGCATTTGGCAATGAATTGTGTTTCAGCAAATGAGGAAAATAAGGCCGAGAACCCTGTAAAAAAGTTGATGTTATTGGTTAGACATTTTAGTTAAATATTTAATAAATTCAACTAAATTGTAATACAGGTTGGTTCTCAATTTACAGAAAAGAAATCTGGTCAAATGATCGTCGCCGCACATTGGGAAAATATGATAAATATGCTCATATTGGAGCCAATTCAGAAGTTGTGGGAAATGATTTTATCACCGTGTGGTTTCTACATATCACATACATGAGACACACAACAATATCACTTTACTTTAAAAACTAAGTTAAATAAAAATATTTTTTTTGTTCATGTCAATTTTTAATAATCAGAAATGTTTTATAAAATTTTATTATTTTTCAAAATATGTTCAACTTGAACATTGTTAATTTTCATTTCTATAAAATAAAATTTAATCAAAAATATATAAAGAACCTGAAAACTCTTGCCAAATAAAGATTTTAATTTCACCACATACCATCGTACCTACACCAAGGAGAATAAATAATAGTAAAGAGATTTCAGAGGCGAATTAGATGAATAAGGCGAAAAATTATGACCATTGAGGTGCAGCCCGTGCGAAGAAATATGGCGGCGATATTGAGAGCAGAGCTGAAAGCCAATGAAATGAGTCGACCGAAAACAAATCGTGCTGAGAGAATTTTGTAGTTCACTCGCAACTGGTTTGCTAATGAAGACATGTGGCGAGGATGAGCGGCCGGAGGAGAGGGATGAAAACACCAGCAAAGTCAAGCAACAACGAAAACAAAACAAAAGCACAGATCATATGGCAATAAGAAACTCTTGAATATCCGAATGGACTATTATAAATGAAAATGCAAAAAATCTAATTGTCACTGTTTTTAGCGCATTTAGCTATTTGCATGATTCCTTTTCTATGCCGAATTGGTTTCGTTTTATCCTCAGCTGAACGTTGCTGTTGTTCTTGTTGTCAGCCATATTTCTAACATAGCCGATATTGTTTTGTTTTGTTCTTAGCTGAATAGATAGAAACCAAGCAAATATCCCATTTTTATGATAAATTAGCTGTTTGAAAATATTTTACATATATGTATTACGAAATATTTGCAACAAATATTTTCCTTTTAAACTTTTAATACATATGTATGTATTTACATTTATGTATTTTATCTGGGCTTATCTATGTATTCATCTTTGATTCTGAGTTCAGAAAATCATTTATCTGTATATATTATATTTTAAAGGATTGCGAAAAAGTCCATTAAAAGAAAACTCTTTGGTTTTTTTTACAATATTTATTTCAGCAAATTTTGTCACAGTTAGAAAAATTTGTTCAAAAATTATGTGAAATGAAGATTACTTGTCTACATGGAAAATTAACACATTTTGTTAAACATAACTTTTTCTATATATTGTTGCGCTTTACAAGATTTGTCTTTATGTTTGTAAAAAAATTAAAAATAAAGTAACGTAGTAGAAAGATAAATTAACATATCATTAAATTTAAAGTTATAAAAAGTCGATATTAGTTAGTCGATATAAAAAGTAATAAAAACACCACTTGAAGTATTTTTAAAATACCTGGTATGCACTTCGATCTATGTTTAATTGTTATTTAAAATGAGTTATCAAACAAAAAAATCAGGTGAAAAGTACCAGAGTAGTGGTATTTTACTTTTGGAAAAAATTTTAAATTCTTTCCTGTTGTAATAACAAACTTTTAAAAAGCAACATTTTCAAAAATGCTAATAAAAATGTTGTTAAAATAATTTCTGAGACAAAACTTAAAAGAATTACAAAAAAGTTGTGTTATTACTTTAAATAACTTAATCATTATGACATTTTTTTACTGAAAGTGCAACATTTTGTCAATTTCGAGTTTGAGAATTTTTACGTTATATTTTATAAAAACCGCAAAAATTAAAATTAGTCAATGAGATTACGTTGGATAACCTGGTCGTTTTGAAAGTTTTTCCTGGAAGTGTAAAGTTTTGAAAATTTCGAGTTTGAGTATTTTTCGAAAATAATTCCTATAAATCCAAAAATGCAAAAATTTAAAAAAACAACATCACAGGCGGTTGTGGCAACTTTTCAAAAAAAAAAAGCGAAACTTAAAAAAAAAGTTATAACTAATGAAACTTGACAGTTTCTTAAAAATCCTCAAAGTGCCTGTTTCTGGCATGTTGATCAATTCAAAATCAAGAGTATGCAGCCGTCATTTTGATTCTTCTTGCATTGGAGGGTCACGCCTTAAAAGTGGTTCTTACCATATGTCTTGGTAAGTGTTATACAATTTTGAAAACTTTTAAAATAAATATAAATAAACCACTCATTTCGTGTTGCGTACAGGGACATTTTCAGTACTTAAATGTAGGTATATTTTGGAGCTTTTTAATGATAAAACGAATTCATATATTTTTTCTTTCATCCAGTATGGTTCAGTATATGTCTATCTTTAAATTTAAATTTCACCCAAAAAAATTCTGTAGTAAAAATAAAAAAAATGCATTCAAAACAAATGTTAATTAGTAACTCACCGTCCAAATAAAAATTTAATTATTTTTACTAATTTCAATTATTTACTTTTACTACATATTTTTTAACTACAGAAAATAAATACATTTACATTAAAATTAAATGTTTTTTCATTTATTAATTAAAAAACTGCAAAACATTTTGTATCACAGTACAAAGATTGCTTTTATTATAAGAAAATCAAAGAATTTTTGTATTAAAAAAATTCATTTTAAGAAGAATACTTACCAAAGTTCTTCATCACGAACCTTTTAAGATTATTTTAGTTGAAATAAATACAATTGCTATCAATTACATATTATGCAAATTATTTTATTGTAGATATTCTTTATTTAAATAAATGCATGTAAACAACTACTTACTACATGCAACTAATTAGTGTAGTATTAATTATTTAAATGTAAATTGAGTAAAAATATATTGAATAATTACCAGAGCGAGTTTAAATGCTTCTTGCTTGTTTTCCCAGCATTTTGCTTATTCAGGGTGTTTGTGCTTATTTCGGCTTATTTTGCTTATAAGTACTTATTTTCAACTTTTTCGCTTTACTTTACCAGTCCAATATTTTTTTTATTTTTTTTTTTTTTTGCAAACAGGCAACTCTGTTTTACATAATTTTTTGGTATAGCGGCAACTCCTTTTCATGTACAAAATTAAACATATCCAAACATCAAAAGCGAAATATTTTGAACACCTCCTTATTATCGTTTAAGTATTAGCTGCCGTTAATTATTTGGCAACTTATAAAAAATAATTGTGCTAAAAAGCAGTCACAAGCAGTATTTAGATACAAAATTTTTGCGAATTGGAAATTGAATAGTGCGTGCGACTACTCTAAAATGAAAAAAGTATGCCGAAAGTGAAAAAACCAAATAAAGAATTTATCACCCGTATAAATCGACTGCATCCGGGCATTTTTAGCAGCGATGACTCTGTTTTGTTTTGTGTGTTTTGCAATACGCAACTGTCGACAAAAAGGCTTAATAATGTCGAGCAACACCCGAATTCCCAAAAACATAAGACCGTGGCGTCAGAACGTGAGGCAAGTACTCAAAGCAAACACCACTTTCCCAGTATCAGGAAAAGTCGAGTTCTATGTTTCCTATGGATCTTTGTGCTGCATTTTTGGAAGCAAATATTTATTTTAAAAAAGTGAGTAAAGGCCAAAAAAATATACTACTAGCTTTGCCATTAATTTCTTGTAAGGTGACCCACTCAAGTGAACAATTCAGTGACGAAAATTCTGATGCAATCTGCGTGGCGAAAGAACTGTTTCAATCCAACAGTTTAAAATCTGAGCTCGCATTCATTAAATGCCAGTTTTCCTTAATCGTTCGTTCAATTGAAAAACTGGAAACCCAAGTACTTGGGTTTAATGAAAGTATTGGCATTGTAAAGAAAACACGCAAGACTTGGGCCTCCTTGGATCGCGTAGAGTTTTTCCTAAAATAAAAATATACTTCAGAGTAACAAAGGATATCCCATAATTTTAGATATATACAAAGTTATTCATAAAGGTATTGATTCAGGAAATAAGTTTCTTGATTTATATTCATCGAAAGAACTTGTTCTTTTTAAATACTGTCCGGTAGCATCGTCGGATGCTGAGCGATCATTTTCGAAATTTACGCAATTGCTAAATCAAAAGCGCCGTTCATTTATTTTTAAAATAAATTTAAGCAGCACCTAATAATATATTCCATACAATGACTGTACTGTCGTCCTAAGAAAGAATGTCATATTTCCATTTCAGTAGTTTTGAGATATTCAGCTTTTACTGTTTTTTACACTAGAAGTGGTAGATGTGACCATTTAACTTAACGTTTTTCAGTCATTTGCAGTTGAAACTGGGAATTCTTAACTTAACACAAAAACAGAAACTCATTCACTTTCCCAATCTGCCCCTATCTCAATCTTGGAATTGTGGCGTTTGGGACGGCTTTCTTTCTTAGGACGGCAGTATACTGAACTGATTTTTTGATATATTTTATGTTAGTGTTTACATTAAAATATACCTGAATTGAATTGAATTTATGTTTTAGAGTGTTTATTCTCTGTTTTTTATATTAAAAAAGGAATATGATTATAAACTTTTTTTGTTTAAAAATATTTGTTTTAATTAAAGAGTTTTTAGTGCTTATTATTGTGCTGTTTCGTCATTTTTTAGCGCTTATTTGCTGTGCTGAAAACGACTTTTTTTCGTGCTGTTTCGGTCTGCTCTGATAATTACATATGTATTTAAACCAATTGGTTTAAACAATTTATTAAAACAATAATCCAAATATAAAGTATCTGCACGGTTGCGTTCGGAGGACACCAAAAAGACTGCGGTTTTAGTTAATTTAAAAAAAAAAAAACAGTAAATCAGCGAAATGTGCTGAAATTTCAAGATACATTTTTTATATGTATAAAAAGTGTAAATGGTACAGAATTCAAAATTATAAAAATTAAAATTTCGATCGGTTGCGTTAACAATACGTGTTAAAAAAATTTAAATGTTATTAGCTGTGTCTTGTTGGGACCTTTACTGTTCCATGATCGTAGGTGTTTATATTTTGTTGCCTCAATATTATGTTGATTTCGTATATTTGGGATCTTTTAAATTTTTGCCCATTCATTTTTAAATTTATTTTTGAGTCCTCTATTTCTTGTTTGTCGATGTGAAACACTTTTATATTTTTTGCGGCCTTAGTGGCTCATATTTTCGATTAATTTTACTATGAAAAGCAAGAATTTACATTGTAAAGAGTTTCGCACTTGTACATTTCATCAAAATTTATAAAAGTGTCCCCAGTACGCAACCAATAATAGTCAAAAAAATTACTTTTATGTGAGTTAATAAACTCTGAGAATTTCATTCGCAAGTATTATTTTTGATTTGTTTTAAGGAGGCTTTACACAATTTAAAAAATTTATTTTTTGTTGAGTACAGAAGAAAAAACATTCCGTTTAATATTTTATCTCGTATATCAATATAAACACCTATTTGTTAATTACTATTACTTAAGTTTTGTATTACGTATTGATATTTTACCACGAAAAATAAAAAAAATTCGCTTACTAAAACTTCGTTTACTATGTTAAAATTCAATGTCAATTTATAAATAAACTAGCTAGAATACCCAGTAGTAGTTTTTTTTGAGGATTCATTTTAATTTTTTAAAAAATAAGGAAGATTTTCTAGAAAATGTTATAAAATGAGAAAATATGTCTATTAAGAAAAATGAATTGATTTATGTTGTTTAAATTTGTAGTGATGCAAATAAGTAAAATGAATATTGTAGGGTATTACAGACAAACGAAAAAAAAAATTTAGGTGGAGTTTGTAGCCCTTTTAATAACCAAAAGTTTTTCAAAACGATTGTTCAAACATATCTTCAATTTTTAATTCATTTTTTGTTTTTTTTATTTTCTTTTTGAGCCGTTATTTTGAAGAGTATTCTTTTTGTGAGAAAAAGTACAGTATGTCATTACATTTTTAAAATCCACATCCTTCAAAATGTTGATCGCAAAAGGAATTTTTAAAAATATTCAATGTACACAATTTTTTTCAGTTTTATTATATGTATAGATAATAATTAATAACAATAGTTTATAGCCAAAAGCACTATGTTTTAAAAAATATGCTGCTTGTTTCTACTCTTATACACGCACTATAAATGAATTAGACTACAAATTCTTAATAAGCATGTTTCCTTTTTATTTTTTTTCTAATAATAATCTTTTCCAATCCTTTGTTGGAATTGTTTTATTCAACTTGAAGGTCACGATGCTGAAGATATTCATTTACCTCAGCTTACCTGTAATCTTCGAGAACAATTGACAAATTGCTCTGTTCCTGAATGCAGCAACGATTCGAGGAAATGTATAATTGTTTTCTTTTCCAAAATGCCCTATTCGACGCCAGCAAGGATGTGGATTTTATAAATGTAATGACATACTGTACTTTTTCTCACAAAAAAGGATACTCTTCAAAATAACGGCTCAAAAAGATAATAAAAAAAACAAAAAATGAATTACAAATTGAAGATATGTTTGAACAATCGTTTAAAAAAACTTTTGGTTATTAAAAGGGCTACAAACTCCACCTGAATTTTTTTTTCGTTTGTCTGTAATACCCTACAATATTCATTTTACTTTTTTACACCACTACAAATTTACACAACATAACTCAATATATTTTTCTTAAAAGACATATTTTCTCATTTTATAACATTTTCTAGAAAATCTTCCCTATTTCTAAAAAAATTAAAATGAATCCTCATAAAAATTTATTTACTGGGTATTCTAGTTTATTTATAAATTGACATAGAAATATATATCACGCATTCCGTAAAAAAGTAGACCGCAAATCGAAAAAATTAACTTTATGCAAACTAAAAATGTTTTGTACCGTACTTCAGCCATAGATGGGCACTTTGCAGTACCAGTAAAATAGCAGTAAAAATAAATTTTTACTGATAATGCAATTCAATTTGCATTACCAGTAAAATTTTACTGATTACTGAAAAAAATTGCAGTAAAAATAAATTTTTACTGATTACTGGGAAAAAATTGCAGTACAAATAAATTTTTACTGATAATGAAATTCAATTTGCATTACCAGTAAATTTTTACTGATTACTGGAAAAAATTGCAGTAAAAATAAATTTTTACTGATAATGAAATTTAATTTGCATTACCAGTAAATTTTTACTGATTACTGAAAAAATTTGCAGTAAAAATAAATTTTTACTGATTACTGAAAAAAATTGCAGTAAAAATAAATTTTTACTGATTACTGAAAAAAATTGCAGTAAAAATAAATTTTTACTGATTACTGAAAAAAATTGCAGTAAAAATAAATTTTTACTGATTACTGAAAAAATTGCAGTAAAAATTTATTTTTGCAATTTTGTTCAGTAATCAGTAAAATTAATTTTTACTGCATTACTAAAAAAAATTGCAGTAAAAATAAATTTTTACTGATTACTGAAAATATTGCAGTAAAAATTTATTTTTGCAATTTTATTCAGTAAGCAGTAAAAATTTATTTTTACTGCAAATTTTTTCAGTAATCAGTAAAAATTTATTTTTACTGCAATTTTTTTCAGTAATCAGTAAAAATTTATTTTTACTGCAATTTTTTTCAGTAATCAGTAAAAATTTATTTTTACTGCAAATTTTTTCAGTAATCAGTAAAAATTTACTGGTAATGCAAATTAAATTTCATTATCAGTAAAAATTTATTTTTACTGCAATTTTTACCAGTAATCAGTAAAAATTTACTGGTAATGCAAATTGAATTTCATTATCAGTAAAAATTTATTTGTACTGCAATTTTTTCCCAGTAATCAGTAAAAATTTATTTTTACTGCAATTTTCTCCAGTAATCAGTAAAAATTTACTGGTAATGCAAATTGAATTTCATTATCAGTAAAAGTTTACTGATTACTGCTTCTAGTAATGCAGTAAATATTTACTGCAGTGTGCCCATGTATGACTTCAGCACATACTATGTGCAGTAAGAAATAAAAGAAAATATGGTTTTTCTATTGTTTTAGTGTGTGAATTAAAGTATAGTAAACGCATTTTTAGTAAGCGAATTTTTTTTATTTTTCGTGGTGAAATATCAATACGTAATATAAAGCTTAAGTAACAGTAATTAACAAATAGGTTAACATAACAAATAGATTAACAAAATTGATATGGGTATTTCCACAGAAACGACAACCGGGACCAAAAAGTAGAATGTAAATAAACCAATGATTTTTTCTAACATTATATTAAAATAATATCAAAATTTTTATAATATTATGTATTTGCAGCTTATCTCAGTTGTTATGATGAGAAAATTCGCCTGAAAACTTAAAATATATTTTTTCTTGTTCTTAGGTACTTTAAATGACATTTTCTCTTTAGTATTTATTGTGGACATATTTATTGTGGACATAACTGGAATTACAATAATGTATATTGGTGCTGACATAATCAAAGATATATTTAAAACATTAACAGAAAAATGGAAGTAAATACCAAATATTTCAGGCATCCGAAAATTGCATTATTTCTCCTGTGACGAACATTTGAATATAATTTATTTATTTCGATTTATTTATTTAAATTAAGAATTAGTATAGTAAGATCTTAAATGGTCTTTTAGCGTACAACAGTTAAAAACATTAATAGTCAACAGAAAACGATGAGAATAAAACTTAAAACTAGTAAATATAATTATAATTTTGCAAAACAAACCAATTTGGAGAAAAAAAAGAATTACAGTTAATTTCAACTTAACTAAATATTAGCTTATCATAACTTAACAAAATAAAAGAAGGAGGAAAGGCAGTAATTAATTGTCGAAATTATATAAAAGCTGCTCAAACGGCGTATTCATTGAAAAATTATTTGAGATAATTTCACTCTATATATGTTTGTATATATAAAATAAAATAATAAATCTGAAGTTTTTGCCAGTTAGTGCAATATTGAGTTAAAATTACTTGAACTAATCCTTATTACAAAAGTGACGGGAAAATAAGTCGCGTTAGGAATGTCACGTGGGGAATCATCCTAGAGGTTGTAACAAAAAAACGAATGCAAATATTTCAATACGACAACTATCAATATAAAGCCACATTATTCTATTATAGTTTACAAAAAATCAATTTAAGAAATTATATTCCAATTCGCAGATTTTTGCATTTATGTAGATGCAGTTGAAAACGACTTCTATTTTTTGTCGCGTTGGGAATCACATGTTTACTGGTAATATATTGGAAAGAACAAATTGACAAAGCCTACCTTTTGCACTAAACATAGTGCTCCTAAAACTATATCTAAAAATGGAAACAAAAAAAAAATTCTTAAGAAATCTTTACTTTTTTTCACTTCAAAGCCGTGCGAATGTCGCGTTGGGGACCCTGGAAATGCCCATATACGACATAAAATATTAAACGGAAAGTTTTTTCCTCTATACTCGACAAAAAATAAATTTTTTAAATTGTGTAAAGCCTCCCTAAAACAAATCAAAAATAATACTTGCGAATGAAATTTTCAGAGTTTATTAACTCACATAAAAGTAATTTTTTTGACTATTATTGGTTGCGTACTGGGGACACTTTAATGATCTTTGATTAAATGTACAAGTACGAAACTCTTTACAATGTAAATTCTTGCTTTTCATAGTAAAATTAATCGAAAATATGAGCCACTAAGGCCGCAAAAAATATAAAAGTGTTTCACATCGACAAACAAGAAATAGAGGACTCGAAAATAAATTTAAAAATGAATGGGCAAAAATTTAAAAGATCCCAAATATACGAAATCAACATAATATTGAGGCAACAAAATATAAACACCTACGATCATGGAACAGTAAAGGTCCCAACAAGACACAGCTAATAACATTTAAATTTTTTTAACACGTATTGTTAACGCAACCGATCGAAATTTTAATTTTTATAATTTTGAATTCTGTACCATTTACACTTTTTATACATATAAAAAATGTATCTTGAAATTTCAGCACATTTCGCTGATTTACTGTTTTTTTTTTAAATTAACTAAAACCGCAGTCTTTTTGGTGTCCTCCGAACGCAACCGTGTAGAAACTTTATATTTGGATTATTGTTTTAATAAATTGTTTAAACCAATTGGTTTAAATACATATGTAATTATTCAATATATTTTTACTCAATTTACATTTAAATAATTAATACTACACTAAGTAGTTGCATGTAGTAAGTAGTTGTTTACATGCATTTATTTAAATAAAGAATATCTACAATAAAATAATTTGCATAATATGTAATTGATAGCAATTGTATTTATTTCAACTAAAATAATCTTAAAAGGTTCGTGATGAAGAACTTTGGTAAGTATTCTTCTTAAAATGAATTTTTTTAATACAAAAATTCTTTGATTTTCTTATAATAAAAGCAATCTTTGTACTGTGATACAAAATGTTTTGCAGTTTTTTAATTAATAAATGAAAAAACATTTAATTTTAATGTAAATGTATTTATTTTCTGTAGTTAAAAAATATGAAGTAAAAGTAAATAATTGAAATTAGTAAAAATAATTAAATTTTTATTTGGACGGTGAGTTACTAATTAACATTTGTTTTGAATGCATTTTTTTTATTTTTACTACAGAATTTTTTTGGGTGAAATTTAAATTTAAAGATAGACATATACTGAACCATACTGGATGAAAGAAAAAATATATGAATTCGTTTTATCATTAAAAAGCACCAAAATATACCTACATTTAAGTACTGAAAATGTCCCTGTACGCAACACGAAATGAGTGGTTTATTTATATTTATTTTAAAACTTTTCAAAATTGTATAACACTTACCAAGACATATGGTAAGAACCACTTTTAAGGCGTGACCCTCCAATGCAAGAAGAATCAAAATGACGGCTGCATACTCTTGATTTTGAATTGATCAATATGCCAGAAACAGGCACTTTGAGGATTTTTAAGAAACTGTCAAGTTTCATTAGTTATAACTTTTTTTTTAACTTTCGCTTTTTTTTTTGGAAAAGTTGCCACAACCACCTGTGATGTTGTTTTTTTAAATTTTTGCATTTTTGGATTTATAGGAATTATTTTCGAAAAATACTCAAACTCGAAATTTTCAAAACTTTACACTTCCAGGAAAAACTTTCAAAACGACCAGGTTATCCAACGAAATCTCATTGACTAATTTTAATTTTTGCGGTTTTTATAAAATATAACGTAAAAATTCTCAAACTCGAAATTGACAAAATGTTGCACTTTCAGTAAAAAAATGTCATAATGATTAAGTTATTTAAAGTAATAACACAACTTTTTTGTAATTCTTTTAAGTTTTGTCTCAGAAATTATTTTAACAACATTTTTATTAGCATTTTTGAAAATGTTGCTTTTTAAAAGTTTGTTATTACAACAGGAAAGAATTTAAAATTTTTTCCAAAAGTAAAATACCACTACTCTGGTACTTTTCACCTGATTTTTTTGTTTGATAACTCATTTTAAATAACAATTAAACATAGATCGAAGTGCATACCAGGTATTTTAAAAATACTTCAAGTGGTGTTTTTATTACTTTTTATATCGACTAACTAATATCGACTTTTTATAACTTTAAATTTAATGATATGTTAATTTATCTTTCTACTACGTTACTTTATTTTTAATTTTTTTACAAACATAAAGACAAATCTTGTAAAGCGCAACAATATATAGAAAAAGTTATGTTTAACAAAATGTGTTAATTTTCCATGTAGACAAGTAATCTTCATTTCACATAATTTTTGAACAAATTTTTCTAACTGTGACAAAATTTGCTGAAATAAATATTGTAAAAAAAACCAAAGAGTTTTCTTTTAATGGACTTTTTCGCAATCCTTTAAAATATAATATATACAGATAAATGATTTTCTGAACTCAGAATCAAAGATGAATACATAGATAAGCCCAGATAAAATACATAAATGTAAATACATACATATGTATTAAAAGTTTAAAAGGAAAATATTTGTTGCAAATATTTCGTAATACATATATGTAAAATATTTTCAAACAGCTAATTTATCATAAAAATGGGATATTTGCTTGGTTTCTATCTATTCAGCTAAGAACAAAACAAAACAATATCGGCTATGTTAGAAATATGGCTGACAACAAGAACAACAGCAACGTTCAGCTGAGGATAAAACGAAACCAATTCGGCATAGAAAAGGAAACATGCAAATAGCTAAATGCGCTAAAAACAGTGACAATTAGATTTTTTGCATTTTCATTTATAATAGTCAATTCGGATACTCAAGAGTTTCTTATTGCCATATGATCTGTGCTTTTGTTTTGTTTTCGTTGTTGCTTGACTTTGCTGGTGTTTTCATCCCTCTCCTCCGGCCGCTCATCCTCGCCACATGTCTTCATTAGCAAACCAGTTGCGAGTGAACTACAAAATTCTCTCAGCACGATTTGTTTTCGGTCGACTCATTTCATTGGCTTTCAGCTCTGCTCTCAATATCGCCACCATATTTCTTCGCACGGGCTGCACCTCAATGGTCATAATTTTTCGCCTTATTCATCTAATTCGCCTCTGAAATCTCTTTACTATTATTTATTCTCCTTGCCTACACTGCCGATACTGCCATTTGCATTCAGACAACGAAGCACCCCCGGAAATGACCAACGGCAAGCAGCAGCAAGAAGCAACACAACACCTAGTGTTAAGAGCAGCGAAATAGCAGAGAGTTTGTTATGTCCCGACAAACAAATTGAACTAATTAGTGGACAGCGGAGTAGAAGCTTCAGTACTTCCTCCAAATTCCAAACATAAAAAAATCTGATCTCACTTTAACAGCGGCAAATGCCACTTTCATTTCGCCTTTCGGAAAAAAATTACTTGCACTAGACTTAAAATTCCCTTTACATTCATCATTGCAAACATTTCCAAACCAATTTTAGGCTTAGACATTTTAACAAAATATTGACTATTAATAGATCTAAAACGTAAACGACTTATCAATCCATTTACGAACTTATCAAACACTATTTCAGCATTTACAGAAACCACATTAACAAAATTATTTTCAGTCGACAACAAATACACAGAATTGCTAAAAAAATTTCCATCAATTTAACAGAACCCGATTACACTACAAAAAGAAGATTGCCAAAATTAAATATAGCTAAACATGAATAAGATTTTTAAGTTAAATCTTGTATTTGTAGACCGTCGAATTCTTCACTACACCTAGTACCTAAACGCGAACCGAACGACGGAAGATCATGCGGAGACTACAGAAGACTGAACACAATTATAGTACCAGATCGCTACCCGTTACCACATATGCAAGATTTCTCAAACAACTTACACAATACACATATCTACTCAAAACTGGATTTAATCAGGGTCTATCACCAAATTCCCATGGCCCCTGAGGATATACACAAAACAGCAATCACTACACCTTTTGGAATGTTTGAGTTTCTCCGAATGTCTTTTGGTTTGAGAAACGCAGCGCAAACATTACAAAGGTTCATACACGAAGTACTACATGAATTAGACTTAATTTTTGGTTATTTAGACGACATTCTTGTAGTCAGCAACACAGAATAACAACACCTTGAACACTTAACTCTAATTTTCCAACGACACGACAAATACGGTTTAAATATCAAGCCAAATAAATGCATATTTGAAGTAAACAATATAGTTCCCAAGAACGAACACGATGTATACAAGACTACCCACAACTAGTAACAGTTAAACAGATACAAAAATTTATAGGTTTGACGAATTATTACCACCAGTGTATTCCCAAACTTGCACACATGTTAGGTCCCATTTATGACATGGTGACAAGCGCATCAAAAACTAAAGATAAACATACTATACAACATTACATGCATTTGCAACAATTAATCATATTAATAGTAAAGAAAAAATATCAGTTGCCTTAGATGCATAGAACACCGCAGTTGGCGGAGTCTTACAACAAGAGCACAATAGAATACTTCAACCTTTAGCATTTAAAAAAAAAAAAAAAAAAAAAAAATCACAGTACATTCGACTGCGAATTACTAGCAATCTATCTAACAATCAAATATTTCAGACATCATTTAGAAGGCAACACATTCACAGTTTACACGGATCACAAACCATTAAGGTATGACCTGCGGTTCAAGCCTACAAAAATATCGTTATTTAAAATTGCTGTAGCTCAGTCGTTTTTCAATTTATCAGATTTGGGTTTTTTACGTGAAAGTAGACGTAATTTTCGAACTTTTCCGAACTTTTTTATGTTTCGATGTTTTTTATCCCCCCATCCAGAGCAATGAAAATGGGTATGTAAAAATGAGAAGGCAAACGGTTTGACCTTTTTTCTTGATAAGCAGATGTCGTATCGAAATTCTGCGGAAGGCATTTTGTTGGTAATCACGTCAGGCAGGTCCTGAAAACATTCCAAATATTCCAGATATTTCTACAATATAAAAAATTTACAAAATGGCGTGATTTTTTAAAAAAAGTTCAAAAGTTAGCTGTTTTTTGGGGTTTTCCCCACTCCTCCCCCGGTAGTAGAGTTACTTCAATTATTCTAGTTCAGGACCTGCCTGACGTTACCTACAAAACGCCGCCCACCGCCCGCCGCATCTTCAGCCGACTTCTGGTTCTCGAGAAAAACGACACCCCAGTTTGAAAAAAAGTGATTTCAAGAAAAGCGCATTTAAAGCTTTATTACTGCACTTCGACGAGAGTGTATATAAACATATATAGCTTTGTAACTCCAAAAATAATTCGAATTTTAAAAAATCCTTTTAATGCATTATTTTTTAAGGATTTTAGAAAACACTTATGAAAAAAAAAATCGAAAATAAATTTTTTAACCGCAGGTCCTTAACGAACGCACTCCACTCAAAAACAGAACGCATTCCTAGACAAACACAACACCTTGAATACATCGCACAATTCACCAACACGATCAAAGGTACAGACAACATTGTAACCGATGCATTAACGAGATGCAAAATCGAAGAATTAAAAACGCCTGATATCGACCTGAAACAACTACACAAAGAACAACAAAATGATACAGAATTAAGGAATATAGCAGACAACAAAACATACAAATTTAAACTCGTTGACATTCCATTTTTAAACATTAATATCTGGTGTGAAAATTTAATAGACAATACGCGACCATTCATTCTACAGACATTACGTAAAAAGATATTTAAACATTTACACGACATCTCACATCCGGGAACAAGAGCTTCCAGACGTCTCATCACACAACGTCAGAGTAGTTCCAGTCTTTCTTGATCCTTGACGAAACATGCTGATTTGGCCATACATTTCATTGACGAACATTTCATATAAATGTTTCAAATTCGTGCAAGACGCACTGCAGAAACGTCGGGATTTATCATGCACGAACCCAATATCGAAATATTGAGGAAGTTTCGTTAGTAAAAAGTAGACAGGAATATAAAGAAAATTCGTCAAAGAATAAAAATCGAAACGTGTTTCTGGACCGAATTCAACGTCGTGAAATAAATTTGATATGGGATAAAAATATTTCATCCTTATGTTGATTTTATATGATTTAAATACAAATTCTAAATGTTTGATAGTTTAAATCATACTTAATTTTAAATACAAATTCTAGTTGTTTGAAAGTTCAAAATCGTTTATTGGGCTTTGGGCCAAGGTTAGAACAATTAATTGTTCTAACGAATCTTTCCAAAGAAACAGCAACAACAACAACGTTTTCAATATGAAAAAGGAAAACATCACTAAATGATTTTATTGCGATTTCGGCCCTGCTAAAGGCTTCATCAGAAATATTTGTGATACGCCGTGCAAGCGCGCATTAGCGCACTGCACCACAGAGGCGATGAGATTTTAAGTGTCAATTTCTCGGTTTTTCTCCCATTTCATATTTTCATGTTTGTTGTTGTATTTTTGCTTTACTTTAGTCTTTATGCTTATGTTATTATTATGGAGTCCAACAGTCTGTTGGAAGTCTTCCACTAACAAAGCATCCATATATTGAGGAAGTTTCGTTATCGAAAAGTAGACAGCAATATAAAGAAAATTCGTCAAGGAATTAAAATCGAAACGTGCTTCTGGACCGAATTCAACGTCGTGTGATATATTTGATAGGGGATAAAAATATTTCATCCTCTCTAAACTCTATTGGAAATCGTAATGTTAGTTTCGAAATGGCCTGACCACACCGTATGTTTTTTAGGTCCACTCGGGCAGCTGTCCAAGCCTATTCCTTTACCATTGCCTTGATGCCACACAGAACCTCACGTTGTAGGGATAATTCGTTCTTTAGTCGTACGGTAAAGTTGTGGAATAGTCTCCCTGCGAGCGGGTTTCCCGTCAGTTTTGAGCTGTGCAAATATAAAAGAAATCTTCACCGAAACTACTCCATCTTTTCAACCTCTAACTATTACACATCTTCCAAATCAACACAATGCTCATACATTTAAAAGAAACATCACCAGTGCTTTCACTTTACAAAACAGCAAAAAATTATACCAAATTGTCAAAATCAAAGGAATTCGACAGCAATGGCAATGACACCTAAACAGTGGTGTCAATGAATATTTAAATACTATCGAAAACCTTCGATAGTCAGTCCAAAAATATCGAAAGTCACTGTGAAATTATCGATAGTGTCATCGATAGTGTGTAAATTATATATAGTATCGATAGTGTCATTGATAGTTTGCGAACTTTTACTATAATGCTACTTTGCATTATATTTTGTATGCATTTTTTTTAAGTCCAGCCGCTCATGCAGAACTTTCTTTAAGAAATCATCACGAAAAGTTGAACACTCACATTAATAAATGGCCACAAGAATGTATGAACTGTCAGAAAGCAAGGGTACAACGACACACCAAAACACAATTTCAAAAAATACACATTCCACACGGTCGATTTGAACATTTACACATTTATTCAGTTGGTCCAATGCCCATATCAAGTGGTTACAAATATCTATTAACAACCATTGATGGAAACTCACGTTGGCCGTGGTTTATCTACTAAAAGACACAGAAACTCCCAAAATTATAGATACTTTCAGTACACTCAAAAATATTTGTGTATAAATATTACTAATAACTGCGTCCATTCTACGAATTTTATTCGTAGTTTTCAGCCACGAATAGGATTCGTAGAATCGACGTATATTCGTTCATATTACGAATATTTTATTCTTGTTCTAAAAAAAAATCTGTCTGAGCTGGGGTTTGAACCTCGGCTCTTTAGTTTACGGGCCACGCTCCCGTACAGTAGGCTCCAGTAACTTTACAATCATACAGTTCCTTACGTTTTGTAGATGTTCGAAAAACAAGGCTGAATGATTTCGGTTTTCAATTTTTTAAACTCTACTAATAATTCGTACATTCTACTAATAATTCGTACCGTCAGCCTACAAATGAATGGTTTCTACTAATATTATTTTTTATTCGTAAATAGTACGAAAGCATTAGTAAATACTAAGAATGTAATGAAAGAAATTACGAACTAATTCGTACGAGAAATTTATGCATATTATTATTATATGTACAAAATCATTCGTACAATGCACTTATACGAATTGATTTATTTTTGCTTACAAATATCATCTATATACAATATATAAAAGTGGATGTATGTTGGTATGTGGATATGTGGGTATGTGGCTATATCACGTATAGACTTCAAAACCGCTGAACTGATCTTTATAAAATTTTCAGGGAAACTAAAGCCACTTCTTGAGAGTGTTCCTGTGAGGTTTGGGAACGATTAGACGAAGAAAGTGGTACCTCCCATACAAATCAAATTTGAGCTATCGACCACAAAACAAAAAAAGGATATATATCAGACGGTTTCGATAGTAAAAAACTAAGATTTAGGAATTTTGTTCAGATGGTTACTGTCGGTAACTATAAAAAAAGGGCGTGGTATCAATATATATACGCCCACTTTTACGAAATCACGGCAATTCCTGAGTTCTACACATTTTTATGGTGAAAATTGCTGTGTAGATGCTCCAATAGGCGGTCACTTATATATATATAAATGTTTTCACGCCCACTTTTACTGCCCACAAATCAATATCTATATATATATATATATATATTATAGCAAAACAATGTGTGTCTGTCTATGTGATGCCTATATGCTCCAAAACTGCTTTACCGATTGACCTGAAATTTTGGGAGTCGATTTTTTACGTACGAGATGGTTGAGGGAAAAAACTTGCCTCACCCCCTTTTTAGCGTCCTCAAATCAATAAAAACGCTATATTTCAGTCGGTTTGGGTCGTATAAGGCTAAAATTAAGTAATTTAGTTTGTACGGTAACTGTCGACAGCTGTATTAAAAATGGGTTTCCACGCCCACAAATCAATGAAAATGCTTTACTTAATACGGTTTTGAACGCATAAGACTTAAATTTGGTAATTTAGTTTGTATAGTTACTGTCGGTAACTACTAAAAGTCTGCCTTCACGCTTTATTTAATACGGTTTTGGTCGTATAAGACTTAAATTTGGTAATTTGGTTTGTGTGGTTACTGTCAAAAACTGTACGAAAAATTGGTTTCCACAACCCCCTTCTACCGCCCACAAACCAATGAAAATGTTATATTTCATGCTGTTTTGGTCTTATAAGACTAAAATTTGATACTTAAGTTTGTATGGTTACTTTCGGCAACTGTACTAAAAATGGGCGTTATCGCTATATATCCAATTCCACTTTTTGAGAAATCATTAAAATTGACTGTGTCGATTGAGCTAAAATTGTGGCTTAGTTTGTATGGTTACTGTCAGCAACTGTACTTAAAATTGGCTTTCACGCCCCCCCCCCCTTCTACCGCCCACAAACCAATGAAAATGTTTTATTTCAACTGGTCGTATTAGACAAAAATTTTGTAATTGAGTTCATATGGTTCCTCTCGGCAAGTGCACTAAAAATAGGTCTGTCCCGGCGGGGTCAGCTTGGAGTGAAGCAAAGTGCGCCAGGCTTAAGCCACATTGAGCTGAAATTTTGGCAGTCGATTTGTTTCGATTACGAGATGATTTAAGGGAAATAATTTTACCGCACCCCTTTTTACCGCTTATAAAACAACAAAAATGCTACATTTCGCACGGTTTTGACCGTATTAGACTAAAATTTGGTAATTTAGTTCATATGGTTACTTTCGGCAGCTACCCGAGTAAAAATATGAGCGGGCGAACAGCGGCTGATCAGCGGTCGATCATGGGCCGCAGGGCCGTGCAAGGGTCAAAGTTGATCCAAAAAGCCTAGCGGCCGAAAGTTGGGTCAAACAACGACCATACACGGCCTAAATTAAGTTTTATGGCCGCAGTATTGCCACTGAAAGGCTGCAAAACGGCCGCTGTACGCCCTTTAAATGCCACAAAATTTTTCAAGGCTGTTATTCAACAAACGTATGCGCAGCAACAGAAGCAAGTCTCACTCGGCGATGTTAATATTATCGTCACTTGTGTGTGGCGCAAAAAATTTTTTGTATATGTTTGTATAAGTTATTTGTTTGAATACAATGCCCCTTAAAATTTTCAATTAAAACAGTATAATTTTTTGAACAATTAATGGTAATGAAAAAAGATTAATTTAATACAAAAAATTATTTCAAAAATTTAATTATTTTTACATTAATTTATTTCCGCATGAAGTTACAATTGAAAATCTGCTTTTCATTGTAGAATAAGCACTGGTCAGCCCATGTACAACCAAGATTATTTAAAAATGGCCTTTGTACGGCCGCTGCATGGCCATTGTACAGCCGAGATTGTTTGAAAACGGCCTTTGTACGGCCGCTGTTTGGCCAAAAAGTCCTGCAAACAACCCTTGTACGACCCTCGTACGGCCGAGAAAAATATTAAAAATTAGGCTTTGTACGGCAGGTGTTTGGCCTTAGCTAAAAAAGTTTTTATTTTTACTCGGGTATACTGAAAATGGTGAATATATTTGGCATTTCTTGACATTTTCGTATACGGCAGTAAGGCGGTATGTGGCAGAACAACGTTTTCCGGGAAATACTAGTTAGTATATAAAACAAATATAAAACGTAAAGATAAACTAATAAAAATACTTTGTATATTATACGAATATTTGTAGAATGTACGAATATTTTGTTTACTAATATCATTCGTAGAAATTTTACTAATAAATTTTTTGAATGTAGAGAATTCATTTCACGCTTCGGTGTTTTGCGTGAAACTACTTCAGATCGCGGACCTCAATTTACCTCCAACACGTTTAAAAAATTTATTAAGAACATAGGTAGCCATCATATTATGAATTCCCCATACCATTCACAAGCCAATGGAATTTTAATACGCTTCCACAGGCAGTTAAAGGCATCACTTATGGAAAGCAACAACCAGAACAACTGGTATTTAGAAATTCCCATAGTTATGTTAGGTCAAAGATCAACTGTTAAAGAAGATATCAAAGCATCTCCTGTCGAAACGGTTTTTGGACAGAGTCTGAGACTGCCGCGGCAGCTAGTATTACATCCAAAGGGCAGCTCATCAGAAATTTTGTCAGCGCTTAAAGAAAAGACTAAAACCACTCAGTCAGATAGCAAGTTTCATATAAAATCATAGAATAATATAAAATCAACAGTTACCTCATACCTCAGGAGTTGTAAATTCGTATGTATTCGTAATGATTCCATCAAACACACGCTTCACAATCCATACGATGGCCCTTTCGAAGTGGTAGACAAAATACTTCACAATTTTAAAAGGAAAGAACACTATAACAGTTAACATAGACAGACTTAGGGCCGTTTTCTCAATGTCCGGTTAGCAAAGCTCTTAACCGGGAGTTAGCTAACCGTACGATAACTAAAAAAAACATTTCGTTTTCACCAACTGTCAGTTAAGTAACTGTCGGTTAAGTCATTAATTGTGAATTTTTCAATTGTGAATACGCTAAACTGCATATCAGCTGTTTACGCTTGTTTGCTATTTTATTTTTGATGTGAAAGTTGTAAATATCTAACAAGGATTAATTAATAAATAATTTAAGAACGCAACAGAGTGCCGAACTTCAGTTTATATGAAGAAAGTGCATACACTTCTACGTAATAACGCCTATGCGCATATGTCCTTTTTATATTTTGGATCGAATTCAGAAAGAAAAAGCGAAATCCTCGAAATTCTATCCATTTTTAATTATAAAATATATAATTATTTTTTACACTACACAGCTTTTCTTCCGATTAGCAACTAACCGGAACCTCAACTTGCCGTTAACTAAACCGGCACTTAAGACCTAACGAAACATTGAGAAAATGCTTTTTTGCTAACTGCCAGTTAAAGTTCCGATTAGTGCTTAACCGGACATTGAGAAAACGGCCCTTATACCAGCATTTTTAGTTTCAGAAACTTCACACACATTCTCTTTCACACACAAAACAAAAAAGAAAGTACACTTCAATTTGTTAGCAAACACAACAAAAACCTATGGGGGGAAAAATGTGGTGTCTATACATCACATACATAAGACACATACACAAGTCATGCAACAAAATCACTTTACTTTAAAAACTACGTTAAGTAAAAATATTTTTTTTGTTCATATTAAACTATTCATTCAATTTTTATAAAATTATATCATTACTTAAAATATTTTCAACTTGAGCATTGTTAATTTTCATTCCTATGAAATAAAATAAAATAAAAAATAAATATAGAACCTGAAAACTTATACCAAATAAAGATTTTAATTTCAAGACATACCATAGGACCTACAACCGTATACCTTTCATAATTTGAACATGTTACTGCTTCAAGAACAAATTTCGCTTGAACAATTTTTATTTTATTGATAAAAATGCCCACGAAAACCCATAACACAATTAATTTCGAAACCAGAAAAATCTACCTGCTGCTTGCGATATATCACTGCTCCTCATAGGCGTCCGCAGGGATAAAGGGGGAGCTTCCTCCCTAGGCAGTGGAAATTTTTTTATATATCTTCATATTAAATCAAAAAAGCCGTAAGTTTAAATTAAAAAATTTTAAGAAAGAAGCAAAAAACTTTATTAATTGTAAGTTGCGCTTAAACTTAGGGTTTGAGAACTTTGTTAAAAAAACGTCGTTTTTAGTTATAGAAGTGTAAAATTTTGGGAAACATGTATTTTGATGAGGTGCATCATAATAAAAAAAGTCGATTTTGAATTTTTTGTATCCTTCGGCTTTTTTGAATTCATAAGACGATATATTCATTAAGTATTATTTATATTTTGAAGAGAATACAAAAAAACCTTTTTTTGGATAATTTATAATTAAAGCTGAGCTGAGCCATTTATTTTTACATAGTATGTTGTACCTGTTGCTGTAAAGCCGTGTTCATATTACGCGTTCTTGCCGCGTTTGCGACACCGCTCTCATTTATTTATTTAATATTCAGTATTTTTCAACTGGTGTTTGCGACAAAAACGCGTAATATGAACACGGCCTAATAAGTTACGATACCATTTCATTTACCCTTGTTTCACAAACACTTTTCAATACGTATACGCCACGAATAGAATTCGTAGAATGACGTAGTTTGATACACATTTCGAATATTTTAAACGTATTCGTACAAAAACAAATGTATATTGTACAAATACATTTACGAATGATCCTAATATCTAGTTACGAAAAACCTTCTGTTCAGCTGGGGTTTGAACCACGGTTCTTTAGCTTATGGGCCACGTACTCTTCCAGTAGACTTCGTACCTTCTACGAATTATGAGTACGGTCAACCTACAAATGAATTTTTTAGTAAATACTACGAATTTAATGAAAGAAATTACGAAGTTACTCCTACGAGAAACTGACGAGTGTTAAGGAATGATATCCCTTATTAGTCGAAGATCATTCCTTGTAGCAACAGATAGCAAGGGGCATTTTATTCAAGAACGGATATAAGCTTTGACGATAAGCGAATTTATGTTTTAAAGTCATTGTAAACAAAAAGAAGACAGTAAATAAATTTTATAAAAAATTAATGTTTTCAAAAAAGTCGGCTTGTTTTTCTATCATAAAGATGATCTAATTTGGATTTTTTAAATTTTTCCTAAACTTAAGAACGTTGCAGCGATCTAGACGAGAGCAAAGATTCTAACTCAAAAGCGAAAGAAAAAAATTAGAACATTTAGAAAGTAGGCCAATTTTGGATCAAGGAGTAATCTTTGAAAAAATTTTTATATCATATTAAGATTTTACATTGGAATTTGTTATGGTCAAAAGTTTTTAATGACATAAACGTAAATAGGAAACTCGATTTGAAACAACCTTTTTATACTTTTTTAAATTCACGTTATTTAGCGTCGACCACCCAGTTTTTGAATTTTCTGGAATTTTTTTCACGTCACGTGCTTATATTAATCCATGATTCTGAATCAAGCCTTGCAGGGAGGTTCTGGAATATGTTAAGAAAAAGTGTGAAATCCAAATCAGGTCGAATATACATGAACCTCTTTATTCCATTCCGTACTCGATTGTAGGAACTTGCAAGCTGCTAGAACTTATTCATGTTACAAAAATAAATAAGTAGATTGGTGTCAATGCCCGCTCGAAATTGATTTAGGAGTTAAGGGCTTCCAAAGTTAAAAAATGGATTAAAAATTTAGTTTGTGTTTTTCAGTTTTCCAACAAAAAAATTTGTTTAATATAAGGAAATTTTTGTATTCTTATTTTAAAAGTTGAAATCTTAGGGTCTCAATAGTAGTTAATGCGATTTCATTTAAGGAAATAGGCCTCACATTATTTAATTTATTAAACTAATAAGAATATTTGCTTTAGTTAATTAATTTGTGATCTATTAAATTATTATATGAATTTAATTATGAGCTTTAGATCAAGTAAGTAAGTAGTTGACCACAGCTTAATCACTCAAAGACTACTGCAGAGGAAATGTAGCGATTTCCGAAACAGACTGTCTAGTCAGCTAAGTGATTAACTCTATACCAGAGTTGTCGTTGTTGTTGCCTTCTTAAAAACTCACTTGATCTAAAGCTCTCAATTAAGTTTATGGGATATTTGCTTTAAAAAAAAATAATAAAATGTATTACATGAATAAAAAATTAAATAAAATTTTTAAATGTTTAGGGCATGACCCGAGAAAGATTTTTTCACTATTTCATTCAAATATATTAGATTTTCTTATGTGTAGAAGCTTGTGTCTACAGGTGTGGTGTGTGTACCATGTTTACAAAATTAGTACCAAAAATCTTAGTAAATAGCATTATATAGGTTACATATTGTTTATGTGCATTCTAGACACGGTTGCCATTTCAAATTCCCACGAAAAAAACCTTTTTCCCACAATAGCAAAAATTAATAACCACGAAAATTCCCATGGCATAAAATTGAAAAAATCCCATCGTTATTAAAAAAAAAACAACAACAAATCCCATGGGCATTTAAAATAACCACAAAAATCCCACGCAAATAAAAAAAAACACGAAAAATTCCATTTGCATATAAAAAAACCATGATAAATCGCATTTGTATTAAAAAAAAACCACAAAAAATCTCTCTTCTATTAAAAATTACCACAGTAAATAATACAGACATAACAAATTGTCAAAAATGAAACAAAAAATTAGAAAGAACAACTAGTATATTTCGTCGTCTGTGTTTTAGTTAGTCTTTTAGTAATAATGTTTATTAAAAAATATTTATTTTATCCACCTTAGACCTGTATAAAGTTTACAAAAAAAGTGTCAAAATAGTTTTTAGTCTTTAAAAAGTAAAACACAATCACAAAATTCTTATCTTTTTAACAATTATTGCTCACCACGCACCGCATCAAAAGAAAAATTTTATTCGACTGAAATTTCGATGAACAACGAACATTTCGACATGGTTTGACATTCGATACTCGATGTTCGATAACCAGCGAAGATTACGTCGAAGACAACCTGTAATAAGGGCCAATCACAAATCGATTTTAAGATATACCAATTTCGTATATTGATAAAAAAAGAGAAAAAATTCACTAAAAAATATTTTCCCAATGTATGGAATTATGTCAAGAGTGAAAGAATTTCGCACCAAACCAAAGTAATCGAAGTCTTAACGAATTCGGTGCAAAAATTATATAGATGGGTTGAGACGATTTTAACAATGAACAAAGTATGAAAAATATTCACTTTTATTTATATATTTATACATATTTTAACTGAAAAATAAAAATAAATCCTTCAAAACAAAATAAATCCCACATGAATTAAAAAAACCACACTCTATTTAAAAATCCCATGGGAATTCCCATATCCCACGGCAATTAAAAATAACCACAAATGGGATTTTTCCCACAAGGGTGGCAACCTAATTCTAGATTCCTTTATGTCTTTGTACTGCTCTGTACATGCTTTGTACAAATGACCAAAGTTATTGGTATTAATTTGAAAGTCATATTTTCTAAATAACTTAGCTACTAAAGGGTAGTTCGCGAATTCCAATTTTACGGCCTATAGAAAAATATCAATAACTTAAGGTGATATTGAACGTTTGAAAAAAAAAAAAAAATAAAAAATGGAATCAATTTAAAGCATTGAAGCCCTGTTTAGGTTAAACAAACCATGCGTCTATTTCACGAACGCATCGTCCAACAGGCAGCAGTCAGCTGTTTTGGATCCATGTATGAAAAATTCAGACACAAACGCACACAGCTGACTCAGTAATGAATGAAGACGTAACCTCAGTGTAAAGTTGGGTCTTTGTAAGCAAAAAAATCCGAACGAGACGTTACAATTTGACTAGAGCCAAATTATAATCGTTCTGAAGATTAAAGTTGCTTTTCAGTAGAGAAAGTAGTAGAGAAAAAGCAGATGAAAATGAAACGCCATATACTAAAGTAAACTTCTACGGCCCGCCACAAAGAAGTGCACACAATCTATTTAAAAACAGAAACTATCACAATCAATTTAAAAATAGTTTAATTTCTACCAAAACTCAACAATTCAATAACCAAAACAGCTGATGCAGAAAGTATTGCCACCTATTAAAAAATGCTAGTAATAAGTATACAATTTTCAAGATTTTTGTCAGTTTTACGATAAATGCTGAAATTACCCCCTAGTTATAATGTTTTTGACAAGTACTGACGTTGAGAGTGTTTAAAAAACGTAAACAACGTAATGT
Organism: Dichetophora obliterata; assembly: GCA_963920525.1. Lineage (NCBI taxonomy): Eukaryota > Metazoa > Arthropoda > Insecta > Diptera > Sciomyzidae > Dichetophora > Dichetophora obliterata. The sequence continues at coordinate 179,411,214 of OY986437.1, read as the reverse complement.
TGGACGACGACGCAAAAAAAAATTTTCAAAGACCAAACGAACGAAGCTTGTCACAAAAGCAATATATGAGTCACCCAAGCCCATGATTCAATTATATATAAGGTTAAGTAACCATGAAATTGTTCTCATACAACAATAAAACTTGGATCGCCAAATGTCAAAGTAAAACATAAAAGACAAGTCAACAATCAAATTAAAATTTCTGACTAGAAGTCAAACTAAAAAAAAAAATAAATTTAATTTCAGCCCTTGGAAGGACTTTGACCTAGCTTCTATTGATCCATTGTGTTGTGCGTGTTATTAAATGTTTGATCACAAATGACCGAGAACTGGACCTACGTGTTTTATACCGACTCCGAACGGCTTATGTTCTCAAGAAGCTTTACATGGCAATTTTTACTCTCTGAGGTTTGCCATTGTCTGCAGAGAGGTGATGGACCGAACAGAAAAATTAAATCAATTGAAAAAGTTTTCTGTCTGTGCTGAAATTGTACCCGGGCTACCGCAGTTCTTTAGCTTAGGGCCCACGCACTCTACCTACTAGGCTACGGCCGTCACCAAGTCAAACTATTGAATTTTAATATTAAATTTGTGTTCAAAATAATTTTCAACCAATTTTCTTGGAGTTTGAATTTTTGTTACCGCTTCAAAATGTCGAAAAAGTACGCGATTCACCAAAACTATTGGAACAAAGAAAACGTTTCCTTTTTTTAAGTGCCCAGTGACCTTTTTAAACAAAAACGCATTTTGACATTCGCCCACAGATATGTGCCCTCAGCTTAAGGCCCAACCAAAATAGACGTTCTGCTCCGTAACGAGTAAAAACGAAAGTGTTCGATTAAACACATTTTAATGTTGTTACCCAAAATGAACAAACGCAACTAAACGAAACAGTTTGACAAGACGTGTAATTCCGTAAGAACCGAACTGCTAGCGTAGCAACTCGTCAACAACAGCTGTGCAGAGTACGTTTTTATTTTATTTTCATCAATTTGTTTCAATCTCATCATGAAAAATCAAAAATGCCCAAATTAAATAAATAAATAACACTCGATTGCCAACTGCCATCAGCTAATTCAGACGAGTTTCATTTTGGGTTAAGTCCGTAAGCATCCCTAAAGAGTGCAGACGTTCGTCTAGTTGGTATCGTCTCGTTTCGTCTATTTTGGTTGGGCCTTTACTCAACCTTATATATAATTGAATTGAAGGCCCAAGCCTTGTCTAAGCATTCATTTTTGGAACTTGAGAGAGAGCGCTTGACATCGTAGTTTGCTAAGCAGAATAGGGTTGCTTATAGTATTAAGAAAGTGCTTAACTGAAATTTTATTATTTGCATGCCAAATTTTTTAATAGAAATTATTGGTGTTTTTTTTTGTTTGTGTATACACGGAAATAATTACAGGGTTGCCAATATTCGAAGCGCCCATCTGGCAACACTGTAACTTTCCGCAGTGATGCCAAATCGACTAATGACATACCGCGTTTGAAGCGTCATTCCAAGCAAATGTTTACAATGGAACAGTACACGCCACGCGAACGCTCTAAAATTGTTGAAATTTACATTCAACAAAACAAGTCAATAGTGAAAACTCAACTCAATGAGCGATGAAGCTCATTTTCAGTTGAACGGAACGGTAAACAAACAAAATTGCCGTATTTATGCCACTGAAAATCCACAAGAGATTCAAGAGGTACCTTTTCACGATGCAAAAGTCACTGTTTGGTGCGGCGTTTGTGCTAAAATGCTCATTGGGCCGTTCTTTTTCGAAGATGATAATGGCCACAGAGTTACTGTCAATCAGGAGCGTTATCGCGATATGATAAACAATTTTTTCATGCCAATCGTTCGTCGAAAGCGTATCAGGCACTACTGGTTTTTACAAGACGGCGCGCCACCACACACAAGCCGCACTACAATCGATTTTTTGAAGCAATTGTTCCCTGGCCGTTTGATGTCAAAAAATGGTGATTTCGATTGGCCGCCAAGATCACCAGATTTAACGCCTCCAGACTTCTTTTTGTGGGGTTATTTGAAATCAAAGGTTTACGTCAACAAGCCAAAGACCCTAGAAGAGCTGAAAACCAACATCCGTCAAGAAATAACCGCCATTCCCATCGAAATGTTGAAGAAAACCATGAAAAATGCTGCAAAACGGGCACAATATATCGTAGAGGCCAATGGCGACCATTTACGAGATATCATATTCAAGAAATAATGTAAGCAAATCTACTTGAACCCAATTAAATGATATTCATGACGAACAGACAAAAAATTGTGGTTTCTTTGATTTATTTAAAAATAAAATGGGCGCTTCGAATATTGGCAACCCTGCCAATATTTTGCTTGGATCAAGCAAATGTTTTGCCTAACAGCAAACCAGCAAAACCTTGCTCCATCAAAGTGTGATTTTAGAAAAAGATTACTAAGTTGAAATCACTCTTCACGTAATTAGGAAAAAGCCAAATTTTGGTTAAATTCAAGCAAAATTTTGCTAAGTTATTATTAACTGAAAACCCAAATTTCAACTCAATTCAAGCAAATATTTGCTAAGTTATTATAAGCTCAAATAGCAAATTTTTACTAAGTTCAAGCAAATTTCTTCTAAACACACGAGCATACGTTTATTCTTAATGAAGAAAATTAGGCAACAATTGGTTAACAACTTCGATGGTCGTATGGATAGGCCCATTCACTTACACTAACGCGGCCGAGGTTCAAGTCTTCGGATAATGGTAATTTTTCAATTTAAGTTAATGTTAATAATTTCAAAAATATGATAGATTTCAGCAAAAAATAACCAAAAATTGCTTTTATTCCAATTTATAATAACTTAGCAAATATTTGCTTGAATTAAGTAGAAATTTGCTTTTGCAGTTTATAATAACTTAGAAAAATTTTGCTTTAATTTAATCAAAATTTTGCTTAGTTATTATAAACTAGAATAGCAAATTTTGATAAGTTTTTGCTGAAATCTATCATAATTTTGAAGTGGCTGAGATTAAAGCGCAAGTTTTGCATAACCTCAATACAAATTTAGCAAACAGTTTTCTCTGTGTATTTAAGCAAATCCTGAAAAATTTGTATCTTTTTGCTGTGAAATATTGCGCTATAAGCTAAGCAGCACAATAAACATGTTTTTTGTGTTAGCTGATGGCAACCCTTTTTAACATATGTGTACAATTGTTTTTTATATGCCAATTGAAAAAAATACGTTAATTTACTTATTCAAAATTATTTTTATTATATTTTTGTCAAGATTTTGTAACATTTGACATTTTGTTAAGCATGAAATCTGCCAACTTGGGCGACTTTTGTACTTAATCATACTTTTCGTCAACATTTTTGAGACTTTTGTTTGCTTAACCATAACTTTATTGGGCCTTAAGAAATACAAAAACAATATTCCAAAATATTTTTGTCTGTTTTTAATGCATCTTCTTTTCTCTAGGTGGCGCCGGAAAAAGTAGTCGTTTTCAGCCGGAGTCAAGATATTATTAGTCAAGATTTGGTATTTATCAGAAATAAAAAAAATTAAAGTACATATTAATTCATTTAGAAGATCAGGATCTAACTTTATTATTTCCTATTCCGATTTCCTTTAAGTTATTCCAAAGTTTCTTTAATGGTAGAGATGAATTTAGCTTCGATAAAAATAACCTTTTGTTTGACAATTTGACTGCGGATGAAGACTCGTTTTCCGCCGTCCTATACTCTTCCCAGTTAGGCGCAGTTGGATTTCGCTTCCATCTAGAATAAGCCCTATGTCGTTTTTTTAGTGCCTGCTTTATAGAATGCGTGAACCAAGGACAAGAACTGTTTGAGATTCGGGATGCACGTGAATGTTGAAAACATCAGATATTTTGATCAAGAAGAAGTCTAGTTTGTCATCCACTGCATTAAAAAATCAGCAATCCATCCAGTTTATTCTAGATACATCAGCGAAAAGAGCGTTGAGATTAATTGATTTATAATCACGATATGTTAATGTTTTGCTCACATCAACAGGCGAGAGGTTAATATTTAGCGTACAAAAAATAAGGTCATGGTCGGAAATAAAAGATATTTGATCAAATAGCAAAACCGTCGAGATATCAGACACAGCATAAAAGTCGAGCGGACTAGCAGTAACGTTATTTCCGAAGCGAGTTGTCTCCTCAGAATTTACAATAGAAAGACTGACTTCAGCCAAATCGTCAAGAAGTTTGTTGGTTAAGCTACCTGTGCAAAGCAAATTAATATTAAAATCACCACAAATTATCAAATGGTCATAGTCAATTAAACAGCTTAAAATAGAAGAAAATAATGGCTCAAGACTAGAGCTGCGGTTAGTATTATAAACACAAGATAGAAAAATATTAACTCTACAATCATAAATTTCAATATTTAGAAACTCAACTTCAGATCCACCAGATTCACTCAAAAATTTAATATTTAAGTTTGTTTTGCAATATATTGCAATGCCTCCTCTTCTCTTATTTCGTCTATCATGTCGGTACAGATTAGAATTATTAATATTTAGCTGTGAGTCCTTTATATTAATTTCAAACCAAGTCTCTGTGATACAAAGTATGTCAACAGCAGAGTCTGCAAAAATATTTTTCGCACAGTCTAATTTGAAGTCATTCAGCCCTATCATGAAAAACTTTTCAGGCGGAATCGGAAAAGGGAATTTTAATTTTTAAGAGAATGCTCAAGAACATTTTCGAAATTTTTAATGCAAATTTGTTCATCAACTGCTTATCAACAAATTTGCATTAAAAATTTCCAAAATGTTCTTGAGCTTTATCTTAAAAATTAAAACTCCCTTTTCCGATTCCGCGTGAAAAAATATTTAAAATAGGGCGGATTAAGACTTCTAGCATTAAAATGTGCTATTTTCAAACCAGATTTCTGTTTGCAGAGGATATTTTTTGTTGAAAATACAGTTTATTTTGTAATTTACAATTTTTTAAAAAAACATCTGGCAACGCTCGTTGTACTCCTAAAATTTTTTTAGTTTTTCGATGTGTATGTACATATAGTCGCGTGCAATACCGCGTATACGTGATATACTTTTTGTTCATAAATAATACAGGGTCCTTCAAGTTAGACTTTTGTTTAGCAATATTTTGTTCTGACAGCTGCCACAGTTTGATGCATCTATTTTGACAGATGCAAACTAGACTGTTTACAATTTACTTAAACGAGTTCACTTTCGCTCGAGAGCCGTATTAAAATAACTAAAATCCGCTACGAAAATGGTTGATGTATGAAAAATATATTTCTCAAATCTGTGGTCAGTTTCGGCCGTTACGAGACTTACAAACACCAGTGCACGCTCGTTCCGTCCGTTGAAATGAAAATATCGCTGCTGTTAGGGAATTTAATTGAAGAAAATCGAAGTTTGTCAATTGCGCTGCGTTTATAGCAATTGGGCTTCTCGTGTTAATGTTTGATGCGCATTTTGGTCAGGTGGTATCATTGGGCCAATTTTTCATTGAATTTCACTAAAAGAATTGACATCTGTAGACGTGCACTGTGGGAAAACTTCGAATATATCATAACTTAATTGTAGGCCAGGGTGACCGTTTTCAGTAGATTGACTACTAGATTGGTAGATTTAGTAGTTTTTTTCAAGTCGTTAGTAGATTTTCATATCTAGTAGATTTTTAGTAGATTTTCCCTTTTCAAAAATATTTTTTACTTAAAAATTTTCGACGTAATTTATAAAAAAATTTGAAAGCATTTTTAGGTGCACAACACTGCTACTAAAAGCTTGCAACACTGCAACTGTCTAAGCTTCTTCCTTTTTTTGCGTGTAAAATCTGTAAAAAAATATTTGAAGGATATAAAGTGATTTCATAAATTCAATAAAATATTGGAATTAAAAAACATATGAGCATTTATATAGCGACGATCGGAAAAAAATGATTACTTCAAAAGCCGATCTGTTCTGCCGGAACAAAGAAGACAATTGTAAGGCGTGCAGTGTAATATCGTCTTTCGTTTTCAGAAGACGTAACAAAACTTTATTTTTTGTTTTTGAACTATGTTCTACCGACCATTTACAAGTTTAATATTATTTTTAAAATTGAATCGTGCGATATTCATCGTCTTTATGGTGATATGTTTAAATCGTTATTAAGCTGCTACTTAAAACATATATTTATATTTTGTACATATATAGCAACATATTATTTATGTTATTTTTCTGTGAAAAAATGTTCTGTTATTTCTTATTTTTTAAAAATACAATTAATAAATATATGGGCATTTCCAAATTGGCGTTAGGGACGATTTGAACGAATAAATATTAAAAAAATAGAATGAAAAAGTCAACTTTTTAAAAAGTTTTTTTTTTTATATTTCCTTAGTAATTAAGCAGCACTATATAAAGTAAAAAAAATTACAGAACTTAACCCTAAGGATCAAAAGATATAATCAAAAATATGTCCTGGCGTTACGTTACCAAAAAAACGGAATTGATTTCTGACTTGGATTACAAAATTTGTTAAACTCTCTGAATTGGGCAAGACTTTTTGTATAAAACTTTTTTTTAAGGTTTTAGTATAACATAAGTTTATTTTCCAAGTGAGCAAATTTAAAAATCTTTTTCTGGTTTTTTAATAGGATTTTTGATCTGGCGTTACGTTACTGGCGTTACGTTACTAAAATTTCCATAGTAGTTTGATTGGGTGTTTAAGTAATTAGATATTTTACTAATTTTGTAATTAAGTAAAAAAGAAACAAATATAATGTATTGTCCTTTCCTTGCCTCAACCATTTTTTCATTATCTCTAGCCAATGCCTTCCATTTTTACTCAAACAAAAAAGCTTACGAAACATTAACGAAACATTTACGAAGAAAAACTACATTTGTGAAACAGTGCAGACGATTTGACCATCATGATTAATGAATTTATGTAGAAACTGCTAAAACTAATAAAATTAAAATGTTTCTCTTAAATGATATAATAAAATAATAAGTTTTTAATAAGTTTTAATTTTTTGGTCATGGTAGACTTTTTTTGGAAATGCCCATATGTTGAATTGCATAAAATATAAAAAATATTTCACTTTTTATTTGATTATTAAATTACTCTTCAAACGGTTAACGTATATCAGCCTCTGTGCTGCTTACAAAAGCAAAATTTCAGAAAAACTTCGGGTTTTTTGCTTTTCTGCACTGCTTATGCCAATGAATCTACTTTTCTGCCCTGCTATTGTCTTCCTGAGTATGCATCCCTACTTTTACAGAGCGCCAAATTAGCAATTTAGCATCTGCTTTAGCCCAAATAACAATAAAATAATTTAAAAAACCATAAAAAGACTTCTCAATTATCATAAAACATTAATTTTTACTTAGCATTCTGAATTTTACTTTTGCAGCATTAAATTTTGTGTTGCTCTTGCGCTGACATTTCTTCAGCGGGTTGCACCTCTTAAAACGTTTGACTTTTGCAACGCTGCACGACATTTCTTCACAGAACGCAATGCTTTGAATACTGCAGCAGTAATTGTGCATTATTGAGAAATTGAACAAACCCTTCAGCCGTGCTGTTTTTATTTTCAACCATAGGTAGATTGAATTTTCCTTTTTATTGAAAAAATATGCATAAAAATGTTATTTTATTATTAGTAGTTTTTTCAAATTAGCTGGTAGATTTTGCTAGATTTCTACCCTGCTTGCGGTAGGACAGCAGTCTGCCAAACCGTTACCCTGTTGAAGGCCGTCTTCTACATATATCAATAAATAGATGATGAATTTCCATTAAAAATGTGTTTATTTCTAATTTGAGAAAAATTCAAACTTCAAAGACCCTGTATAATAAAAGCAAAGCAAAAAAAAAACACATTTGGATAAGCATAGTGTAACTACGATTGAGTGCAAAAACGAAAATCAGTTGCATGGTTTTACGCACGCATTTATTACTATCAAAAACACTCAAAAGGCAAAAAGTATCAGGTTGGTTGGATCACAAAATTGAATATAATTATCAAATGGGCAATCTTGGGCAATAGCAACTTGCATCAGTACATAAAAGACACTCTGCCCTTGATTTTAATACTAATATCCCTACCGAGCCAAATAGTTATATTCGATTGAAGTTGTGGTTTGATTTAGTTTTACGCGGATAATAACTTGTAAATTAAAATAACTACTGTTATAATCAGGGAAGACAGAAATATGCACGAAAAAATCTAAAATAAGTATGCTAATATGCTCTAAAAAATGGCAAAATATGCCATCAAATAAGCACGAAAAATGTCGAAGTCGGAGTTTTATTATTCAAAATTTTATTCAATTGTTCATAAAAAAAAACAAAACAATAGCCCTTTCAAGGCGTAAAAGTAAATATTTCAGTTTAAATAAATTATAATTTTACTTATGAAGTAAAAATTTAATTCTATTTTAATCATTTAATGAATATTTTGTTTAGTAGCTCGAAGCCAATGCCAAAAGTCTCCTTCCGGACGAAGTCCATTATTTTATATGGTGCTTATAGCAAAAACAGTGTATTGCATTCAGCGATTACACTGAACAATTAAATGCATTTTTATATTATCAAAAAGAAATTTTCTACGATTTTCAGCCAACAATGTTTTGTATTGTGAGAAAGACCGCTCGACATCGCAGGATGTAGTTGGGCAGCATTTAAAATAAGGGACTTCGTTCGGAAGGAGACTTTCGGCGTATAGATCCATTGTCTGTGAGTTTTTAAACAAAATATTTTTTATACATATATAATATAATATCTCTTTATAAATATATATAATATCAAAGAAATTACAATGTTGCCAGATGTGAAGGAAGTATCAAAATTTGCCCGATTACAAGCTAAAATCTGTTCGAAAAGTTAAAAATATGTAAAAATATGCACAAATAAGCACAATCGTTATAAATATGCAAAATTATTAACAAAACGTCCAAATATGCAAAAGATATATTATATGCATTTGCATATAATTGTCTTCCCTGGTTATAATAAATGCTATTTTTATTTCAAATGCATTAAAAAAAAACTTAAAACTTAGCCAAACCATAAATATTAGATATAACTATTAAGTAAATTTTTTGTTCAAATATTAGTACAAAAATTCAGTTTTTGCAACTTAAAAACGGATTAGTTTCAATAATTTATAAAAAACTAAGTTTTTTTAAAAAAATCTGTGAATTGGTAGTTTGTATTCAAATATTGTATTGACCAGTTTGCGCAGCCAAAATTAATCTAAAGTTCTAATTAAAATGCATATAGTTTAACTCAGATTATCTGAATAGCCTACATGTAGGCTGCGCACTCTAGTTGTTTTAAGTTATGAGATAGCGCAGTCTACTTGGAGGCTATTCAGGGTAATATGCAACTTAAAATTACCAATTTGTTGTCTGTTCTTAACATATATAAAAACTTTTTAACAAAAAAAAAAAAAAAAACAACTTCAAAGCCACTACAAAGTAAAAAATAATTTTAAATTACTTTTCACATTAATTCTTGGTCAAATTTGTTAATTTATTTATACATATTATTAAATTAGAAATCCTATTACTATAAATTTTTTCTATTATTATCATAAATATATTAATTTCTCCATGAATATAAAACCTTTAAAGCCGGAGCGTTTATTTTATAAAAGTCTGATTATATAAGCGCCGACTTTAAATGTTTTATATTCATGGAGAAATTCATATATATATGATAATAATAGCAAATAGAAAAACTTTATAGTAAAACTTCTATCCAGTGAGAGCCGAAACACTTTTAAAGAAAGTTAACATTTGAAAAAAAAAATGCAACGCTTTTTAAGACAAAAACACATAAAATCATTGTTTTTAACTTTTAGTTCTTTATCATCTAAAGGAAACATTTTGACAGACCCATTAAGCTATAAATATAATGTAATGAATTAAACTTAATATTTCTGATAAATGAAAACTTAGGTAAAATATGCTCATTGTATCATAATAAGCCATGCTTGATCCGATGGAATAGATTTAAATTTGAAAATTACCGATAATACCAAGAAGCTTTAAGCTTGTTTTTCAATTTAAATTTTTATTATATGACGGTTATTTGAATATGCACGTGTTTACTTCTTCAGTTTAAATTTTCTTTGCATAAACGCTAACATTTCAATGTTGCCAAAAATTTTGTTTTTTTAGATAGACTGGGACTGCCAGATATAAAGTTAAGTACTTTTCTGGTTTATGCATTTTTCGACACAAAATTAATATACAAGAAATATTCACACCAAAGTAATGGAAACGAGTTTTGTGTTCTGCATTAGCTGTAAGCAAAAATTCTCGTTTTATTTCGTTTTTTTTTTTAATTTTTACCAATCCAAAATACTTAATAATGCTGATCACAATTTCTATTAAATCTTTTAGATCATTTTAATAAAACTGTAACCATGAAGAAAGAAACCCATCCAATTTTTCGAAATTTGATTCAAGATTAGAAACAACAAAACAATGTTTTGCAAAGTTTCAAACTCGATTTGGTCATCACTAAAAAATACTTTCTCACCTCTTTGCTTGCATACAAAATCCTCGCCAGCGTTAAATCCGAGTGCAAACCACAGAGAAAGCAATATATCGAGGTGCTGGCGGGGTTCGATGAACAGGAAGGCGTGGAGGGCGGCGTGTTAATATTGCTTATGCCACCATGTCGAGATCCATTTGGGGAACTTGAAGCCATCATGGGTGAAGGAATGTTATATCTAAAGAAGTATAATAATTAAGAGCACAGATTAAACAACAAGAATACAAATTATGCTATTTTTAAAAACCTTCGGTGCTCGAGCGGCACACGCTCTGCGTCCATGGACTCCCACTGGCGGGCTAAATGATTGACGCAGTCCTTGCAAGCCAGGACACGATTGCTGTTTGGATCGTTGTTGTTGCCAGCAGCACTGATGCTGCTGTTGCTGTTGGAGTTGCTGTCGCGAATATTGACACTGCTTTGATTGCCTTTAAGACAAGGAAAATGCATTGCATGAGAATTCATGTGCTCTGCAATAGTGGACAACCATTCCATTTTAGCGGTGGTACAGAGAGTTTTGCAAATGTAGCAGCTAAAATAGTGGAAGGAAAAATATTTTTATAAGTCAAAAAAAAAAAGTATTCAACTAACGGATACTGGCTGTGTCCATTTTCTACTGGGCCCTGAGATAATGGTGGCGTATTTGAGCGGGAGTCACCACGGCGAAAGGGTTTTATATCACGCTGAGCTGTCGAGGAGTTATTGGAATTAGATTCGTAAGGCTGTTAAAGAAAAAATAATAAGGAATTAGAAATCTTATTTAAAAAACAAAAGAAAAGTTTAATTTACAAATATGTCATTACTATACTTCCAGGATTGTTAAGTAATAATTAGTGTCCGACCGAAACAGGAATTTTTGACGGAACCGAAACCAAATATTCGGCCATTTTATAATATTCGGCCGAAACCGAAACTGGTTATTAATATGAAAATTTAAATTTTTACATATTATATTTTTTTTATTAAAAGGAAACAAAAGTACTACTAGTACATAAAAAGTATTATTTGAATATTGAAGTTTACTATAATAATAAATAAGATAATTTTTTATTTTATTTTTATTACACACTTCCTTCCGAACACACTCAAAATAGTATGCACCTACAATATACATTTTTTTAGAACTACAAAACAAAGTATTTCTGTTTTTTTAAAGGTTTAGTATTACACACTAAAAAATTTCAAAAATAAACTCACACCGGTGAGCGGATATTTACATTTTCTACACCGAACGGTGTTAATTTACACCACTTACTCGGTGTGAATTGACGAACTTATCCGATCGGCGTAAAATTAGAAAGGCAAGAAGAAGAGCAATATTGAAATCACATTCTCATTGATAAACCGTCCGCAATTTCACTATTTAATCAATTATATTTTATATCTGATCACGATTTAATTTTCTGTTCTTTAAATATCAATCTATCTTGTTTAGTTATACCTAATACTTTCTCGTATCGTGATTTCAAGCACATTAACTGTCCATCTCTTTTTCGTGATGTATCTCTGCTATCATTTAATGATTGTTGGCTTCACACAAAAATTAATGATAAGCTTAATTCACTATTGGAGCCAATAAAATATTTGTTTGATAAACATGTCCCTTTACGTTCTTGTAGTGTTAAAAATATGTCTTGTCCTTGGTTACGCAACATGTTCCGAGTGCATTAAAAAAAGAAACAAATTTAGAAATATACGGCGAAGAAATCCGTGCTCTTATAACTGGGAAGTCTATAGACTATCGATAAATGAGGCTGTTCTTTTAACGAGACAGGCTAAAACTCGGTATTTCTCGGCCAAACTTGACTTATCTCTTCCAACAAAAATGCTTTGGGAAAACATAAAAAAACTTGGAGTTTGTAATAAAGATAACACTGGCTGCACTTTAGATCCTGAAGTCCTTAATAACTTTTTTGTTAATAATGATGCTTCTTCTAATTCTAATATTTCACCCCCATTCGGTCACTCCATGCAACAAACTTTTAGCTTCTCTCCGGTAGTTGAACTAGATGTAGGTAATAGCATATCGAAGATTAAATCTAATGCTATTTCTGAAGATGGCATTCCCATTAAGTTTATAAAATTATTGTTGCCACACATTATTGGTCCTCTAACGCATATAATTAATTTTTGTTTTATGTCTTCTGTATTCCCTGACTTATGGAAAGTTGCCATCGTTCTTCCTGTAGCAAAAAAGCAAAAGCCAATAAATGTCAAAGACTTTAGGCCTATAAGTATATTATTGCCATTAGCTTAAGTCTGTGAGAAACTCATGGCTCAACATATAACTAATCATTTAATTGATAAAAACCCCTTTCAATCAGGTTTTAGGTCTGGACATGGGTGTTCGTCCGCTGTTGTTAAGGTCATTGACGATATACGACCGGAATATGATGCTGGCGATTTGACTTTACTTTGTCTGCTAGACTTTTCAAAAGCTTTCGATAAAGTAAACCATCAACATTTGTGTAGTAAGCTTAAGTATCTATTTGGTTTCTGTGATAGTGCTGTAAATCTTATGTCCAGTTATTTGTGTGATAGGTCTCAAAAAGTTAAAGTTGGTCAATTGTTCTCAGGGTATAAATCTGTCTTAAGTGGCGTACCACAAGGGTCTATACTTGGCCCTCTCCTATTCTCTATATTTTTAAATGACATATTTTCTGTCTGCAGTCATGCCTCTATCCATGCATATGCTGATGATGTCCAAATGTATTTATCTAGAAGAACAGGACTGGTTGATGACTTGTGTTGCAGAATGAATGAGGACCTCAACAGCATTAATGAGTGGGCAAATAGCAATGGTCTTCTTCTAAACTCTTCCAAATCATATGTACTTCCTATCTGTAGAGATAAAACTTGTGTTTATGATGTCCCTGATTTGTTGATTGGTCCTAACAAGCTAACTGTTGTGTCAAAAATTTTAAATGTTGGTTTCTATATTAGTTCTTCGCTTTCATGTGCTGATCATGTTAACAGTATTGTCAAAAAATTTTATTATGTATTGCGTAATTTAAGAATGTCTGCAAGCGTGACTCCAGTTAGTATTAGGCGTAAGTTGGTTATACAACTTATTCTACCTGTGATAACGTACTCTGAGGTGGTATATAGTAACTTGACTCTTCCTCCCAGTTAAAACTTCAAATAGCATTTAATTACGCCACACGCTATGTGTATGGCCTTCGTAAATTTGATCACCTGTCTAGTTTCCGGAATGCAATACTTGGATGGGACTTGACTGCTTGATCTCAATGCCAGAAACTGTATGTACCTGCATAAGTTAATTTATGAGAAACCACCTAGATATCTATATAAAAAACTCCAGTTTTGTATGTCCAGAAGAAGCCATGTTTTAATAGTTCCGAGGCACAACTCGCTAATATCTTCTCAACTGTTCTTCATCAACGCTATTAGGTTGTGGAATTCTCTACCACGAAGGCTTAGGGAAATCACTGGGAGAGGTTCTTTTGGGCAATCTATTTATCTTTTTTCTCTACTCTTTAGTATCTTTATACTCTTGTTCTAAGTACTTTCTCTAATGATTTCTGTTTTTCACTCAGTCCATACATTATATTCTTAACTTTTAACTTACTATAGTTTTTAAGAGCATTAAGTCATTATTGTATTAAAATTAAGTTATTTGTCTTTAAAATGAGTTCTTATTATTATAGGATTTAAGTAAGTTAATCATTTTAATGTTTTATGTTGTACTATAAAAGAGCATAGCTCTTAGTGTACTTATATTTACAACTATACGAATAAATTGAAATTGAATATAATTGAATTGAAAATAATGATTATGGTATGATGATTTTTTAATAAAAATCATAACCTTTACGGTCCTAAATTGAAGATATTTGCTAATTTTTTAAGTATTTAAATTATGAAATAAGTTTAATTAATAAAAAACGTTATGATTTTCTATATTTCAAAAAAGTTAAGCACTTATTTCAGAATGAAAATAAAAAATATTTACAAAAAGCAAACCATATTTAACTTCATGGGCTTCGCCAAGGGGGGTAGGGAGTGGCAGCTGCGATAAAAAAATAAGACTAATGCAAAGCAACCAAAATTCTTAGTTCACTCACTTGACTTGCTTGACCGATAATTTCAGAACGTCGAAATTCACTAATTCCATTTCAAGCAAAATGTGTTACTGGGTTCACATTCCCCAATATGGATGTTAACAAGCATTGCTGCCCACCTTGAATACCCCTATAACATTTGTGAGGAACCAAATTTTACAAAATTTTAGGCCTTTTCCACACTTGGTCAAGTTAACTCCAACTCAAGTTGCTAGCCTGTGTATTTATACCGGAACCTTCACATTATGCAACTTGCACGCAACAAGTTCTCGACACGTTCTCAACCTGTGCAACGCAACGCGGCTTTCCGCAATTTTCATCGGCGACGTGTTGCATCAGTTTGTTTGTTTTGTGAATTCAAGTATTTGTAGTGCAGTAGGCTTTATATTAATCAAGGTGAATAAGCTAATTAATTAGTTCCTAATAGAATCTAAAAGAAGAAGAAATAGTTTGCAAGATGAATGAGCAAAAGTTAAATATTAAATTAGTGCAAGAAGTCGAAAAACATGAGTCATTATATAATAACAATTATTATATGTTGCATGACTTTTGAAGCAAGTCTGAAAGCATTCGGTTTATAGTTGCATTGCTTTTCCAACTTTTTCGCTGTTGCGTTGAAGTTGTGTTGGAATTGCTTTGACCAAGTGTGGAAAAGGCCTTAGACTCACAAACTCTGTTAAGACAAAGTTTTTTTAGTAATAACAACAATAGTGAACGCATTAATAGTGCATAGCGAGCCTAAGAATACCAACAGACAAAATAACAACAACAATAACAACGGGTGCAATAAAACAATAAACTTCGGCAATATTAAGCTAAAAAAACAACAAGATTAACAAGCAAGCCTAAAACGAAAATCAAGTGCAGCAGCAACAACAATTGCGTGGGACCATAAAATATATTACTACAATTAATTGCACACGGCACTAAATGAAGCATAATTTGGATAGGCAATAAAACCAAATTTGCTAATATCAACAACAACACAGCATGCATTATAAACAACAACACTGCCAAAAACGTGCAGAGCAAACAACAGCAAATAAGAATTTCGAGTACAAACACCAGCAGATGATCACACAAGAACAATATGCGAGTCAGAGCTTTGAGCAAAGACAAAAACAACAACACGGCGACTGGACAACAACAGGAACAAGGGCACAGTTAGGTGTGCAAAAACAATTTGTCCACAATTTTTAGCACAAACAAGATGCCGTTAGCACACGAATAGATTTTTGTGCAAAGGTAAGTTTTGAAGACATCAGACTCTTTGATCGCTGATCGTGAAAGGTAAGACATCACGTCCTAACTCTGTCCTGGGTACATGCTTCTTCAAGTGGTAGCCCTCTGGTAATATACTAAGACACTAGAATACTGGTAGTCAAAAAAATAATATAGTTTTAAAACTCTGGATACATGCTCTTTCAAGCGGTAATTGAGCGATAATATAGCATATGCTAAGTAAACTAGAATACTGGCACTAATTTAACATTTTAACACTCAAACCTATCCCAAATTCCTTACTTGATTCACGAGATCAACTAACGTGGTAAATCAGGACATCGCGGGACAACGGGTAAAAGTAGTAAAATTATTATAATCTGAAAATTGTTGAATTCATTGATAGTAATAATATAACATAATAACAGAACTGAACTATTGTTAAAAATGGTAAAATAATACCTTCTTTAGAAAAAAAATGTAAGAATAATAACTAGTTAAATAAATAAATACTTTTAATAATCGTATTTTTTTATAAAATTTAAACTCGAGTATTTTTACTTAAGTCGAAAATATAAATATTTTTCTGCAGAACCCTGCGTATCCGGCGAGATATACCCCAGCCAAAAAAGTTCGTTACACATTGCAAAAGCTTTTAAATTCTTTAATAGGAACACTTATTTTAAGTAGTTTTTTTAAATGTAAACGCAACTCTGAAAAATGTCAATATTTTGTTCGGCTCGTTTCCCACCATTGTAACAGCGAAACGAGCAAAGGACACAAAGAGTTTTGTTTATCATCTTTTTTATATTCAAATTAAATAAAAGGAAATAGTTAACTCGCAGTAGTAACAATAAACATCCAACAAGTTCAAACCAACTTTAAATTTTTTGCTTTGCAGTAAATTTAAAAAGAAAAAACCTGAAGGAGCAAGTACTGACAGCGATGAACATTACGCAAATGAACAAAAGAAGAAAAAGAACAAAATAGAGACAATATCGCATGTTCCTAGCTCGATCACCAGAACGGGAGATACTCAACTTCAGGCAGTAGCTCAGGAACCTAATATTGGCTCATTTTCTTGTGATGATTCTTTGGGATACCTTCCGAGACCAATCTTATCCAAAAATCTGGACTCGGATCCCGATTCTTCGACACATTACACGCATTTTAACAATTACTTAAGAACCACCGTGGCAATCCTAAAAAAGTCATAGATGATATTATAAACAATGCTACTATTGTTGCGATGAAAGTCGGACTGAGGAAGACATCACATCAATGCCGCGAATTGTTGGAAAACAATGTCATCGAAGAAATAACCTATCAGAAAGCACTTCAGAATTCTGGAAGAGGTCATTAATAATACCATACTTGGACTCCATTATTACATCTCTTAAACTACGTTTTACTGAAGAAAACACTCAATCATTCGCATTATCTAAATTATACCCTGCGCAAATGCAATCGATGTCAGTTTGATTGCTCTACCGTGCACAACGTGCACAGTAGAATGATCGTTTAGCAGCCTCAGGCGACTAAAAACCTTGTTATGAAGCACCATGGCGGAAAATCGCCTCAATGTTCTGGCCATGATGAGTGTGCACTTATTTATGAAAACTTACAAGAAAACTTTTTTTACAAATTTTAGTTTTTGTACAGTCAAGAGCTCGTGGAGCTTTACACATTGCACTTCTTACCGTTCTTATTACAATCGCCGTAAGAAGAGATAGTAAGACTCACACTATAAATAAGTGTAAAGTTATCTTGACTCTACCTATAATTTATACTTTCCCATCCTCCATAATCAACTTGGCCCCCCCTCGGTCATCGGCTGGCGAAGCCCTTGTTTCACTTTATTATAAACATAAAAATATAAAGGTAAATAATTAAAGCAAAACAAACAACATTAATTAATCTTAAAAAAATTTAATAAGAAAACATAACTTCACATTCAAATAAATTAGTAAGCTGTTAGTAAAAAGTATGATGTGAATAAAAAATTTATTATATAGTAAAAAACCTATAATACAGTAGTAAAACTATTGCTAATTAAAAAATTCCATGAAAGTTAAACAGCCCAGTAACCAGAGAAGATCACAACGAAAAGAAACTAAAAAATTTACTTTCAAAGTGTATAGAGAAATAATAAAAGAAAAAGGTGATTTCGATATTAAAAAAAAACCATCGTTTACATTGCAGTTGCATTAGTAGTTGCTGAAAATTTTTATATTTTCTTGTGAATAAAAATTTCGGGATTTTGGGATAGCACAAAATCAGCACAACAACAAACGACACGATTGTGGAGCAAACAAACAGCCAATCCAACAACCATAACAACAGCATACGCAGGTACTGAAGCAGCTTGTGTATAACTTTTCTCTACGAATATATGAATTTCTTCCTCTTAAATTTTTCTATTTTGTGACTTTATTAAAGAAGTGACAAAACCCAAAAATAGATATTCTTTTTATTCGTACTCTAACTGATTTTTTGGCGTATATATTTTCTTTGTACGATGAATATTAAAGGCTGTAGGTATACCCCAGAGTCAACTATAATCCTTAAATGTGCTTGAACAAATTTGTGAAAATTACCCCCATACAAACGTAAGACGTAAAAAAGTTCTGACGTGGATATGAAAAACGACGATAAACATGTATTTTTATTTTTTTCCCATTTCCGAAAACGTAGATTTGATTCATAGGACAGAACAAAAGCGAATTTTTGTAACGCGGTAATTAATTGTATTTAATTGTAATTAATCTATTTTCACCACTGCTGCTAAAACTCTTTACATACTGCCCATTGAATTTGCTCACCATATTAAACACATCAGAAAATATCTTCTATTTAAGTTTTTTCTAAATGACCTTGTTATTTATTATGTTGATTTTATATAATTTAAATACAAATTCTAAATGTTTGATAGTTTAAATCATACTTGATTTTAAATACAAATTCTAGTTGTTTGATAGTTTAAAATCGTTTATTGAGCTTTAGGTCAAAGTTAGAACAATTAATTGTACTAACGAATCTTTCCAAAGAAACAACAACAACAACGTTTTTTCAATATGAAAAGGATTTAATTGCAATTTCGGCCCTGCTAAAGGCTTCATGAGAAATCTTTGTAAAATAAAATCAGCTAGTGATTTTTTCCTTTTCATATTGAAAAAACGTTGCTGTTGTTTCTTTGGAAAGATTCGTTAGAACAATTAATTGTTCTCACTTTGACCTAAAGCTCAACAAACAATTTTAAGCTATCAAACAACTCGAATTTGTAATTAAAATCAGGTATGATTTAAACTATCAAACACTTAGAATTTGTATTTAAATCAACATAATAAATAACAAGGTCATTTAGAAAAAACTTTAATCAAAATGGTAGAGCACGACCAAACAGAAACAAGCTGAAAATATATCAGCAAAAATCTAAAAACAACTTCAGTCACCATGCTTTGTTAGTGGAAGACTTCCAACAGACTGTTGGACTACATAATAATAACATAAGCATAAAGACTAAATAAAAACAAAAATACACCAAAAAATGTTTAAAATATGAAATTGAGAAAAACTGAGAAATTGACACTTCAAATCTCATCGCTTCTGTGGTGCAGTGCGCTTGTGCGCGCTTACACGGGTATCACAAAGATTTCTGATGTAGCCTTTAGCAGGGCCGAAATTGCAATAAAATCAGCTAGTGATTTTTTCCTTTTCATATTGAAAAAACTTTGTTTTATGGAAAGATTCGTTAGAACAATTAATTGTTCTAACTTTGACCTAAAAATCAATAAACGATTTTAAACTATCAAACAACTAGAATTTGTATTTAAAATCAAGTATGATTTAAACTATCAAACATTTAGAATTTGTATTTAAATCATATAAAATCAACATAATATCTTCTATTTTTATTTTGCAACTTTTTTTTAAACCAAATCGCTTGGTATTATAAAATTAAGTCAAAGCAACACGATTTATATAAATTTAGAAAGATATTTGACGTTTAACTCAGTTGTATTTTCGATTTTATTCCGAACAGAAGCAACAAAGTTTTTTGTTTTGGGTCGTTGAAAGTTTTGCTAAAAAAAGTGGTTTTAGTGATTTAGCATAATTTTTTTCTTTTCATTCATACCACACTTCCTTTATATACAAATATCCAGATAAATCCGGTTTATCAAACATATTTTACTATACTCCTGCACATTATAACACAACTTTCAAATGGTTTTTTCCATATATTGGACAAAGGAAAACAGCGCAGGTAAGAATCAAAAGGATCTTTTTTTTTTAATTTTTTAGGCGTAAAAGATAAGAATATTACCTCAAAAATATTATTTCATGATTATTCAAGCCTAGCCGTTGAAAGGGTTGATGAGGCTTAACAACATGTGGAAGCGTTTAGCCGCAAAACTTAATTTTATGTTATTTAGCCATCACACCAGGCTTGACAACATTTAGTATCGTCTAAACCCGCCTTATAAAGTTTTTCTGTAAACGCATTATTTTAAATAATATATTGAAATAGTTCCTGTTTTTATAATTATTTTTAAAATGTTTTTAAAATTGTCAGGAGACAATCTATTTTTGTTGTGTTATTTTTAAGACTTTATCTATATTTGGTTCTTTATATATTATTTTTGCGTTCCATTGCTATTAAACTTTGTAGCACACTTTTTTCGATTTGCAAAAATGTAATTCTTTCCAGCTGCTTCAATAACTTTTAGTTAAAGCTAGACTTCAGATTTTTTTTACGTGTCTTTCTGTCGTATAATCTTTCAATTATAAAAATTATTTAAAACTTTTTCAGTGCAGCTGCAGTCCCGGAACTAATCCCGGGATCGCCAAAACCATCTGAAATTCCAGGCCCTAATTGAGATGTAATGGAACAAATTTGACGTACCTAAACACTCAAAATATTTCACATATCACTTTTGTATGCTTAACCATTAATATTTTCTATGCCTAAATTATGTATTCTGCATGAATGTTTTCTACGTATCAATTTTGGTTGATAGTTATATTTTCAATAATGTTGCGAATCAAAAACGTTAATTGAAAAATTAAATAAATGTGCAAACATAGCATTGCCTTAATTCGCGCAGAGGAAACATGTATTTTATTTTAAATAAGTACTGCATTAGGCATTACTATTTTGACGAACTATTCACGAAGAAGCTATCCACTCATGCAACCACTTTACAAAAGCAAACAAGTCAGAACCATGCTAAGGCTTATGTCGAAAGAATGCAAGCATGTTGCCGATTTTTTTGTTCAAAATTTGATTTTCTTCATTGTACACTGGTGAGCATATAATTAAACGCTTTCATATTTTTCATTGTAACAATACTTGGAGGTCCAAAAACAAAAACAAACAAAAAACCATTAAAAACAAGAACAATGGGTTTTGCTTTGATTACTGTAACGGCATTTTTGCACTCTTTGGGTGAGCATGTATTTAAACGAAGTCAGATATATAACATAAGAAAAGTATTTATTCAAAACAAATTTGAACAAAAAACTTAAAAAGTTAAGATTAGTAATGGGTACATCGTCCTCCATTTTTGATAATTTCAAATACACTACTTGGCATGCTGTCTATTAGGGATTTTAGGATCGGATCTTCTAAGCAGTCCCAAGCTTGTATTATTGCAGATTTCAGTTCTGCTACATTGTTGTAGTGGGTGTTATTTTCATAAATTCGGCGAACGAGGATGCCCCAAATGTTTTTAAAAAGGTTTATGTCAGGAGAACACGCTGGCCACTCTAAAACATTTATTTGTATCGAACAAAGACATGCCTTAGTCGCTTTTATCGAGTGGATCGAAGCGTTATCTTGTTGAAAAGTATATTTTTTTGTTCGGTAACTCTTCAAAAAAGGCAGTACATTCATTTTAAGTAAGTCTATGTTACTCGGTGGAGTTCACGTGGCAACTAGTGAAGGCCATCTCTAAAGTTACTTTCAAGCAAATACTCCTTATACCATGTAAAAATATCTCGGTTCTTTTCTTAGACCTCTCCAGTAACAGGAAAACACTTCCGAACCATCCAAATTAACCTTTTTCTCGTCAGAAAAAGTTATCTGAAAGTCAATTTCATCACAAAATAAAACATGTTTTAAAATTAAAAATAAACTTACTTTTTTCCAATCGGTGGACATGTTTTTCTTTCCAAATTTAAGACGCGCAATCTTGTGGCGACTGTGCAGTCTCGGTGTAACCTTTAATCGCTGTCTTACAATTACACCGTGAACGGGAGGAACTGTCGCACTTACTTTTCGTCATAAATAAAAAACGAAGTGTTAAGTTTAGTAAAAAATAATTTTTATTTATTCTTTGTTATATTTTTCACAACTTCTCATCATTCAATTCGAAGCGTTCACCCTTCATTTTCTTCACCAATTTAAGCCGCTTTGTAAAAGATGAGCACGTGGCACGCACCTCGTTTTCCGGAATATCATCCCATATCTTCTTCAATCGTCGCTTGAATCTATCCACCGTCAGTTTTTAACATTGCTTAATTTGCTCAGCCTTATGCCCCAAATAGAGAAGTCTAGAGGATTTAACTCAGGGGAGGACGGAGGCCATTCGTCCGAAGAGATGAAATCTGGTAAATTAGCACGACACCAGCTTTGGACAATTTTTGCTTTGTGGGCTGGAGCAGAATCTTGCTGAAAGCAAAACTCTTCATCTCCGTACATCTGCTTGGCAAGTGGCAAAAAATTAGTTTTTAAGACATGCTCCAAGTAGTACTCGGAATTGATTTTTACCCCTTTTTCTATGAAAACTAGCGGTAATTTTCCCTTTTCCGACACAGCACCCCAAACCATGATAGAGGTCACATTTTGAAATCTTTGAATAGTTTTTTTTTCTTTAGGAAAGTCTTCCATACTTGCTGCGTACACTCTATCATTTTGCGGGTTGTGGCTTGCTGCAAGGCCTTAACAATTTCGCAAGTGGATTTCCTCTCCAAATGTAAATTCAAAATTAAGGTGCGTGTTGCGTCCATCTTTGTTATTCAAAAATTACTGACAAATATTTAGAAATATTTTATGAAATAAGTTGACAATTAATGCTAGAGTTGCCAGAAATCTTCAAAAATATTTTGGAGTTGTAAGTTATCACGTAATCGGTATTTTGTTAGGTGCGACAGTTCCTCCCGTTCACGGTGTACATCCGATTGCTTAAGAGCCCTATATATCGTAAATTGCTTGCAGCAGCTAATATTCGACGTCTATCCCGGCAGATCAGCTTCGAATTTTTTTCCCGTGTTTTATAGGTTCCATAATTGTCATTATTTTTCAGAAAATTTTGAATAACTGCATCCGATCTCCCGATTTCCCGGCCAATTGCTCTCATCGAAAAATTATGCTTTAAAAGCGCAGTAATTTGACCTCTTTCAAGGTCATTTATAAATTTTCTTTTCACCATTTAATAATTCTTTCACTTAATGCACAAAAAAATTGTTTTTGCAACTGTCTTCAACAAATACTGAAGTAAGACTAAATAATAACTACGTGCGTTTAATTATGTGCTCACCTTAAGAGTAAAAAAATGCCGTTAAAGTCATGAAAGCAAAACACATTGTTCTTGTTGTTGTTCTTAACCCGCCGTCAATGAACATATTTTTTATCACACCGCCAATGAACTGGGTGTCACACCCGAGAAAAAATTAATTTAAAAATAAAAACTATACACAAAATAACTTTTTTTAATGTTTTTTATTAAGTCAATATTATATTAATTTGAAAAAAAAAAACATATTCTGTTCTTTAGAAATATTTTTTTGTTATTTAAATTAGAGATAAGAAAATTAATGCAAAATTTATTGAAGCCCGGGTGTAACACACCCATGGTTATTGACGACGGGTTAAAATTATTGTTTTTAATGTTTTTTCTTTCCTAGTTTTTGTTTTTTCGTTTTTGGTCCTCTAAGTTTTCTTACAGTTAAGTATATAGTTGCGTTTAGTTATATGCTCACCAGTGTAGTATAAATAAAATATACTATATGGTCCATTCTTAACAAAATATTTATATTATGCAGCCACTTCCATTGGTTGTTGCCCAATCATTATGGCATTTCAAGTTAAAATCATGTACTTATTGACCTCAATAGCATAAATTATTATGCTAAATTCAGTAACTGATAAAAATTCTGATTGGAATAAAAAAGTGGTGGATTTGTGAAATTGCGAAAGTGAGTAGAAAAAAGCGGTGCTGCATAATTGCAGTAAACTGACTTATGCAGCACAGTATGTAGCAAAGTGACTTTATGCAGCACGCACAAAAAATAACAAGAAGCAAACGATAGAAAAAACGAGTATTTGCATTCCTGTCGTGGGTTTTTTCGTTACTTTCAGGGAATGGAAAAAAACCGTACCATATACGTAGCGCTACAAAAGCACAAACTCCGCAAACTCTTGTTTGCGGCATGCGTCGTTGAAGTTGTGGCAGCAGCAATAACAATCAGTGAAGCAGGGTGTATGTGTTACTGTTTCGGTTTTTGTTTACAACAGCAAGAAAAATCACAAGAAGGCAAATAATGTTGTGAGCTCCTTTAACACAACGCTAGTATTATGTTTCGGTCTCTCTCTTCGGCCTGCTAGGGGTTGTGCTTGTGTTTGAATCGAAAAGCGATATAAAAATACAGCGCAATAAAGGTTGCGCTCTTTAAAAAAACAGAACAGGTCTATTTCCATTCTCTGGTTGCTTTAAATGAGTTGAATGTTGTGTTTTTATATGCTAGTTTTACACTAGCGGAGGAAATAATATTTTTAAGGTTCAACTCCGCACTGTTTTTAAATGAAAATTAATAAAATAATAAGTAGAAAACCTCAGAGAGTATACAACAATGCCAAATAAAATTTCTTGAGAACATGAATATAAACCGTTTTAAGTCAATATAAGACTTGTAGGTTTAGTTCTTCATCATTTGTGTAAGTCCAACTTTTTTCAACGTTTTTCCTTTGGAATAAATATTTAAGGTGAATATTAAAGGACCATCAGAATTTTAACTGTATATATCAAACATCATTCATTTACTATTGAGTAAGTCACGATATCTTAATCTCTAGTTTCAAAAGCGATTTTTGTCATTGGGGCAAAGAACTACCCCAATTACCTCAGTGTGGCAGCTATACTATATTACTGGAGCGAAGTGTGGCAGCCAAGGGTTAAACAAACCATCAAACGTAACTATGTGTTGAAGTTTAATAATAAAAATAACAATACCTAAATTTAGAAAACACTTAGTCAATATTTATAATTGAAAATTATCTCTAATTATTATAAATGCGCTTATTTACTACAAATATGAGATAACAATGTTTATTGAGTGAATTTCATAAACACAAATTAAAACGCTTATATTATATTTATTGTGTAAGCTGTGATATCTCAACAATAAAAACCAACAACAACAAAAACAGCGCAAACACTTGTATTAGAGATTTGATATAACTGGTTACAAGACCCAAGCTATAAAAAGTGAAGCAAAGCAAACAAAAACAATTAAACGTAGTGCATAAATTGCGAGTTAATATTGTGCGAGAAGTTACAGGAAAGTAAACAAAAAAAGAGTTTACTTTAGCTTTAATTTGATAAAATTACACTGTAGGGACATCAAAAAGACGCACCAAAAACGCCGAGACACCCCAACTTAATTTTTGGTCGTAGAATACGGTGGCATACTCAGTTTTTTCAAGTTAGGTCAAATTATCGAGATATTCGCGATTGTTATTTTGTAACTTTTAAACCCTTGTTTAAGCTATATTTTTCATTTATATGTAGAAATACATCGAAATCGAATGAAATTTGGTATATACGTTCATATAAACTCAACGATAAGACGCCCACCTTACAATTGTGAAAACTCAATACCAATTAGATACACAATTTGTTATGTGTGTACGGAGCATCCATATCCATTTGCTAGCATGAATTCACAGTTAGGGACTAATCATACACGTAATTATTTCAAACTATTTTTCGCAATTTTCTATCAAAAGTTCATAGTCCAACGATCAAAAAAAAAAAAAAAGCGTAACCTGAAATTATTGTTAAAACTAATAAATACATTTTTCTTTGTTGAGAACTTCATCGGAACTTAAATACCATGGTGAAACAAACTAGGTGGGCTTATTAGCTGATATTATTATTATATCATACTTGTCAAACTAAAAAAGTCCAAGACGTGTTTGTGCTTTCCTACAGTTGTCAGCAGTATAAATAAAACCGTTAAAAATACTTTCATTCAAACATTAGTAAAATATATTTATAAAAATGAAAGCAAAACCCATCGCGAAATATTAAATCATTTTTCTTTTGTGTGTGGTAAATATACACCTGTAAAATACCGACGGCGTTTGGTCCAAGAGGAATTATAAAATTTAGATTTTGCACCTCAATTAACATGTATTACATTTTATAGCACTTTGAACAAGTGGTGGATATTCGATGCCATTTGCAATTCCCATGGTTTGGACCGATCCAGGTGAACATGACCAGGATAATAGCTACGCGTATCTCAATAATACATAAGGTCTAAATCGAAAAAGTAAGTTATTTCTTGGTAATAAAAATACAAGCTCATACTACATGTTAAAATACTAAAATTTATTTACTCAGAACGATCTTCTTGTGTGTACAGTGTGCCAAGTGCCTATCTACCTGTTCCACACAGCACTATCTACCTGTTCCATTCCGAATACATTCTGCCGGTCGCTTCTCAAAGTTACTTGGATAAAATCGTTCGAAATCTCAACCTATCACACAACAATGCAATGACTCTGGCATCGGAATTAAACAGCGTTCACATGTTGGCACCAGTAGCTCGTTCCTGTAACAAAATCGGCAAGTTACCTATTTGTGTGACGTCAGCCGTTATCGATCTCTAGTTACCGATTTCGTGACAACTAATGTTTCTGTACGTTTAAATCGGTAAAAATTCAGACCGTGATGAAAAAGAACATAAGTCGAGAAAAAACGTTGCGAAATTGAGTCAAATTACAAGCAGCTGTTTACTCAAATATATTATTTTATTTGCGCTAAAACTTGATAATAAATAGGTGCTTGTTTTGTTATTAAAAAGTGAATACTTGCAGTTTAAAAAATTAATTATGTAATAAAGATGTGCAGTAAAAATCAACAATTATGAATGTAATTAATTTGACACTTAGTGCTGTGCAACGAAAACTTACAAATATATGCAACCGTGTACTTTTTCATAGCTTAAACATTTATTGTTTTGCTAAAATTTTTGACTGTTATGTAAACAGACATTATTACTAAATTGCATTACCTTGAAAATTGAAACGTTTTATAATAACAACGAAATATTTCAATCAGTAAAAAATTTTCTCAAATGAAATCAACCATTTTTAAAGGTATATTTCGAGTACTTATAAATTAATAATGCACAACATTACTGACGTTAGATAAATCGATAGAATTCTCACTTGCCAAAAAGCCAGTGAGAAAAGTGACACATTTTTATCGATTCACTTTTCATACAGAAACACTTATTTAAAAGGTTCCATTGAAGTGAAATTGGAACATGTGACAGATTATCGATTTGAAACGAACGAATTGAACAGAAATCAATTCAGATTCGTACAGAAACATTGTAACTGAGAGTGACGTCAGAGTGACACCAAATCGGTAATATAAGTCGGTAACTATGATCGCTACGAGTTACAGGAAGGAGCTACAGGTGTTAAAATAACTGCATATAAACATCGACAAGATCCATACTTGCCGTATTTCATGCTTTCGGATGACGCAACTTATGCATACTGCCAAGATATTATCGGTTTGATGAAGGAAATGGGAATATGCAACTACCATCCCGAACAGTAAAGCCTTTTCATTGACGGTTCAACCAGAAGTCTTAAGGTTGTTTTATTGTTTCAAGCAGTATTAAACCGGTGCCAATCATGTATGCTGTTGGTATGAAAGAATCTTACGATACAATGAAATTAATTTTTAACTGCATTAACTATGACGAACATAACAAGCGTGTGAATTGCGATTTTAAGGTTCTTGATAGAATATTTAGATAACATTGAGTTATCCGGAATGCAATCCGGCTACACAAAGTACAGTTGATTTTTTTTTGCAAATGGGACAGTCGTGCAAAATGCAACCATTACCAAGAACGTGATTGACCACAACGCGATACACAAGTGGTTGGCCAATTAAATGTCTTTAATACTACTTGAGAAAATAATGTTGCCGGATCTTCACATCAACTACTGGGCATTGTGAAAAATTTCATTAAACAATTGGTACGCATCAATGAAAAAGCATTCCAGTATTTAAATAACAATGCATTTCCAAAACTTTCCATTGAAAAAATTCGAGAAGGTAATTTGTGTTATAAAAAAATTTCACTTCTGTTTACATAAATATCCCACAACTCATTTAAAAAAAAAACAGGCGTACTTAACGGTCCGGGTATTCGGAAGCTTCTGAAAGATGCGAATTTCAAAGAAGTACTTGAGGAAGATTAACTGAATGCATGGGACTCAATTCGTGCTGTAATTGAAAATGTGCTTTGCAAAAATCGGTCTCTAAATGATCGAGTTTTCATTGACAATATGATGCATGCATTTGAGATATTAGACGTACATATGTCGTTGAAAATACATATGCTGCATGCCCATTTCGATTTTTTAAGAAGCAGTTGTCAACAGAATCAGATGAAGCTGGTGAACGATTCCATCAAATTATCATGACCTTTGAAGACCGGTTTTCTGGAAAAAGATTTGATTCGATGCTTGCCGATTTCTACTAGTCAATAGCCACACAAGAATAAAATTTTCAGGCCAAAACAATGATAAAATTAGATTTAATTTAGAAAAAATTAAAAAAATTGCAAAAAAATATATGAAAAAATGTATAAAAAAAATGTATAAAAAAAAATGTATAAAAATTGACATAAATCAGTTTTTTACACCTGAAAATTAACGGTTGTCATTGTAAGAGTTATGCTTCGATTAAAAACAATAAATAATTTAATTTCGAAACATATTTTAATGTCTTTTTCGATATATAAATGAAAAATATACCTTAAACAAGGGTTTAAAAGTGACAAGATATTAATCTTGAATATCTTGAGAATTTGACCTAACTTGAAAAAACTGAGTATGCATTTCATTCTTACTCAACGAACAATATAACACATTTGGTAGTCTAACCGATTCAGATTCTGAGATCTTTCTTAATTGGTGAATTCGAGTCTCAACTGAAACGAGGATGTGATAAAAATTTGAATCGTTTTCAATCTAAAATTAAAACGCATCAAAAGAACAATCGTCCCATAACTTGTGAGGACACAAATTGTTGTACAATTTGTGCCCCACAAATGATATGTATAATGATATGTAATGATAAATGAAATGTAAATGAATTGTATATGTTTAATAAGTTTAACTAAATTTTATATATAATGTAAATATTAAAATATTATATACATAAAATGTATAAAATATAACAAATTATTATAAATACATTGTAGTAATAATAAATAAGTAAATACAATAAATAATAAATACACACATACAAACATGCAAAGGCATGTTCACAGTCACACACACACAGGCAGGGAAAACAAAACACATGAACGGCGAAACAGAACACAGCGAGAACATATATAAGGCAACTCGCTGGCATACCAAAATCAGTCTGGGTGCAAGCGCGGCTGCGTGCACATGTCGAGACTAGCTAGCGAAAGTGTTTCCACCTTTCAAACGTAGTTAGAAGTCATAGGAACGTGTTTCCACCATTCAGCTAGTAGTTATAGGAATGTGTTCCCACCGTTCAGTTAGAAGCTATAGGAACGTGTCTCCACCGTTCAGCATAGAAGTCATAGGAACGTGTCTCCACCGTTCAGCATAGAAATCATAGGAACGTGTACCCACCGTTCAGTATAGAAGTCATAGGAACGTGTACCCACCGTTCAGCATAGAAGTCATAGGAACGTGTACCCACCGTTCAGCATAGAAATCATAGGAACGTGTACCCACCGTTCAGCATAGAAGTCATAGGAACGTGTACCCACCGTTCAGCATAGAAGTCATAGGAACGTGTACCCACCGTTCAGCATAGAAGTCATAGGAACGTGTACCCACCGTTCAGCATAAAAGTCATAGGAACGTGTACCCACCGTTCAGCATAGAAGTCGTAGGAACGCGTACCCACCGTTCAGCATAGAAGTCATAGGAACGTGTACCCACCGTTCAGCATAGAAGTCAGAAGCTATTAAACATAAGATCTATATTAAGTTATAATATATATATATATAACATAAATATATATATGTTACAGTATAATTAAGTAAATAATTATTGAACTAATATAAGAAAATACTAATGAAAAATAACAATAAAACCAGATTTTATTACAGTTGAAAACTTAAAACACCGGCTTTCTCATTTAAATATTGGAATCTTTAGAATATAAATTGTTTTGTAAGAACCCTTGGTTTACTCACTGAGCTTACCTCAGCAAACTAGTAACGGACGAAAAAGGTTTCGTTACAAACTTCTTTACATTTTCCCACTTAACAAAATCTATTTTCCCATTTAATTTTAATTATGTATGAGTGTACACATGTAAAGAACTTAATATTCTTTTAGTCTGTGCCCTATTTCACCAAATACAATTTACAATCACAAATTTTCACTTGTAGATCTATAGGAATAAAACTCATTTTCTGTTTATATATTTGACCTTTATACAAATCTTAGCAGCTCAAAGGATTTCGCTCAAATTTGGTATATATATTGAGTGCGACAAGTTGGTATATATATCCTAGGTTAAAATGTTACATACTTAGTTTTGATACGACCTCTTCGACAATTTTCTTCTAACGGTTATTTTGTTATTATAATACTTTTTACTATCCGAGTTTTTCGTCAATTTAATTTCTCACATATGTCAAAAAACACTCACATATCTCCAAAATTGTAGAAATTTTTAGTACGACTTTTTCATAAAACATCGCTGCTTAAGAATGAGAACAAAACGACATGAAAATCAAAGTTTTGATTTTCGATGCAAATATCTCCGCTGTTCATAAATATATTTCATTAAAATTTTTTTTTGTTATAAAGTTCAATAAAAGCAATTCACAAAAATAGTTTGAGCGGTACTGTTAGGTCAGAATACATATTTTTTTCAAAAAATGTCAAAAAAATTGACTTTTTACTCAAAAAATTACTAAAAAATTGTTGTTGTTGTAAAACGAAAATTTACTATCCGAGTTTTTCGTCAATTTAATTTCTCACATATGTCAAAAAACACTCACATATCTCCAAAATTGTAGAAATTTTAAGTACGACTTTTTCATAAAACATCGCTGCTTAAGAATGAGAACAAAACGACATGAAAATCAAAGTTTTGATTTTCGATGCAAATATCTCCGCTGTTCATAAATATATTTCATTAAAATTTTTTTTTTGTTATAAAGTTCAATAAAAGCAATTCACAAAAATAGTTTGAGCGGTACTGTTAGGTCAGTGTACATATTTTTTTCAAAAAATGTCAAAAAAATTGACTTTTTACTCAACAAATTACTAAAAAATTGTTGTTGTTGTAAAACGAAAATTTACTATCCGAGTTTTTCGTCAATTTAATTTCTCACATATGTCAAAAAACACTCACATATCTCCAAAATTGTAGAAATTTTTAGTACGACTTTTTCATAAAACATCGCTGCTTAAGAATGAGAACAAAACGACATGAAAATCAAAGTTTTGATTTTCGATGCAAATATCTCCGCTGTTCATAAATATATTTCATTAAAATTTTTTTTTGTTATAAAGTTCAATAAAAGCAATTCACAAAAATAGTTTGAGCGGTACTGTTAGGTCAGTGTATATATTTTTTTCAAAAAATGTCAAAAAAATTGACTTTTTACTCAAAAAATTACTAAAAAATTGTTGTTGTTGTAAAACGAAAATCAAGTGAAAATTGCATATCTGACTACCTTTAATATGACAGCATTTATTTGCGAAAATACTTCCAGTTAAGCTCGAAAATTATTTTACTGTTTTTTTACATATTTTTGGCGAATTTATTTTTTCCAAAAAGCGGTTTTTATATTTTTTACAAAAAAAAAGTCAAATCTCAAAAATAATTTATGTGAAAAAAATTACCCCAATATCTCCTTCCAACAAATGTAATGACTAAAATATATATTTTTTTCATACCATTGACTATAGTAATAACACTCATTTTTGTATTAAAATTCTCTTTTCTTTGAGACCCCGCCCTCCTCCTCCCTACCAGAGAACTGCAAAACTCACATAAAAATATTAATACGTAATCAACACTGTAGAAACCATGCCTCTGAGTTCAAGCGATCAAACTTGCTCGAATGCACATATTTGCTGTTGAGTTTAATTCAATCAAACCATGTGCTTCGTGTTGACTCTATGATTTTAATCATCGATCGTCTTTATACCAATCATTTCGTGTTAGCTCGTTCGGCTCAGCAATGATTATTTTGATAAAGAATAAAACGCAAAAATCAACGCGTATGAAGTTTTGCATAGGCTGGCAGAGAAGGAGAGAGACAGAGCGAGACCAAATAAAAAAAACTAAATTTAAGAAATAAAACAATATTTTTTTTTTGTCTGAGTTGGGACTTGAACCCAGGTCTCCGAAATCTAACACATTAAATATCATATTATATGAAAGTAGTTTTATGGAAAAATTCTAAGTCTTTTCTTATATTTTTGTATGAAGAAATTATACAAAAAAACTTAAAAAAAATTTTATTTAACAAAAAATTTTTTAAAGAAATGAAGATTTGACAAATACAAAAAAAAAATCCGAGCTGAGTCTCAAACCCGCGCTCCCGAAAGCTTACTTTCATTTGTAATGATGCAAAATAAGCTTAATTTTATTAAGAACTGCTATGGACAAGTGGATAAGATGTCGCACCGCCGCATGAGAGGACGTTGGTTCAAATCTGGAAATTGTTTGTCTTTTTTATTTCAATTTCATATTTATATTGCTTCTCTTTCTAACGTGCATTCTCAAAAAGAGCTTCTAGCAGGAATCTTTAGAGTCATGAGAGCGGAAGGCCTGAAAAATTTTCTCGTGTCATAGAAAAAAGAACAAAGTATAAGTTAACACAAGATTCTGTCGAAATCGCTTAGAAGACAAAATCTGTGCTACATTCAAAAGTACGTGACTTTTGATACATTTGCCAGCTGCATGGTTTTTAACGTGGGAGGATCCACTATGTAGAAAACCAGCAGCAACAACAACAATTACAATAGCCAAAATATGAAGCAAAGAGAGCACCAATGACAGCAACAATATCAACAGTAGTAACAACAACAGCAACAACTACATCAACTACATCATCATCTTCAATGTGCCCAGAATAGGTATAACTTAGGGTATCTTTCAATTAATAAGTTAGTTTTTAAGTGAATGTTTAATAAAGAAGTGGCACATAGTGCCTAAAATAAAAATTCGTTTTTAAACATTAACTTATACTTGGATATGAGTGTGGAAGCACTTCGAAATCCATATGAAGGCTTGCTAGTAGTGCTTCGAACTCCTGTCATTGCCGACTGTGGGGGATGCCTACACCAATTCAATTAAACACAGTTCATGTACACAAAACATACCTGCTTCCAAGCAGATTGACCAGTACTGTGTGTTTTTGAATAACTTACTTATATGTTGTTAACACTTTTAAAAAATTGATCTATCACAAAAGCTTGGTTTTTGAAATGGTGAAGTCTTTGTTTGCTAAAACATGTGAATAAATCATGATCGATCAGTAAACTCATACTCGCCAGCACGATGCAAATTTTATTCAACACTTAGTTTTTTTGAGTGATTCAATTTGAATGAAAAATGTTCTATCAGCCAACGTGCTCATCGGAACGACGCGTACTTCTATATACTATATATACGCTACTTCTATATTTTTAATTATATAAAAATGTTACAGTGAAATATAAGCAATCTAATGGTAGATTAAAAGACTCAACAGTTTGCTAACATAAGGTGACCAGAATGATAGTTTTTTTAATTGTTATGTTAAATCAGCTGAAATCAGTAGCTATCTAAGTAATGCCTATGTTATGGTTGCGGTAATGGGCACGTCACGGTCATGAATTGTTGTTTTTTCTTTGTAAATGGGAAATTTGAGAGAATGAGCGAGGCAGTAAATTTTTACCACCATGGTCACCAAATGATTCAGCTGTCCATACCAAATCAAGGGATCAAAGCAGTGTTGCGTTGTGAAATTTTTCATAAAATTTGTCTTTTAGTATGAAAATAGTACACTTTTAGTATGAAATGTATGAAAGCAGTAATAAAATCTGCTTAATAGCAAGACTTATCGATCGATAAAGTACTAAAAGTAGCAAAAAGTGAATTAGTTTTCAGGTATCGTATTACGTCAGCATAACATACATTGGTCACTGAGCTCATCAAACGAAAAAAGAGCGTAAAAAAGGACGTGACTGGGGATCATATGACCGCCACCATAACATAGCTATAACCAAAGACAACTAGCTGTCAAAATATTCAGTAAGTTTTTACAATTGGTCACCCTGTTAAAGGTTTGTGTATAAGCTTAAATATTCTATGTTGCTTACTTCATTGAAATTTTTATTCATGTATGCAATTATATCGAATGTATGCCATTGTGGTCGATGGCCGAGTCGGTTAAACGGTGAGTTTGTTATCCAACAGATAGTGAGTTCGATCCGTGCAATGGGCGATGATAAATTTTTTTAATTTGTGCTGTTGTGATTTCCTTGGATAAAGCGACGTTTTGTGGTGCCGGGTCATATCATCCAGGGACATACACTCACAGTCAAAAAAAAAAAGCGGACTTAATAATTTAATAACCTATATTCTTTTTCTTGAATTATAACATAGTGTGCCAAAATCGACAAAAAAAAACACAACAAAACTTAATAGAAATTCTTAAAGAGGGATATGTTGAGAGTCTATCGCAATTAATTTGATCTCTCAATGTCGTCATAGTTTTTTTTTTTAATTTATATTTAAAGTTGAAGTGTTTGAATTTTTTTGTGCCCGACATTCATCGAATTTTCACAGCCATTTGCCTTATTGGAAATGAAAAATAAATCCATTTCTTTTCCGTAAAAAGATATCAAATAAAAAAAAATAAAGCGTGTAGCGAAGCAAATTCTTGTACTTTTCTTTAACCTAAAAAAAACTAGTGTTCCTAGAAATTTTAATTAAATAATATTCCATTAAGGATATTTGTTTTTTCCCAAAAATTAATTGCACGTAAAAATACCTTTCCATTAACTTTAAGAACATCGAAATCGGCTAAGAATTCGCTAAATTGCATTAATTTTAACGTTATTTGTCAAAAACTGATTTCTATGTAAGTATATATTTGGTACCATACAAAACGCACCCATTTTGTCAAATCTTTTATAAAGTCTTATTTCTTTCAAAATTCTACCATTTGCCTTTCAACAAGGCAAATGGCTTTAAAAATTCAACGAATGTCGGCTCAACAAAATTCGAACACTTTGACGACATTGAGAGGTCAAATTAGGTGCGTTGGACTCTCAACATATCCTTTTTTAAGAATGTTAATAAAGTTTGGATATGCTTTTTTTGGTCGATTTCGGCACACTGTGTTTTAATTCAAGAAAAGGAATATTATTAAATTATTAAGTCGGCATTTTTTTTGACCGGGAGTGTATTGTTTAAAGTTTATTTTTTTAGGGTTATAACCATAAAATTTTATCCAATAGAAACTTCATAATTAGAAATTGTTTTTACGTCTTAAAATACTTATGGAAGACTTTAAAAATAGTAAATATTCCATTTTAAGACGTTCTGCACTAACTTACTCTTAACGCAGTCCGTTTACATAAAGTGCGGAATGAAATGACTAAATTCTTTGAGAAACCTATACATAATTTTTAATGTATCTACTAGGGAAGTCAATCCCGGGATTCCGAAATCCAAGATCCCAGACAGTTTAAGCCCCTTTCAATCCCGGGATTTTCTTTCCGGTATCCCGGTATTATCAAATAAAAAAATATATACTACAAATATTCGTGTAAGTGCAAACATTTTAATTTAGGTTGATAAGAATATAGAATTAGAAAAACCTTATACTGGGGCTGAAAAATATTGTAAAGACGATGAGTGTGAATCACTGCAGTAAAGACTTTGCAGAACCTGCAACATCGGGTAGTCAGCTAAGTATTTAAAAATTGTCAGATATTCTGACTTAGGAAATTAATTTATTTTGTGGTGGAGGCAATCGTTATCGAAACTTAAAGATTCTTTACGATTATCGTACTACTATATCTCCAACTAGCATAGAATTTGAACGGTGATTCCCGTCAGCGGGTTATATTTGTAATAATATCCGAACAAACCTATCTGAAAAATTAGTCGCATTAGACGTAGGGTTGCCAATATTCGAAGCGCCCATCTGGCAACACTGTAACTTTCCGCAGTGATGCCAAATCGACTAATGACATACCGCGTTTGAAGCGTCATTCCAAGCAAATGTTTACAATGGAACAGTACACGCCACGCGAACGCTCTAAAATTGTTGAAATTTACATTCAACAAAACAAGTCAATAGTGAAAGCTCAACGTGCTTTCAAAAAAATAAATAAAGTGAAAAGTGCGCCTTCCAAGAAAACAATTTATCGTTTGTATGAAAGATTTACAACTGGTAATACTCTTGGTAACCCAAAGAGGCCAAATAAAAAGCGACCAAGGCGATCGGATGAGAATATTGCAGCCGTACGAGCCAGTATTGAGCAGTCACCAACAACATCCCAAAATCGCCGTTCTCAGCAGCTCGGCATTCCCCGATCCACTTTACAACGCATTTTACGTGTTGATTTGAATTTGTTTCCGTACAAAATTCAATTGGTAAACAAATTGTTGCCTACCGATAAGCCACGTCGATTGGAATGGGCCCAAAGAGTCATCGAAATGGCTGAAGAAGACGAGCAATTTTGGCACAAAATTATCATGAGCGATGAAGCTCATTTTCAGTTAAACGGAACGGTAAACAAACAAAATTGCCGTATTTATGCCACTGAAAATCCACAAGAGATTCAAGAGGTACCTCTTCACGATGCAAAAGTCACTGTTTGGTGCGGCGTTTGTGCTAAAATGCTCATTGGGCCGTTCTTTTTCGAAGATGATAATGGCCACAGAGTTACTGTCAATCAGGAGCGTTATCGCGATATGATAAACAATTTTTTCATGCCAATCGTTCGTCGAAAGCGTATCAGGCACTACTGGTTTCAACAAGACGGCGCGCCACCACACACAAGCCGCACTACAATCGATTTTTTGAAGCAATTGTTCCCTGGCCGTTTGATGTCAAAAAATGGTGATTTCGATTGGCCGCCAAGATCACCAGATTTAACGCCTCCAGACTTCTTTTTGTGGGGTTATTTGAAATCAAAGGTTTACGTCAACAAGCCAAAGACCCTAGAAGAGCTGAAAACCAACGTCCGTCAAGAAATAACCGCCATTCCCATCGAAATGTTGAAGAAAACCATGGAAAATGCTGCAAAACGGGCACAATATGTCGTAGAGGCCATTGGCGACCATTTACGAGATATCATATTCAAGAAATAATGTAAGCAAATCTACTTAAACCCAATTAAATGATATTCATGACGAACAGACAAAAAATTGTGGTTTCTTTGAATTATTTAAAAATAAAATGGGCGCTTCGATTATTGGCAACCCTGTTTAACGTACGTTAAATAACGTAGACGTTAAATAACGTAGACGTTAAAAATAATTAAAAATACAAAATTTAATTTTGAAAGGACTTTTCTAACCTTAATTTTCCTTAACACAATAGGTGTGTTTCCGTTGTCGAGTAAAAGACGAGTAAAGTTCAAGCTGAGAGAGTAAAATGAAATTTGAGAATAGTGTCAAAAGAACGGAAACAACTTCTAGCTAGTTTCAATTACAAAAACAGCTGATTACCTATCAGACGTAAACAGCGTCAATTTAAATTGTCAATTTGTTTTTGAAGTAGCAAATAAAGTTGATGAGATCATTTGAAGCATTAATAATAGTACTTTTAATAATATTATTCAACATTTAATATGTTATGTAACAATTTGTTAATTTATTTTTCAGTGCACAACATTAGCAAACAAGAAATGTAAATTTGACATTTGCTTATTTTTCTTGATGCTTATTCTTCTTGATGCTTGTTCTTATAACACTTCAAGCATCTTTCGAGTTCGAGGGAGTGATTCTATGCTTGCTCTTATTCTCTCTTTTGAGCTAGAAAATGTACGGAAACAAGTTCTAGCATATTGCAAGTTACTACAATCGAGTATAGAAAAACAGACCTAATAAGACAAAAAAAAAAAAATTAACATTTTTACTTTTTATTATATTTTGTTCTTTAAATTAAGGTATAATATACGTGTAAATTTCTCAATAAAATATTCTTTTGTTTGTTTACTGTATTCTTTATAGTTTCTATAATAAAGATACATGTTTTTAAATAGATATTAAAATAAAAGAAAAGTTATGGTTTTCGTTAGCCCTACAACAATGTATTAAGTCCCTACAACGAAAAAAAAACTTTCCTCGAAACTACTTTTTTTAAAACGGTTCGATAGATAAACTAAAATCTGTTGCTTCAATTTCAATGAATCTTATTGTATTTTGTTCGTAATCTTGACAGTCAATTTTTTTTTATCCATCGAACCGTGTAGGTTTTTTTAATGTCATCTTCAGCGCCCTCTATAAAAAAGTCTGAAAATTGTTTAAAAAAAATGTTTTTTATAAAGCATTTTTTAAGTATAAATAACCTGTGTAAATTTGAAAAAAAAATAATAACTTCTTGTATCTAAAAAAATTGATGAAAAAAGCTGTTTTTTCTTGTTAAACGTTTATTATACCATAATAAAGTATTGCTAGTCAATAATATTACTCAAGTTTTTTTTTGGTTTATTAAAAATATGTTAAGAAGATTTAAGGAAAACGTCAACATAATATACAAAATTGCCAAAATTTAGACAATCAGATAGCAATCAAAAGTTCTGTACTACCTCGAATGTACCTTTAGATTCAAATATTCTTCACACAGGACCTTTTGGGTAAAAATCGAGAAAGGCATCGTGTTTGGCGGGCTATTGTTAGTTAAAGTCTTTATTTACTTTTACTTTAAGACATATGTAGTTTTTCTTGCAAAAATTAAAGCATTTTGAGATCGTGATTTTTTACTATTTGCTAAAAAAACAACTTTGTCCTGGCGGGAGAGCGAGAGATCCTTATTTTTTTCAAATTTTTTTGGGAGATCCTGACCACCCAATGCAACGTTTGAGACCTCTTAGAATATGAAATTAAAAAAAAATTGTAATTCGATACGCCCTAATATACATGGTGTCTTGCAATAGAGTGTAACTATTTAAAGAGGTGAAAGGTGATGTCGAGTCGAGAAAAAACCGTATGGGAAGAGGTCTATTTTCACGCCCTTAGGAATTACAGGGTTTAATAGTATTTCATGAATTCGATGCACATTATTGTTTTAAGCAGAAAAACTAACTCACAGAAAACTTATTTTAAGAATAAGTCATTCATTTGAATAAATTGAAATTTCTAACGATGTATCAACGAACTTATCCGATCTATCCATTACCAACCTGTGTTTCTACGTAATTGTATTTTGTAAAAAAAAAGTTAAAAATTAAATAAAATTTTTAAGTATAATAAACATTTCTATTTTTAAGATATTTTTATGATTTTGATGGCATTAAAACAAAATAAAATAAATCACAAATTTAATGGTAAAAAGATTTATATTTATTATACAAAATTCAAAGAAAATTGCGCTCAAACTTGAAATTAGTTATTAATGGACAAGTCGGGTGAGTTTGGGTCTGTTCGAAAATGCATCACAATTTGCAGTATGCGTACAACTGGAATTTTTTAAGCGTCCAAATTGCAACGTGAATTTTTTTGATGCGGATGATAAGTGACGCTTGATAGAAAAATTAAATTTTAGCATGTTTGACTTTGCAGTGCTGCAAAGTTGGTTTTTTCGGAACATTTTGCTTGTGCTAAAAAGCAGTTTGCGCATCATGA
The DNA here is from genome assembly GCA_963920525.1 of Dichetophora obliterata. Taxonomy (NCBI): domain Eukaryota; kingdom Metazoa; phylum Arthropoda; class Insecta; order Diptera; family Sciomyzidae; genus Dichetophora; species Dichetophora obliterata. Next base: position 179,371,283 of record OY986437.1, on the reverse strand, counting down.
TGCGTATCCGAATAGATCCTTTGTTTATACATCGGTAGAAAGATCAATTTATTTCCTTTTAAATGACCTCTTAAAATAAGTTTTCCGTGAGTTAGTTGATCTTTTAAAAATAATAAAGTGCATCAATGTCATGATATAATAACTAACCCTGTAACTCTTAAGGGTGTAGAAATAGACCCCTTCCCTTAGGATTTTTGCTCAACTCGTCATCAGCTTCCACCTAGTTAAATAGTTACACTAAATTTAGTTAGTTAGCAAATTTAGTTATAACAAAATTGTTGTAATTTATTAAAACAAAATTACATTTTTTTCCATAAAATAAATATTTTATATTTGTTCGTAAAAACGGAAAGATATCTTCAGACAAGGATAAGCATAATAATTCTTTTATCGTTTCCTGAAAAAGCGTAAGTTTTTGGGCGTGTGACTTTTGTTGTTAGGGTACAAATTTATTAAACGAATTTATTTTTTTCACTTACCAAGGTTTAAATTTTGCTAATACATCTCATAGGTATTTCCAATCGTTTTGCGTAAACATACCTTGAGATGCTAAGGTGGCCGAAATTTCTTTCCACTCATCCAATTTTTATTAATGGGCGTCCTTAATCAAAGACAGTAAGGAAATAATTTTTTGGAAAATTATCCGACAGAACTACAGATGGAGTAAAATTTGATGAGTGGAAAAATAGAGTTGAAAACTGAAAAAAAAATTCGTTTATATCGCACCCTAATAACAAAAGTGACATACCTAAAAAAAATTTTAAAATTTTTAGGAAACGATAAAATAATTATTTTGCTTGTTTGTACAAATATTAAAATTAAATTTATTTATAACTGCACCTCCTAAAAAATAATGTACCGCCAACTTGTTTGTCAAACTCCTAACATTTTAGGAACTGTTTCACTGAACAGTATTCTTGAATATCCTTTAGGAGATGCGCTTCGAGTTGTGGGAAAAATTTGAAATTTCTTATCAAAAATAAAAGTCTATTGACATTTTTTAGCAACACAAAATTCGGAAAACACCAAAGTAAAACCAACTATCAAAATATATTTTGCAAAAACCAAACAACCAGTTCTGGTCACAATGAACCAAAACGGCAACACTGGTAGCCGGAATTAAAAGAGATCAATTCTAAAGCACGCGGTTTCGTTACAGCTTAGATAAGGTGTTTAAACAAATGTTTTCTTATTGATAACCGACTTGATGTAATAACAAGAAATAAATAGTGGCAAAGTCAACGACGATAGCCTCTTACGGCTAAGGTCATTAACCATTGACACTTGATTGCGCTACTATCGGCCGAGAGTCTGTCATACTTTTTGATTTTCTCCGTGTAATCAGTTTTTTTCCGCTTTGGCGGTACAGAAACAGAAACAACAGAAAACAATCTATTTAAATAATGGCAAATTAAATGGTTGCGACTAAACGACTTTGTATTATTTCAATATTGCAATCTTTTACGTGAATTTCTGCCGATAAGATTGTAGGACTTATTTTACTCATATATAAATTGCGACTAATAATCAGAATGTTATTCTGATGATCGCTCTAAAGCAGCGATGCCTACGACAATTATTTTAAGAGTGCAACAACAACAACAAAAAGCAAAAACATTTTTAAATCTGAATAAAATGAGGAATTGCCAATAACAAGAGTGCTGGCAGAGTCCGCTACAGCGAACTTGTATGTACACTGTAAAAGTAATGAATCAAGTAATTCTACAGGTTTTATTTTTTTTTCTTGTCAGAACACATTTTGATTTACCCAGCTTTAACCGGGTGAAGGTTTTCAGAAGGTTTTTTTATTTCTTGTATTATAGTTTTTAATTTTTTTTGTTTTTTTTACTTTCTGTTTTAAGTTTTCTTTTGTGAATTTTTTATTATTATGCATTTTTTTAATTTTTTAATTTTATAATAATTTTAATTTGCTTTAACCTTAATTTTTTATATTTTTTATTATCTTCCTGTTTTATTATTAACTAAATTATTGTATAATTAAGATTAAAATCTCTTAAATTTTTTATTGTCTATGAAAAAATAGACAAATTCCCAGCTTTCCGCAAGTTAATTTTTTGCTATTATTTGGCCAAGGGTATATTATACCCCCTATAGAAATAATTTATTCTGATGCAATATAAAAAAATACCCACCTGCAAATATTCAATAACTTTTTCTCAATGTGTATTCGCACAACGAAAAATATAAAGAATACGACGCATGCTGTTAACGTCTACAATGCGAATGCCAAAAACAGTGCAAAACAGCTGCAGAAAAAAAATAACAACTTTTGTTTTTTATTTGTTTTATATTTTTTTAAGGTATTTTTTTTTGTGAATTTTTTATTGTTATACATTTATTTCATTTTTTAATCATATAATAATTTTTATTTGCTTTAACCATAATTTTTTATTATCTTACTATTTTATTATTAACTAAATTGTTATGTACATGCAAACGCAGAACAGCTATCGATGGAAACAATAACATTAAGAAGCGAGGCTGAAATTCCAAACTGAATTCGGCGAATTACAACAATCATAAAAATATTGAAGTTGTTGTAAAAGAGTGGAAAGAGTAAGGCGCTGGGCATCGCTACTCTAAAGAAGCATTTAACGATAACACTGTTCTACATGAAAACTATACAAGACTTCTCACATATACATTTAATAAAGTGGTAATATATGAGGACTTTCTGCATTAACAGAATTTTTGTATCACTTCGAATTTTTCGTCAAGAACGTCATAAATAAATCACTTAAAATTTTCGTGCCTTGCATTATTTGGTATATCATAAATTTGCTTCTGATAAACTGATTTTCAAAAATGGTAAGGATAATCTTTACCAGGATTATAACAAAGGTAAGACTTGCAGTTTTGTGTTTTAATTGTAATAATAGAAATACGCCAATACAAATCAAAATAATAGACGTTAAAATGAACGCATTTTTTTCATTTTCTAACGGTGAGAAATCAAAAAATCTACTGACATAATTTTGTCAATTTTTTTCTTCAGAAGATAAAAGTGTTAATTCCCGAACTCATTATAAAAAGTAAGAATCGGTCAAAAATAATGAAGTTTTTAAAGAAAGTATGATTTAACATATATTCTGTTTTTTTAACCGACTTCAAAAAGGAGGAGGTTCTCAAGTTAGTTGGTTTTTTTTTTTAAATGTATGTACATCGATAACTCCTAAAACACTTGCCCGATTGCCGCAATTTTTAGTCAACAGATAGAGACATTGAGGCGGAGGTAGCCGTCTAAAAAAGTGGGCAGTATTCGATAAAGGGGCGTGGCAATATTAGAAAAAATTTGTATATCGAATAATATTGACACTAGGATACTGAAATTAGGTACGGGGGTAGGCATAATTATAAAAATTTACAGTCAAGAAAGTGGGCATTATTATGCAAAAGGGCGTGGCAATCAAAGAAAAATAAAGTATCTCAGTTAATATTGACACTAGGGTACTCGAAATTGGTACAGGAGCGGGAACAATTATTAGAAATTACGGTCAAGAAAGTGGGCGTTATTCGACAAAAGCGTGGCATATGTATTTGATTAACTCTGTAACTCGAATAATATTGACACTAGGATACTGAAATTAGGTACGGGGTAGGCATAATTATGAAAATTTACGGTCAAGAAAGTGAACATTATTGGATAAAAGAATAATACTGTATCTCAGTTAATATTGACACTAGGGTACTGGAAATTGGTGCGGGAGTTGGAACAATTACTACAAATTACGGTCAAGAAAGTGGGCGTCATTGGACAAAAGAGCGTAGCAATATTAGAAAGACACTCTATCTCGAATAATATGGAAACTAGGGTAATACAATTCGTTACAAGAATGTGCAGAATTATTATAAAACACTGAAGAAAGTGGGCGGTAATAGGCATAAGGCGTGTCACTTTTAGAAAAACACTGTATCTCTGTTAATATTGAGACCAGGGTACTGAAATTTGGTACAGGCACAATTATTACAAATTATTGTCAAAAAAGTGGGCTTTATTTGACAAAGGGCGGAATTTTTCAGAGGGCGTGTCACTATAAGAAACACACTGTATCTCAAGTATTGACACTAGGATACCAAAATTCGTCACAAAAATGGGCAAAATCGTTATCATAATCTCTAAAAAGAAAGAAATAAAAGCTTTTTAACAAAAAAAAAAAAAAACCAACTTCAACACAAGTTACAAATAAAAATCTTAAATTTTTATATAATTTTTTAAGAATATAAATCTTATTAAAAATTTTTTTCTATTTTGTATTATTTTCATAAATATATTAATTTCTCCATGAATATAAAAAATTTAAATTCGGCGCTAATATATAAACAGACTTTTATAAAAAAAACGCTCCGGCTTTAAAGGTTTTATATTCATGGAGAAATTAATAGATTTATGATAATAGTACAAAATAGAAAAAAAAAATATAATAAGATTTCCAATTTGATAATATATGTAAATAAATTATCAAATTTGATCAAGAATTAATGTGAAAAGTAATTTAAAACCATTTTTGACTTTGTAGTGGTTTTGAAGTCGGTTACTTTTTTTATTAAAAAGTTTTTATTTTTATTAAAAAATATCGTTTTAGAAATATTGGCGTTAATTGAGCTGTTTAGAGCACAAGTGGAGTAAGCCCATTTTTTGTAGTTTTGAGAAAATCGAACATTTAGACAAATTTTTATAATAAATTCCAAGTATAAAGAACTCAGTTTTGCTTATAAGCTAGATCAAGAGCATAAATGGAGCTTTTCATAACGTAAGAAAAAACTAAATAATACCCAAAAATGCTGTAGAATATTTCAAACTACTAAAAAAATTTGGATTTACGCCACTTGTCTACTGAGAACTTTTTTAAATTTTTCGTTTCCGCTGTAGAAATCTAATGGGGGATATTTTTACGAATATATTGATAAGAAATAACAGCATTTCTATCAAGAAGTTGAACATAAGCACCCCTTAGCGATTTTATTTATTATTAAGAGATTTTAAATTAGTGCACTTGCGGAACTAGTCCTCTGAACATTTTTAAAATTTCTCGTTTCCGCTGTAGAAATCTAATGGGGGATATTTTTAAGAATTTTTTTATAAGGAATGACAGTATTTTCACCTAGAAGTGGAAATTTAAAAGTGGAAGGACGCCACTTGTCCTATGAAATTTTTTTTACAATTTCCCGTTTCCGCTGTAGAAATCTAATGTGAGATATTTTTAAGAATTTTTTACGAGGAATGACAGCATTTTCACCAAGAAGTGGGACAAAACCAACCCCTAATTATTATGTTGATTATTAAGGGAGATATAAAATGAGTGGAGTTACGCAACTTGTTCGCTGAAAATTTTTTAAAATTTCTCGTTTCCGCTGTGAAAATCTTTAGGGAGATATTTTTAAGAATTTTTTTTATGAGGAATGATAGCATTTTCACCTCGAAGTGGGACAAAACCACACCTTAGTTATTATCTTTATTATTAAGGGAGATATAAAATGAGTGGACTTACGCTACTTGTCCACAGATTTTTTTTTTAAATTTTTTGTTTCCGCTGTGTTATCCAATGGAAGATATTTTTAAAAATTTTTGTAAGGAAAGACAGCATTTTCACCTAGAAGTTGGATCAAACCACTCCATAGTTATTATCTGCATTATTAAGGGAGATATAAAGTGAGTGGACTTCGCACTTGTCTACTGAACATTTTTTAAAATTTCTCGTTTCCGCTGTAGAAATCTAAAGGGGGATATTTTTAAGAATTTTTTGATAAGGAATGACAGTATTTTTACCTAGAAGTGGGATAAAACCACGCCTAAGTTATTATCTTTATTATTAAGGGAGAAATAACATGAGTGGACTTACGCTACTTGTCCAATGAATTTTTTTTTTTAACAATTTCTCGTTTCCGGTGTAGAAATCTAATGTAAGATATTTTAAAGAATTTTTGATAAGGAATGACAGTATTTTCACCTAGAAGTGGGACAAAACCACGCCTAAGTTATTATCTTTATTATTAAGGGAGATATAAAATTAGTGGACTTACGCCACTTGTCCACTGAAATTCTTTTTACAATTTTTGTTTCCGCTGTAGAAATCTAATGTGAGATATTTTTAAGAATTTTTTGATGAGGAATGACAGCATTTTCACCAAGAAGTGGAACAAAACCAACCCCTAGTTATTATGTTCATTATTAAGGGAGATATAAAATTAGTGGAGTTAAGCAACTTGTCCGCTTTAATTTTTTTTAAAATTTCTCGTTTCCGCTGTGAAAATCGAAAGGGAGATATTTTTAAGAATTTTTTTATTAGGAATGACAGCATTTTCACCTAGAAGTGGGACAAGACCACCCCTTAGTTATTATCTCCATTATTAAGGGAGATATAAAGTGAGTGGACTTCGCACTTGTCTACTGAACATTTTTTAAAATTTATCGTTTCCGCTGTAGAAATCTAAAGGGGGATATTTTTAAGAATTTTTTGATAAGGAATGACAGTATTTTTACCTAGAAATGGGATAAAACCACGCCTAAATTATTATCTTTATTATTAAGGGAGAAATAATATGAGTGGACTTACGCCACTTGTCCAATGAAATTTTTTTTAACAATTTCTCGTTTCCGCTGTAGAAATCTAATGTGAGATATTTTAAAGAATTTTTTGATAAGGAATGACAGTATTTTCACCTAGAAGTGGGACAAAACCACGCCTATGTTATTATCTTTATTATTAAGGGAGAAATAAAATGAGTGGACTAACGCCACTTGTCCATTGAAATTTTTTAAAATTTTTTATTTCCGCTGTAGAATTCCAATGTGAGATATTTTTAAAAAATTTTGATGAGGAATGACAGCATTTTCACCTAGAAGTTGGACAGAACAACTCCTTAGCGATTATCTTCATTATTAAGGGAGATATAAAATGAGTGGACTTACGCCTCTGAAAATTTTTAAAATTTCTCCTTTTCGCTGCAAAAATCTAATTGGAGACATTTTTAAGAATCTTTTGGTAAGTAATGACTGCAGTTAGTTTCAGAAGTAGGAACTTCATCTTGATGTAAAACGAAACGCAGCTTGAACGTCGTGAGAGAAACAAGCAACAATATTTTTTGATATGGAAAAATGTATTGCTTACCGTGTCTCGCACAACATTCAGCTTTCTATTCGTTTTACATAAAGAAAACATCCGTTTGTGATTTTCTGAATAACTGATTTATTTTTTTATTTATTTATTCATAGTGCTATAAGAACTTGGTTCTTTTAATGCACAGTACACTGCGGTAATACAAAGATTATAATATATTTTTTACAATAAAATTTTTAAACTTATATATAATTATTAAACATATGAAAAAACTTAACCTAATAATAAGTAGCGATAGAGTGAGTTTGAAGAGATAGCGTGGAGAATAGATTTTAAGAAGTAGAGTTGAAGAAAACTGGCTGAGAAGTGGTCAGTAAGTAGAAAAGTATTGAAGTACAGCACGTCTAAATTTTGTTGCTTCCTTTATAGCTCTAACGTGGCTTGGTAGAGAATTCCACAATCGAGTGGCATTAATAAAAAACATTCTTGTAGAATTTAGATAGTTAAAGCTGGGTGGAGTTAGCATGTAACTTCTAGTAGAGCGACCAAATTGAATTTTTTGAAACAAATATGGAGGCAATTTATCAGTCATTATCTTATGCAGGAAGATGCAATTTCGGGAATTAAGATAATTAATTATATCACATCCAAGAATACATTTTCTGAATTGCGAAATGTGGTCAAATTTGCGTAGCCCAAAGACATATCTAGTAGCTTGAACTGAGCAGGTCAGAACGCAAATATTCCTATAAAAGTTCCGCAGTTGAAATAAAAAACAGTTGGCTCTGTTTATTAGAGTAGCAATATAATAATATGTAATATTTTTTAATAGGGCTAGGAATCTCATGCACTAAAAATTGAAAAAGGCGCACATAACATGCACTTTGAATTCCAAAATATTCGCTAAAAATTGGTAAAATATGCAATTAAAAATATTTTTGTAATATTTTATTATCTGTTTAAAAATAAAATAGCATGTAATTTAACAAAAAAAAAAATTAAAAACAATTTTAAAACACACATAAAATTAATTTATCAAAAACAACAAAAATATAAAGTGAACATAAAAGTAATAATTTTAAGTTTTTTTCTACCCTTAATATGTGGCAACTAAATATAAATGGTTGCTAATCAAAGATAGCAAAAATATGCAAAAAACATATGCATTTATTGTAAAATATACAAAAATATGCGCAGTAAATATAAAAAACAGCCATTTTTTGTAAATTGAAAGCTCATGCATTCATTGCAAAATATACAAATATATGCACAAGGGTGCCCAAAAAAAATTGTGTTTGACGTCCGAGGCGTTTCCACTTCCATTTGGCCTTAGAAATACCCTGTGTGAAGAGCATGTCAATTGGTAAAGGTTTAGAGGTCGCGAATCCATTTTCTAATGTTTCCATACGATTTGTATAGAGAAAAACCAGTTTTGCTGGTAAATTGAATTTGGAGCCATTATCTTTTACGAACAATGGTTAAAAAAATGGGTGTTATGACATATCAAAATTTAATTTTCATCTGATTATTATTTAGTGGTCTGTGGCTCACTTTTAAGAGCTACATATATAAATGAATGCTTTTACTTAGAATAATTTCATTAAAAATTAATATCTCTTAGAGCACTCCGTTTTCCTTATTGTTATTGATATTAAATTTAAGATAATGATAGTTGGAATGCACAATTAAGAAAAAATTCATAGGGTTGTTATATGTTTTTGGATAAGTTGTTACAAGAAGTAGCTTTTTTGTATTTATATTCTTATTTTTTAATTGTTTTGGGCAGCCACCAAGTAATAATCCAATGAAAATGAAATTTGGATATGACATAGTAGACAAAATTTGAGGGAACACTTTTTTTTTAACCATTTTGCTTAAAAGATAATGGCTTTATATTCAATTTACCAGCAAAACTGATTTTTCTCTATACAAATCGTATGTGTTTCTAAGGTGGGTGTTTCTAAGGTCAAGTGGAAGTATTAAAGCCGCGGACATGTCAAAATAAAAAAAAATATATTTTTGGGACACCCTAATATGCATTAACGACTGCTTGAATGGAAGATAACTTAACCATTTCAATTTTAAGATGCCTAGTAAAAACATGCCTTTTCATGAGATTCCTAGCCCTATTTATTAGTATATTAAAAATTTAATAACAAATCTTTACAAATATACGTTTTGATCGTTGTCTTCATCTTTTGATCGTTGTCTGAAAACTCACTTTTACACATGCAATAATAATAGAGTTCAGCTACTACAGCTTTTTCGCACTTTCTCCACATTAGACTATATTAAGAACCAACTTAATATCATTGAAATATCTCAATGATATACATAGATAAAAGTGGTTCAAAACAATCGTAAGTGAGAAAAATTTACCCACCATAATATGGGTTGGGCTCAGGGACAAAACAAGACATAGCAACTAACCATGCGTTTACATAGATCTAACCATACATTAGTTTTCAATCTACTTTTGAGGTGACCTTTCGATTAGTTAACATCAAAGAAGCTACAGTTGTTAACAAAGGTACTCATGCGATTTAAAGGAGCAGTAGCCATATAATTTGTTCTACTAAAAGGTAAGTAAATTAAATTGTTAGCGCTTCTACTTATTCTACGGTTAGTGTTAAAATTTATAAGAGTTAGGAGTTCCGGTGAATCGAACATACCAGTTATGATTTTGTGTAAGTAGACGATATCAGCATCTCATCTCTCATTTAAAGATTGCATTTTTAATAGTTTTAAACGATCCTCATAAGGAGGAAGATTTAAAGTGTCAGTTCCACTTAAGCCCCTTAGAGCAAACCGAACAAAACGTTTTTGAATTTTTTCTATTCGTTCAACATGTACATTGTAACTTGGCGACCAAACTTGACTTGCATACTCCAAGTGAGGGCGAACAATTGAATAATACAGCGTTGTAGTTGTAATCATACTATTAAATTCTTTGGCCCAGCGTTTTATAAAACCGAGCATAGAAGACGCTTTTTTACAAATGCTATCAATATGAACGCTAAACGATAGCTTAGAATCCATGCTGATACCAAGATCTTTGACAGAATCTAAACGATTTAAAGCCGAATCTTTTATCTTATAATCAAGAATTAAATTATTCGTTTTTCGCAAAAAGGTCATAGTTAGGCATTTATCTCGTTTAAGAAACATATTAAAAATAATATACCAAACTTCAAAGGATTTTAAATCAGACTGGAGTAGATAGGAATTGTCTTTAGAATCTACTGTTCTGTATATTTTCATATCATCTGCATAAATGAGCAGATGAGAGTGTTTGATGATGTGGGTTACATCATTAATGGCGAAAATAAACAGAAGTCGACCAAGGTGGCTATCTTGAGGAACACCTGATGCAGCAATAAACTCAGCAGGCAATACACCTCGAAATCGTATTTGATAAGATCGCTCTGCCAGATACGATTAAATCCAGCTGACAAAAAATTGTGGAAAACTCATTAACTTTAGCTTAAATATAATTAATTTGTGTGGTAGTTTATCAAATGCTTTACTAAAATCAGTGTAAATACAATCAACCTGGTTTTTGGTCAAAGTTTTGGAATCGATAAGAGTTTAGCGATAGGCCTATAGTTGTTTACATCATTCCTACAACCTTTTTTATAAATAGGACTTAAATAAGATTTTTTCGAAAAAAGTGGAAAATTACATTCCCTAATTGATTTATTGAATAATATGGAGAGTAGTTGGCTTAGAACGGATTCACATTCCGTTAACACTCCGGCAGGAGTTCCGTCAAGTCTAGCATTAAAATCTTCTTCGATCGGTCCAATATACTTTGAAATATCCTCTGAATTAAAAGATATAGGGTTCAACGAAACCCTGGGTAAAGAGTTCATATATTCAAAATACTTTTCATCAGGATTAAAAGAGTCTGAACAGAATGACTCTTTAAAGAGTGTTGTATATAGGGAACAAATTATGACGGGATCGTCAGTAAATCCGTCAGAAGTTTTAAATGATGACGGGAATCCATCAGATTTTTTTTTTTGGAATTTATGAAACCCTAGAATTTCTTTGGATCAGACAATATTCTCAGCTTAATACTGTCTAAATAATTGTGATACAAGGTAGCTGAGCAACTTTCAAAATCCAGAAACAAACGCTTGTCATTTAAGTCTTAGCTACATATATATTTCTTCCATTCACTATTCCTGTTGTTGAGAAGAGTCTTTAATTCCCCTGTGTACTGTAATGTTTTTGTTTAACTTTTTGTGTTTTAAAGAAAAGGACCTGCCTCGAATTTTTGCCGGCGCTTAAAAACGCCACTGGCTCTAAGTGTTTATTATTTTTATTTATCAGCCGGCATAAAAATGCACTTAGGCTTTTAATAAAAAGACAAGCTGATTTAAAGCTCGTAGAATTAATGATCTTTATTTTCAAATTTTTGGTGCTTATAAAGCCAAACAACGGTATTCTGAAAAAGTGCATAATTTTTAACATAAAAAGTGCGTGAGTGAAAAATAAATATAAACTTAATGCGTAAGTGCGTAATGCAAAATAAATATAACAAAATATATAAACATTGAAAGTGCGCGAGTGAAATAAATAGAACATTAGCTTAGTGCGAAAGTGTGTCATGTAAATCTAATATATAACCACGGGTCATTGTGCGTGGTGAATAATAACAAACATAAATACAGTGCAACCAAATAGTTTGTGTACGTTTGGTTGCTTAACTCGGTGCGCACTACACCCCCATCCTTAAGATAAAAATTATTTGAAAAGGAAAATAATTTTTTAAAATTATACAATTCAAACTTTCTTACTATAATTATTTAATCTTAAAATATAATATTTGTTTCATGCATTTCAAATATTCTTATTAACTATAACACATTATCTTTTATATTTTATTCCAAAAATGGTTTCAAAATAGATATATGATTTATGTTATTAAAAATTATACAAATTCAATTTGTTTATGAAATTTATACAATGCAATTGTTTTAATTAATAAATTTTTACTTTAATTGAAAAATTTGAATTAAATCCATCTTTTTAGTAAATTATTATGGTATTCTTCGATTTTTATCCATTTTTATCAACTATAATATATGGACCATGATATGGTGGTTGGTTTTTCTTTCTATTCATTTTCTTTATCATTACTTTTTCACCAATTTTTATATTTAATGGTGCAGAAGTGACATTATTTTGAATTCGTTTAATCTTTGCTATATTTATCAATTCTTTCGTTTTTTCTAATGAGTATTTTAATCTTACTCTCAATTCTTGCGCATAATTGTCTGTGTTGTAACATTTTGAATTATCTAGATTATCATTTGGTAGGTTTGCTAATTTGCCAAATATAAGTTCAAAAGGAGTGTAATTAGTGTCAACTTGAGGTGTTGTATTGTAAGCAAATGTGAAGTATGGGATCCAATGGTCCCATTCATCATCTTTGAAAAAATTTAATAAAAATTCGTTCAATACTCTGTGGTTTCTTTCAATTGAACCGAGGGTCTCATGATGATACGGCGTGCTAAATATTTGTTTAATGTTAAGCTGTTTGCAGATTTCCGACATCAATTCATTGGTAAATTCAGTACCCCTATCTGATTTAAGAACTTTAAAATGACCATAGATTAAAATAACATTTTCTATTAAGGATTTGGCTACAGTCTTTGCGTCCTTGGTCTCCATTGGACAAGCAATGACATATTTCGTTAACTCACATTGCATAGTTAATATATAACGTAAATTATTTGATAATCGCAAAGGCCCTACAGTATCTATTGATATTGTTTCAAAACTAGTTCCTGGTGTGTCTGTCAAAGTTAGTTCCTCTTTTGTATGTCTGGTTTGTTTGTTTATTTTACATTGTTCGCAATTTAATATATATTTCTTCATCATTTTGTTCATGTTTTTCCAAATGTATTTTTGTTTCATTTTTAAATTGGATTTTCTAATGCCCATGTGTCCTCCATGAGCCGAATTATGATATTCTTCAATTAATTTATTTTGTATATCTTTATCAATTATTCTTGTAGGTTCATTGTATATTAAAATTTTTAAATTTTCATTATTTTTTCTTTGTAAATTATTAAATATCTCTTTAAATTTATCCATTCTTATGGTTTCAAATATTTTATCATTGTTACTTAACGCGAGCTCGTTTATATTTAACCTTTGCATTTTTGACGACAGTTTCTCCAAAGTCAGCTGTGTGATCGATGGATTATCGCTGCATCTTGCAATAACTTCTCTATTATTTATATATATTTGGGTACCCTTGTAATTTCTATCTATTACGAACCTTAATTTTATCATTTTGTTTATATCGGATTTGGATGTGCATTCCCAAGCAAAAAGTTGATCAGACTTCTTGTTAGTAATGTCACTTGTTTTGTCTGAATTAGTGTTTTGTGTATGTTTATTTGTAACCATACTTCTTGTTATAGCCAGTATTTTGCTATCATCATTTGCAGGTATTTTACTATTTGCAATGAAAACTCCATTATTAATTTCCTTATTGAGGACTCTACTATCCTTATCAACCCTAATATTTATGGGGATCACTGCTTCTGATCGAGCAGGTACTGTAAAATTTTTATAATTTAAAATTATTGGTAATGTTAGTTCTTTTTCATTTATTAAAAATGTTATTGTGTACGTTTCAAAATCTATTTTAGACATATACTTTCTCAACATGTCACGCCCTATTATGCCATCTGTTAATATTGGAAATTCATTTTCTACTATGTGGAAATTGTGTGTTATTTCCTCCGTTTCAATTAAAAAATTTAAATATGATGTGCCTGTGCACTCTATACTTTCATTTGTTATACCAGTTATTGTTGAAATATTTCTTGTTTCTATTTTATTCACGCTTCTTTTCTTGCAGATAGAAATATCTGCTCCCGTGTCTATTAGGAATTTCAGATTCTCATTAGTATTTTTGCACTTTAATATAATAAAATTGGTTAAATTTTTAGTAAGTTGTAAGATCAGTTTTGGCCTCTGTGGGTAACAATTCCTGCTACCCGGCCATATCCGTTTCCCCGCGCATTGTTGCTGTTTCTAAAATTTGTATTTCTATTGAAATTATTATTTCTGTTATTAGTGTTTATAAAATTATGATTATTATTTCCGTTTTCACGGTGAAAATTATTGTTATTTTGAAAATTGTTTCTTCTGTAATTGTTATAATTTCTGTAATTGTTATTTTGATTGTTGTTTTGAAAATTATTATTGTTTCCGTAATTATTATTTGAAAAATTTTGATTTCTGTTTTGAAATGTATTATTTCTATAATTGCTATTATCTCTGCTGGAAAAATGTTGATTATTGTAATTTCTGAAGTTTTGATTAAATCTATTATTTTGCTTATTATAATTTCTTGAATTATTTCTGTTCTGTATATGTAAAATATTGTTTCTATCTGTTGAAAGATTTTGCTCAATATTCAAGCATCTTTCAGTTGCTTCATTAAAAGTTTTTGGCGGATTCGCCTAAAAATAGTTTTATATTCTGTCCTGACACCTTTTGAAAAAATATTAAGTGCCATACTTTCGTTGACCTTATATATTGCATCTTTTGTCTCTTGACTGGGTTTCTCTAAGCTTTGTAGCTCTAAATTGCTTAATTGCTCTGATAATTCTGTTATTTTTTTTCTATATTCGGAAATTGTTAGATTATTCTGTGATATTGAACTAAATTCATTTAGTATTTGCTGTACTGTTTTTGGATTGGGATAAAATTTCACCAATAAAGATTTTAATTCAATCAATATCGAAGGTCTGTTCAAACGTCCAAGTATACTTCTAACTTGGTTTGTTAATTTAAAATTGTATACGTACTTAATAAAAATGGCCTTATCTTCATCTTTTATTAAATCATGAAGCAATTCTGCTTTCATTATAAAATCATCTAATTCTTCATAAACTCCTTTAAAAACTGGTAGGTTTTTACTTACTACATTTATGTCAAAGTTTGACATTTTTGGCAAATTACTTTCTTCCTCCCAAACCGATGATAAATCCAAATTTATTTTATTTTCTTTTCGTGTTATTACATTTTTTATGAATTCATGTAATTCATAATAAATTTTATTAAATTCTAATATAAAATGTTTGCAATCTTCTAAAGTTTCATATTTGAATATTTCGTTTTTCAAATTTTCAATTTTTTGCAATTTAGCTTTTTTATATTCTTCAGTATAAGTTATACAATAAAATTTTTAATTTTTTATTTCACTTGAATCACCCTCTGATTCATAGTGCCAGTAACCAGTAAATCATGCATGCCAACATTTAAACATGTGCCTGCAATGATTAATTGCGAATATGAGTATAAAGAAAAAGTAAAACTGACGTTTCAGTTTTATGAATGAAGAATATAATGGCGGTCGTGAGTAGTTTTCGCGTAGTGAAATTTTTTTTTTTTTTTATAAGAGTCGGTCGCGACTTGAGTAATATAAAAAAAGGTTATTTTAATAAACATATTATAATCCGTGCGCGTAGTTTGCGTTTAGCATATATTCGGCAAAATATATGCATTTAATTGAAATTATGTGTAGTGTTTTAAAACAAAATCAATAGAAAAAAAAAAAAAATATATGTAAAAAGAAAGAACTGTTGTTGTTGTTGTTGGCAAACATTTTGTTTACTAAAATTTTGCCAAGTGCTTGTGTATGCGTAAAAAAAAGTGCAACAAGTTGTTATTGAAAAGAAAAAAGTTTCGTGTTTGCTGTTTTGTATACAAAATTCAATAATATAGAAAAAAATATGGATTTAATTCATTGAGTTTTTGTTAATTAACATTAATTATATTCAGAACAATAAATCGAAAAAATTTCAGAAAGTGTTATTAGATTCTCAGTGTTTTGCCATCGGCATTTTACTTTTTATTATTTTCTTCATTTATGTATTGGGAAAAATTTCTTTATAATAATAATAAATATAATAATTCAAATCAATAAAGTTAAATTAAAAATTCTCATTTTTGTTGTTTTAAGTTTAAACAATTTATTGGAGACAAGTATTTTTCTTTAGTCTCTGTTGCCCTCGTAGTGGCTCTTTAGTTGGAACTCCAGTTCATCGATGTTTTCCATAGTCCTGGCTGCTTAAATCTGCATATCCACGGTACATATGGTTACGCGTCGATCGTAACAATCAGGTATGTGCTCAGGCACATTCTGTTTTGCCGTCGGCAAACTCTTATTGCCGTGAGTTGGCAGGATCGCCATGTAATGTTTTTGTTTAACTTTTTGTGTTTTAAAGAAAAGGACCTGCCTCGAATTTTTGCCGGCGCTTAAAAACGCCACTGGCTCTAAGTGTTTATTATTTTTATTTATCAGCCGGCATAAAAATGCACTTAGGCTTTTAATAAAAAGACCAGCTGATTTAAAGCTCGTAGAATTAATGATCTTTATTTTCAAATTTTTGGTGCTTATAAAGCCACACAACGGTATTTTGAAAAAGTGCATAATTTTTAACATAAAAAGTGCGTGAGTGAAAAATAAATATAAACCTAATGCGTAAGTGCGTAATGCAAAATAAATATAACAAAATATATAAACATTGAAAGTGCGCGAGTGAAATAAATAGAACATTAGCTTAGTGCGAAAGTGTGTCATGTAAATCTAATATATAACCACGGGTCATTGTGCGTGGTGAATAATAACAAACGTAAATACAGTGCAACCAAATAGTTTGTGTACGTTTGGTTGCTTAACTCGGTGCGCACTACAGTACCAAGGGTAAACACAATTTTTCGCAAATTTTAGGCTATACGGCACGGACTCAGAAAACATAGTAAAGATTTCCATATAAAAAAAATTAATTAAATCTTCAAGATTATTACCATTAAAATATTCTAAAACTACATAAAGTATACAATGAAGTAAATGATTCAACTTCAAAAAGTCAGCTTTTTAAAAATTGCATTCATAAATTTTACCATATGTACCATATGTACCAACAATAAAATGTCGTCACTAACGTCAAAAATGTTTATAACGTATTCTATGCAATCCATAAGACCTGCATAAATTTCCACACTGCTCTTTGGAGGAACATAACCATTAACTACATATACATTAGAATTACAATGAACAACCTTAATGCATATAAGTTCGACATTAGAAGAGCAGGGAATATCGATAATGGAACTAACAAAGGAGTTCCTAACAGCTAATAAGACACCACCACCGACAGCAGAAGTATTGTCAGCGAGTCCGTCTTTTCTATATACTTCAAAACTATTATCAAACAATTCCAAGTCAGTAATGCTTCCATTTAACCACGTTTCAGTTAATGCGATAATATCTTCAGAAAAATTTTGAGACATTAAAAATATGTCTCGCGTCTTAGAGCGTAATCCCCTTACATTTTGATAGTTAAGGGATAGCCTATTCAGCTTTTTTGAGTTTGACGAACAGGTTGAGTCGTCCTTCAAGACTTATTCTTAGGCAGAAACTCTGAAACGAATATATTCTCGGTCCACAAATTAGAATTTAAAACATTTGCAAACTCTTCAGTTGGAACTGTGAGAATGAAGGAAGTATGGGAAGGTGTATTCCCTATTTTTTTACATGAAAAAAGGTCGTTTTGACTCAACAAGTTGTTATGTTTGATAAAAGTCAATACGTTTTCAACAGTTGTATCAGGCTGAAGACGTGAAATAAATAAATTTTTCCTCCTTAACACTGCCTTTAAATTTAAATGATTTCTGGGATCAATAGGAGGTAAAACTGGACTATTAGTCAAAGAAGAAATATAAGTAGGTGACGAAGAAGAAACTGGAGTATTTTTGTACAAAGATGCTTTGCGACGCTTATTTTTGTTCTTCCTCTTTCTTTTAGAAATGGAATGGTCTTTTTCTGATGAAATAATAGTTTGAGTCCCACAAGAAACAGTCTGTGAATACGAAGGTGGGGCATTTTCCGGAATAGATATTTCATTTAATAGATATTTCGGCTCTAACTTCGCTAAATAATGTGACAATTTCTCTAAAATTGTTATTGAATGTATTAAGACCTCACTTTCTAAACCTAATTGCCATGTTTATGCTAAATTGGTAAAAAAATCGTGGTGCACTGGTGGAATATATTTAAGTAGATCCAGTATATCCTTTTTCTTTGCCGCTGTCACAGTTCTGTTGTTTTTATAAAGCTTTTCCTGCTTGACTTCGGGAAGTCCTTCAGGTCTGCCTTCTTTATTTTTTTTTAAAGTTTACTTTATAAAATCATCCATTACGTTTAAACTTTCTTTAATGTTTAATAAATATACAGCTGCTCGTGTATACTATATTGCATTCATCTAAACTTAAGCTTATTTAATGACCATCCGAACCCGTTTTCCGCATAGTTATGCGGTTAGTTTCTCTCGTACGTTTTTTGCAGACGCAAAATTTTGTTTCTTCATATTTCTTACTATAAATCGCTTCTTACGCTTCATTTGTGGAATAATTTCTACCCAATTGTTAAGTGTTTAAATTAATTCCTTTTTCGAATAGCCAACCAAGATAGCGGTGACCTGGTTGAGATCTTCTTTTTCCATGTCTGGAGTTTGGACTGGATCTTGGCCAAATATTCTAGTTGTATGTTAATGTATAAAAATATTGTTATTATAATCTATTTGCATCATTGCTTTGATAAGAAATCTCATGATTTGCACATGCAAGCCGGCAAAGCCCATACTTTTACAAATTCCTTTAGAAATTAGCTATCCGTAAAATTGTGAACCTACGCCACTAGTGCTCTGAAAAAATGATCTAATTTGTCAGAACAATAACTAGGTGTTGCATTTCATTCAGAGATTACGTAAGCTAGGAGTTTCTAACCCGAACCCATAAATAGGCTACATAAACTTACTTGATCTAAGGCTCACAACTTAATTCATGTAATAATTTCATGGATCATAAAAGTAATTAACTAACTATGGCGGAGCATGGCCAAATAAGTTTAATTAATGTCAAAATGATGAAATAATCTAATAATTGATCGATTTTGGTCAAAGTCATGTGTAATTGAACATTTGGTTGTGAAAATAGCCACCTTTCAGTTAGAACACTAGCTTCTGGCAAAGCAAAAAAACTCGTTTCATTTCTATGATGCGTTTCGACAAACTATCGAACACCAATGAATATTGAAATAAATAATGAAGCAACTAGAACAGATAGCAACCCTTGATAGAGTTGATGGCGGTGATCTATAAATAGCCTACTGCTTTGAAATGTCATATGATTAGCAGCCATACAATTCAAAAGAATGAATTCCAAAATCTGCGCACTCATATACTAGTTTAAACAGTGAGTTGATCACAGCTTAATCACTCAAAGACTACTGAAGAGGAAAATGTAGCGTTTTCCGAAACAGAATGTCTAGTCAGCTAAGTGATTGACTCTATACAGAGTAGTTGTTGTTGCCTTCTTTAAAAACTTATTGGGGGTTGGAATTAATTTTAAAGGTTTTTTTTCGGTTTTTGAGCATTTATTTAGAAACAACGGTACAATGTATATTATTCAAAGTATTGTCCATCGTTAGCTACAACATTTTCCCATCTTTCCGGCAGCATATGGATTTCGCGCCGGAAGAACGATTCGTCTTTTGAGGCAATCCACGAATCGACCCATTTTTTGGTATCCTCGTAAGAAGTGAAGCGCTGCTCAGCCAAGCCATGCGTCATCGATCTGAATAGGTGGTAGTCGGAAGGGGCTATGTCTGGGCTATAAGGCGGGTGGGGTAGCACATCCCAATTCAGCGCCTCCAACGTTTCCTTGACGGTTCTTGCAACATGTGGCCGTGCGTTGTCATGTTGAAAAACCACTTTGTCGTGTCTTTTGGCATATTCCGGCCTTTTAACCTTTAATGCTCGGCTCAATTGCATCAATTGTTATTGGTAGCGTTCCCCAGTGATGGTTTCGTTAGGTTTTAGCAGCTCATAGTATACGACACCCTTCTGATCCCACCAAATACACAGCATAAGCTTGGCGCCATGAATATTCGGCTTGGCCCTCGATGTTGATGCATGGCCGGGTGGACCCCACGATTTTTTTCGCTTAGGATTATCGTAATGGATCCACTTTTCATCGCCAGTGACAATACGATGCAAAAAAACTCTTCCTTTTATGCCGTTGAAGCAGTTGTTCGCGCATGCAAAATCGCCGTTCAACGTCTCTCGGCTTCAACAGGTACGGCACCCAATTTCCTTGCTTTTGAATCATTCCCATGGCCTTCAAGCGTTTGCCGACCGTTGATAAGTCGACTCCCAATGATTCTGACAATTCTTGAAGGGTTTGACACGGGTCTTCATCGAGCAAAGCCTCCAATTCCTCATCTTCAAACTTTTTCGGCTGGCCCGGACGCTCTTTGCCTTCCGTATCAAAATCACCACTTTTAAACCGACGGAACCAGTACTCACAAGTAGAAATCGATGGAGCATAGTCCCCGTAAGCCTCAGTAAGCGTGCGTTGTGCTTCAACCGCTTTTTTCTTCAAATGGAAGCACAAAAGTAAACCTTCCCGCAAATTGCGTTTTGTTGGAACGAAAGTCGACGTGTTCACAGAGAAAAAAATATATGTTGTTTACATTTCAGTGGAATGACACATACTAAAAAATGAAGCTTAGACAATGTGCTTTGAAATGAATATAGTCACAGGTGTGCCCGATGCGATCTATTGATAGTTACGCCATCTCTTAGAAAACCTTTAAAACTAATTCCAACCCCCAATACTTGATCTAAAGCTCACAATTTAATTCAGGCTACATTTTCCTTTTCACTTCTATGTACTAAACCTGAGTCGACAGAGAAGAAAGCAGCAGAACGAAATGACTTGAAAGTTATGTGATGAACAGTAGAACGCTTGGAGTTATGATGTGTTGTTTAGGTTTCAAAGTTTCTGCATTTCCTTCTGAAGTAAAAATTATCTAAAACGCCAAAAAAAGGGATTTTCTTATTATTATTGAAATTATAATAAGACTTTTTTATTTATTATAAAATTAATTTTTTGAAGCGAAGCTTTTCTTTAATTTTTATAATATTTAATTCAATAAAAGTTATTAAAGAATTCAAAATAAAATTATTTTTAAGTAACAACAAAAAAATTAATTAAATTTTATTGTGTTGCTTATGGGTATATTTTCTTGTTGTTTTTACTTTTACTATTGGTGGAAGTTTTGTTGATTATTGTTTCTTGCATTCTTATGATGTTGAATTGTTGTTATTGTTGTTTTTTCTGTTGATGATTATAATGATGATTAATTTGTAAATATGATTACTAGTAATGATGCTATTGATAGTCTATTGCGATGATGTTTATGTTTTTCATTGTTATTATTTTGTGGTATATCTTAGTAAAACTGAATGATCTACTACAAAAATGTGATTACAATTATTTGTTAGGGACAATTATTTGTTTCATTTCAATTTTACGTTTAATTTTTTATATTTTATGTACAGTTGCGAAAAAAATAATAGCAGTCGTCTTATATTCAGATATGTTTGGATAAATAATACTAGTATACAAATTTCGTATCCGGTAAACTCATTCTTATTCCTATATGTCCGTTTAACTCTGGTTTCAAATCTGTACTCAGTTTCCTCCTATATTGTAACATTTTCAATTTACAGGGTGTTTAACGTTTTTGGCACGTGTTTAGTATTCTTGATCTAGAATCTGAACTACTCATAATAAAATTAAAAATATCTTTTTGTATTTTAGAAAAAATATCAGCTCTTCAATCCATATATCAACAATATCGTGTCATGTGCGGTAGCGGAGCAAAAATTTTATCAGAAATATCAACAAATTTTGTATCTTTTGTTTTACGATAATCTCCAGTGAGCTAAGCCATTTTGCAAAAACCTCCAAAATTCATGTTTTTCGTAAATATATTGGCTGGTGTAATAGTTTTTGCAAACTTAAAGTAAAAATTAAATGACACAAATAATTGTACCTATATATGAATTTTGAAAAAAAATTTCATCAAGATTCCCTCCCATTGGTAAATCCTGACTACGGCCCTGGCATAAAATAATGGCGTTATTTTTCTAGTACCTTAAATATTTCTAAAAAATTCGAGTTAAAATGATTGAAAAAATACCCTACGAAATCACATAAAATAATTCTTAAATTTGCAAAATATCACGATTTGAACATAAAAATCGAAAATACGCGCATATAATATGCATTTAAACTCTTAAATATTCGCTAAAAAAAGGTAAAATATGCAATTAAAAATATTTTTCTTATTTTTTATTATCGGTTAAAAAATAAATATTGCATTTAATTAACAAAAAAAAACAATTAATTTTTAAATACATATAAAATTAATTCATAAAAAAAGTAAAGTGCATTAAAAAGTACCTAATAATTCAAAGTTATCTTTTTCCAAAATATTTCGTATTGAATTTTAATGGTTGCAAATCAAAAAAAGCAAAATATGCAAAAACCACATGAATTTATTGTATGAAAAATATACGCAATTAATATGCAAAAATAAGCATTTCTTGTTAAATATGTAAAAGCATGCATTTATTACAAAATATTTAAAAATATGCACTAACTATTGAATGCCATTTAGAAGGAATTGTCATGATTCGCAAAAATGCCCAGTAAAAACTTGCATTTGCATGAAATTAATAGCCCTTAATATCTTTGCCAATGTTCTGCTGCGTTAGGTTTGATCGATGCTTTTCTCACTGTTATCAATCAATTTTGTTCTATAGAATGAAAAACATCGTGTTCTGGTAAAGCAAGCGGCGAACAAGTTCTGTTTTGAAGACGACGAGTGCTCTGCACTGCTCGGTTCTTGTCGTTTAATAAATTGGTTATATTCTGCTTGACTTATCAGAGTTATGTTATGTTCTGAACTCGGCACTGTTGGCTCCACTGTTGTAGAAAAAACGAGTGCATTTGTGCAAAGGTTTACTATGTACTTAAATCAATTTTCCTAAAAAATGGACTTACGCCTTTTGTGCTCTAAACAGCTCAATTATGATAATGTGGTTCAGCATTTTTCTATTTTTTTTTAACATTTTATCAATATATGTTTTGCATTTATTTTAATTTTAATTTACTTTTTTTTTTAAAAAAATGCTTCTATGACCTCTTAAATTTATAATCGCTTATTTCGCGTTGAAGAGACCGACAATAATCCGACAGCATGTACATTTTGCTTTTTCCTATGCAAGGTGTTTCTTTTTGAAATTTCCTGTTGGAATCTTTCTCCATTCGTCACTGGATTGACCTAAGTTTTGTAGGGCAAAATAAAAATGTGAATGCAAATAGTGAACTTTGGTGGACATATAGACTGAAATGTTATATGCAATTCCTTCACAATTTGTGCATAGTTATTTCGTAGAAAGTTTTCACAAACTGCAACAAAACTTAACCACCCTCTCTTTTCTACAGCTGCCATCTGATTTTAATTCTGCACTTTTAACCAATTCACGAATCTGCGGTCTAATGAAAATACCTTAACAAAAAAACCCAGTAAAAACTTAACCTAGGATCAAAGGAGGTATCCCTAGGGTCTAACCGATTTCAGTACACATCAATTACTCATTAGACTACCCTTCGGACGAGTTTTTGTTAAGATCGGCCAACCTTTGTATGTACCTCCCATACAAAATCAAGTACAAAATGAATATAGGCCAAGGGAGTTACCCCAAGGGTCGTACCAATTTCGACCATTTTTTAACATTTTTCTTAATTGGCTTAAGCGTACCAAGCATACAAAATTGCATTATCATAGGAGCACTCCGTCCATTTTTGTCCAACTTTTGTATGGAATGAACGCACGTGAATAGATAAAGAGATATGAAACTCTTTGACAGCTGATGCCGAAATTAAAAATAAGCAATTGCAGTTCTGGGGCAAACATTAAAATGGAAAAAAAAACAATTTCTTCAAAAAAATATATGTCATCGTCCATAACTTATTTGTGGACCAATTTTAGTTTAATTGAAAATCGAATACCCTGCCAAACTAATCATGTCAGAAGAAAGTTTAAATTAGTTTTTGCCAAACTAATCATGTCAGAAGAACGTTTAAATTAGTTTTAATAGCGCAAAGCAAATTTTTAAAACAAGAAACAGTTTCGATAGTATCGCTGTAGAATTCCTTTTTATATAAATATAGAGAAAAATTATGTTTTTTTTATTTATATCTTTCAAAAGTATTTTAAAGCATTTCATCTTCTAAATGAAAAATATTTTTAGTGATGAATTTGTTGTTCTTGTTAATTTTTATGTTGGTTAAACTTTAATGCAATTCAAAGTTATGTTTAATAAAAGGAATTAGATATTTTGGAAAAATTTAAATTATTTCTTTTTCCTGTATTAAAGTGCATTTATGTACTATATGCATATTTTAAAAGAATTTTAAAATTTAAATTTTAGCTAACAAAATAGATTTTTAATATAAAAAAAATATAATGCATAAATAATTCGGATTTATTATAATTAAAAAATAAACAAAGTGTTTAAAGCACAACACATGCTTAGTAACGCATGCGCACGCCTGCGTAGTAGTAACACATTCTGGCTTTGTAGCTACACGCATCTGTATTCTCTATTGTATTTATGTTGCTGAAAATAAACAAGACCAATAACAAACGCCAAACATGAAGCAACGGATGTGTACATATTATTGCTTTCAATCCCGAAGGGTTTAGGGCCAATCCCGGGATTTCGTGATATCAAATTCGTGATCCTGGGATCCCGGGATTTTTTAGGATCCCGAAATGCCAAAATTTTAATATATGGCTCTAACCTGTATTAAAAGCAAGGGTCGTTCCTAATTCTTTCTCTTAATTTCTGCGTTTTGGCAAGAAGTATTGCAAATTATTTCTTTTTATTTCTTAATTTTTAAAACAAATCCAAACGCAATCGTTATTTATACTTAAAATATTCAAAACACTCAAAAGTTTAAAAGATAACACCAAGACGAAATCTAAAGGAGACAATGGTTACGAGACAGCTGTAATGTACAAAGAATCTAAGGGAAAAAATTCAACAAAAATTTGAAGATAAAGTCGAATTCTGAAATTTTTTTTTTATTTTCAAGGAAAACACTTAAAACCTTTATCATTGATTGGTGTGATGTACACTTACACCTGATTAAACATGATCAAATAAAAATATTGAATTAGAAAATAACGATTATGGCGTGATGACTTTTTTAATTAAAATCAAAACCTTTACCGTCTTGAATTAAAAAAATTTGCTAAATTGTTAAGTATTTAAATTATTAAATAAGTTTGAATAATAAAGACGTTATGATTTTTTATATTTCAGAAAATTTAAGCATTTATATCAGAATGAAAATAAAAAAAATTTACAAATATCAAAACATTTTTTACTTTATTATAAACATACAAATATAAACATAAATAATTAAAGCAAAACAAACAACATTAAATTTTCGTCAAAACAAATTTAATAAGAAATAAGGAACAAAACTTCCTATTCAAATAAATTAGTTAGCTGTTAGTAAAAAGTATGATGTGAATAACAAATTCCTACTAATAGTAAAAAAACTATAGTATAGTAATAAAACTATTGCTAATTAAAAAAATCCATTAAAGTTAAACAATCTAGTAACCAGAGTATTTTAAGATCACAACGACACAGTTTCGATAGTATCGTAAGTATAGACGTAGAATTTATTTTTATAGAGTAATAGAGAAAAATTCTGTTTTTTTCATTTATATTTTTCAAAACTATTTTAAAGCATTTCATATTCTAAATAAAAAATATTCAAAAACAAATTTGTTGTTGTTGTTGCCTTCTTTAAACTTACTTGATCTAAAAAGCTTACAATTAAATTCATGTAAAAATTGTTTTGTTTTATAAAAAGTTTTCGTTTGATATTTTTAAATATGAATTTGTTGTTTTTGTTCATTTTTTGTGTTGGTTAAAACTAAATGCAATTCAAAGTTATGTTTAATGAATGGAAATAAATATCGGAAAATTTTAATTCCTTATTTTTCCTGTAGTAAAGAGCATATACGCATTTGCGCATGCTATTGTTGCGCAAAACAATAGCAACAAAATGAGTGCGCTGCTACAAAATCGTGTATCTTTTTTAATATTGGGGACACACAAAAATGATTATTGGAATCAAAGCATATATTCATACTTCATATATTAAACAAATAATATTCAAATTTGGCTAAACAAAAGCAACGAAACTTGAAAAATGTAAAAAGAGAATAAAAGTTCCACGAGTTATCGGTAAAAGTTCCGTTATTGTAAAGCTCGTGTTGTTTGTGAGTCATAAACATTTAAGTTAAATTTTGTTTTTGCGCTAGTTGTGACATTGACTGTTCCATTTATAATGGCACGTTATAATTACTGTGAAGCTCAAAAATTAAAAATTTTTTCTGAATATAAAAAAGGAAATTCGCTACTATCTTACGCGAAATAGTTTAATATTAATCGGTCAATAGTTTGCAGATTAATAAAGAAGTATAACATCACAAAACACGTAGGACGGCCGCGGAGGACATCGCAGCGTAGTGAGAGGAACATTTGTGGCGCGTTCAAACGAAATCCATTTACCACATCTAAAGAGGTTGTTCGGACACTTGATTACGATATCCATCACAACACTGTTCGAAGACGAGCCGTTGAAAACGATTTAAGAAGTTACAGACCGGCAAAGAAACAAATTTATTATGGTATTTCAAAAATACATATGTAGAGTTTTCAAAGCACAACGCATGCGCAAACCTGCGTAGTAGCTGGCTTTGTAGCTAAGAACTGGATTAATGGTTTTATTTATTTTCACTAAGGCAAATACAAAAGCTGTATTCTCCGCTGTATTTATCTTGGTGATAAAAACCAATAACATACGAGAAAAACGAAAGCATCTTATGTATATTAATATATGTGCATCTTACATATCGCACATTTGCTCGAATAAAGTCATAACTCAAAAAACAAGATTTTTGTGTGAATGATGCAGAATTGGTCTTTATATCATGCTTTATATTGTGGAGAAATTTCATGTTATTATTTTTAATATTCCCCGCGTGAGAAGAGAAAATGCCTCTATCTCTTCATACAAGGTGTGAGTCAATTGAAGACTTTAAATACGTTTTACGCAAAATGACTTTTTTTGAGTTATGCGTAATTCGAGCAAATGAGCGATATATATTAATAACAACTACTTACTTACTTAGTTGGCGCTACAACCGTATGTCGGTCTTGGCCTCATCTAAGAATTTGCGCCAGCCTTTTCTGTCTTTCGCTTGCTGGCGCCAGTTGGAAATTCCAAGCTTCGTCAGGTTGTCCTCTACTTGGTCTTTCCAACGAAGATGCGGTCGTCCTCTTCTGCGTTGACCGCTGCTGGGTCCGAATCGAATGTTTTCTTCACTGGAGCATCGTCTGTCATTCGCTGAACATGACCAAGCCAGCGAAGCCGCTCGATTTTAATGCGCTTGACTATGTCGATATCAGCGTACAGCTCATACAGTTCATCATTCCACCGCATTCGGTACACGCCATTGACGCAGATTGTTCCATAGATCTTACGAAGAATCTTTCTCTCGAATGCTCCTAAAGTCTTTACATCTAAACTGCTCAGCGTCCAGGTTTGTGATGCGTAAAGTAAGACGGGCATGATGAGCGATTTATAGAGCGTGGTTTTCGTTCGTCGAGAGAGGGCTCTGCTTCTCAATTGCCTACTGAGCCCAAAGTAACACCTGTTGGCAAGAGTTATTCTTCGTTTGATCTCAATGCTGATGTCGTTGGTTGAATTAATGCTGGATCCCAGATAAACGAAGTTCTTCACAACCTCGAAGGAGGTATTGTCAACGGTAACGTGGGTTCCAAGACGCTGGGACTGTTTGTTTGTTGACACTAAGTATTTCGTCTTATCTGCATTCACTGCCAGACCCATTCGACTTGACTCTCTTTCTAATCTGGAAAATGCTGCACTGTCTTCGCGCGTATTATGGCCAATGATATCTATGTCATCAGCATACGCAAGCAGCATAACACATCTCAGATCAGCAGCTCGGATGATCTTTTCCATCATTAGGTTGAAAAAGTCGCACGATAAGGAATCACCTTGTCTGAAACCTCGTTTGGTAATTAATGGTGGGGAGAGGTCCTTCCCGATTTAACTGCGCTGCTGGTGTTGCTCAGTGTCATCCTGCAAAGTCGTATTAGTTTTGCAGGAATACCAAATTCAGACATGGTGGAGTACAGGTGCTTCCTTATTGGGCTGTCGAAGGCGGCTTTGTAGTCGACAAAAAGATGGTGGGTGTCGACTTGTTTTTCTTGAGTCTTCTCCAAGATTTGTCGTAGCGTGAAAATCTGGTCGATGGTGGACTTTCCAGGTCTGAAGCCACACTGATAAGGTCCGATCAGTTCGTTTACAATGGGCTTTAATCTTTCACATAAAACGCTCGACAGGACCTTATATGCGATATTAAGAAGGCTTATCCCACGGTAATTGGCACAGATAGTGGGATCGCCTTTCTTGTGGATTGGGCAGATTCGGAATGCATTCTTCCGACCATATTCTGCATAGAAGCTCGTGAATGTATTTAAGTAAAGCTTCGCCTCCGTTCTTAAACATCTCAGTAGGTAAGCCATCAGCTCCCGCGGCTTTGTTATTTTTAAGCCGAGCTATAGCTGTCAGAACTTCATCATAGTCGGGCAGCGGAACCTCAACGCTGTCATCCAAAATTGGAGTTTCCGGAATATCATTCGCCATTTAGAAGCTTAGAGAAGTGTTCCCTCCATAACGTCAGTGTACTCTGGACATCTGTCACTAGATTCCCGTTTTCATTCTTGCAGGAAGAGGCCCCGGTTTTAAAACCATCGGCAAGGCGTCTTATTTTTTCGAAAAATTTTCGGGCCTCATTCCTGTCACCCAACATCTCAATCTTCTCTTGCTCGCTCTTTTCTGCCTCTCTTTTTTTCCGCCTGAAAATATGTCTCTCTTCCCTCCTCTTTTCTTTGTATCGCTCCTTAGCAGCGCGCGTTACAACGGACTGCAGGGTGGCTTTGTAGGCGGCGTCTTTCTCTGCAGTGGCGTCGCGACACTCCTGGTCTTACCACTGGTTTCGACGAGGGCGTTGGTAGCCAATCACCTCTTCAGCAGCCGCACGCATGGAATTGGAAATGTGTGTCCACTGCTCGCATATATCATCGATTGGAGGAGTGCTGTGAAGCAAAAGTGAGAGTCGAGTGGCGAAAGCATCGGCTGTCTGTTTCGATTGCAGCTTGTCGACGTTAGGCTTTCTCTCTGTAGGGTTGCGTGTATTCTTAGCTGCGCACAGACGTGTACGGATCTTGGCTGCAACAAGATAGTGATCCGAGTCAATGTTTGCACCACGGATCGTGCGTACATCCAATACACTGGAAGAGTGCCTTCCGTCGATCAAAACGTGATCAATTTGATTTTTTGTTTTTCGATCAGGGGACATCCAGGTGGCTGTATGAATATTGAGATGCTTGAATCTAGTGCTACTTACGACCATGTTTCGTGCTGCGGCGAAGTCAATCAGCCATATTCCGTTATCGGAGGTGTTGTCGTGGAGGCTGAACTTTCCGACTGTTGGACCAAATATATTTTCCTTGCCCACCTTAGCTTGAAGTCACCAAGCACGATTTTTACGTCGTGGCGGGGGCAGCGCTCGTAAGCATTTTCAAGGCGCTCGTAGAAAATTTCCTTGATCTCATCGTCCTTGTCTTCTGTCGGAGCGTGCGCACATATTAGGCTTATATTGAAAAATCTAACCTTGATGCGGATTATGGCAAGTCGTTCGTTCACAGGTGTGAATCGCAGGACGTGGGGTCGTAGTCTCTTGCCAACTACAAATCCGCATCCAAACTCGTGCTTCTCCGCATGGCCGCTGTAGTAGATATCACAGGGTGCATGCCGAATGCAACCCTGTCCCTTCCATCGCATTTCTTGGATAGCAGTAATATCAGCTTTGTATCTTTCCAAGACATCAGTCAGTTGGATAGAGGCACCTTCCCAATTAAGGGTTCGGACATTTCAGGTGCATATCCGTAAATCATTATCAGTTTTTCGTTTGCGGTAGTCGTCATCAGATTTGGGGATCATTTTTCTTCTTTTCTTATTTGTTTTCATTGAAATTGGTTTTACGGGTGGGCTTCAAACCCGACGCACAACCTATTTTAAGCCTAGGGAGGCCCGCCGCTCAGATTAGCCGCCAAACTAACGGTTGTCAGTTTTGACGTTGCCCAGGAAACACCACGTGGAGGTTTGAGTCGACTTGAGGCGATTTCACAAAGATTATGCTGGCCTCGCCAGGTTGAGACAGTCTGACATGTTACATTGTTCCATCGCCCCCAGTTTACCGGGGATTAATGTTACATTGCTCCATCGCCCCCACTTTCCCGGGCATTAATAACAACAACAACATTAAAAGCAACACAACAACAAACGACACGATTGAGAACCAAACGAACAATAACAACAGCATAAGCAGCTACTGAAGCAGGTCGTGTATTACTCATACGAATATATGAATTTTTTCTTCTTAGATTTTAATGTTTTGTAACTTTATTAAAGAAGTGAAAAAATCCAAAGTTATTCGTTTAATTCGTACTCTAACTGATATTTTGGCATTTATTTTTTCTTTGTACGATGAATATTAAAGGCTGTATTAAAGTGTCAACTATAATCCTTAAATGTGCTTAAAAAAATTTGTGAAAATGACCCCCATACAAACCGTGCTGCAAGAATTCTACGTCAAAAATTTGTTTGTGTTCATATAAGCAACCATGGAAGACTGCAAGTCTTACCTTTTGTTATAATATAAACATTTTAAAATCAGTTGATCAAAAGCAAAGTTATGATCACTAAGTTTGACAAGGTACGAATATCTGAAGTGACTTCTTAAAAAGAGCATTGACGAAAAAAATCGAAGTGATGTAAGCATTCTGAAAAAGCATATTGCGATTTATGAATCGGCAAAATATAAAAAATTGGTAGGACAAAAAAAAACATTTTTTTTTTTGTAGAGCAGTGTAATTAAGAACTTGAGTTGTCATATTTAAATAAGTGTGTGTCTATATTTTTTGTTGTTATTTCAAAAGCACTAGCGGTTGCTTATACACGAAATACATCACTATCTATTGGGTGATTCGTGCATTTCAGCGTTTCATCTATTTGGCGCGTAGTTACCTCAGCGGCCGTTTTTTGTGAACGACAAATAACTGTAAATGAATGCTTTCATGCCATTTTCTGATAGATATATGTATGCGTTTACTATACAGCGAAGTATTCGTTGTAGCTAAAGGAAAATTCTGTTGATTTACTTTTACTTACCTTAAACCTTACATTGCTTGTGGAATCCGAGTTTGCTAAAGATTTGTCAGAGGGCGTGTAGCGCCCACTTCCAGCTGTAAGAGCACCACATCCACCACCAGCAACTCCGACAACGCTACTACCTAAAGTTCCAGAAGCGGATAAACTATTCGTAGCCAAGACACCACCTACGGTGCCACTTGCACTGAAAATTATACTACCAGAAGCGCCGTTATCAGTATCTGAGGTGCCCAAAAGAGTCGTAGTGGATGTGGACACAGGCACGACCGGCGTGCCACTTTCGGCTAAATGAGTGTGCTTATCATTGCACGAGGAACATATTTGCACCATGCCTGTAAAATATATTTTATTTGTTCACTTAAGACACACGATGTCTATGCGCAAAAACTAACCTTGTGGACTAATTGGACTAGCGTTCTTGAAGGGTTTCATTGTCTTAATAAAAGGAAAATAGGGTTCACGCTCAGCGTTTGGACAGCAGTACACCAAGCGTAAATGGCACGATGGCGAGTCACCTCCACAGGTATAACAAACGAAAGTTGTACGCTCGGTAACCGGCGCCGGGCGCTTGCGCAGAGTATAGATGCGTTCATTTTCTGAACTGCGCGATGTCTGAAAATAAGAAAAATAAATTTCTATTAAAATATTTGGTAGAAAATATATATGTATATTAGGGCGGGTCGATTTAAAAATCGCCCATTGCTCAGTGAAAATCGTATTCTAGGAATAAAAATAAGAAACTTTGCCCGAAGAACTATACCTCTAAAACGAATTCTAATGCCCCAACTTTTGACTTTTGTCCCGTAGGGTCAAATATTGAAAAATCCCTCTTTGACCCATTTAGAGTGCCCCAATCGAGTCCAAATGTATGACCGACTCCCACAAACTTTGGAGGGCCGATCCACCCATGCCAGTGGCACATCCCCTGGAACCCACTGGGGGTTCCCCATACAATGGTGATTTTTTAAATGTTTGTATGGGGAACCCCCAGGGGGTTCCAGGGGTGAGCCACTGGCATGGGTGGATCGGCCCTCTAAAGTTAGTGGGGGTAGGTCATACATTTGGACTCGATTGGGGCACTCTAAATGGGTCAAAAAGGGATTTTTCAAAATTTGACCCTACGGTACAAATGTCAAAAGTTGGGGCATTAGAATCCGTCTAAGAGGTATAGTTCCTCGGGCAAAGTTTCTTCTTTTGATCCCTAGAATACGATTTTTACTGAGCAATGGGCGATTTTTTTGCCTCCCCACAAATCGACCCGGCCTTATGCATATATTAGAGCTGCCAGCGCATTTCCTGACAAAAAAGGGATTAAAAATAAGATATGCAATGAAACAGCATTCCTCTAGTGAGAAAAAGCCAGTCGTTTTTGAATTATGTCTCAAAAATGATCATACGTTTTTTTTTTTAAAAAACAGTCATTATATAATTGGCTTATAACTAGTGTCCGACCGAAAATTCGGTTTCGGTTACCCGAGGACGAATAGCCAAAACTTTTGGTAAAAACTTCTTGCATCAGTCATTTAATTCAAATATAAAAATATTTACAACGCATTGTACAAAACAAAAATTATGAATTCGTCTATAATTTGATTTCTCGTATTAACGCAAAGCATTTTGGTTAATTTTATGCGTTCGATACTATCATTTTACACTTTGCACTTTTGCAAGTTTTACAGGTACTGAAGCCAAAAATTGATAATTAAATTTCCGAACGAATTCTATGTATGGAATAAAGGAAAACAAAACGAAATATTTATTTTTTTATCATACTAAACCTTTAAAAACCGGGAAATCGGGGGCGAACCTTTACAGGGTAACATGTCTGACTGTCTCAACCTGGCGAGGCCAGCATAATCTTTGTGAAATCAAGTCGACTCAAACCTCCACGTGGTGTTTCCTGGGCAACGTCAAAACTGACAACCGTTAGTTTGGCGGCTAATCTGAGCGGCGGACCTCCCTAGGCTTGTAATAGGTTGTGCGTCAGGTTTGAAGCCCACCTGTAAAAACCCATTTCAATGAAAACTAATGAAAATAGAAGAAAACTGATCCCCAAATCTGATGACGACTACCGCAAACGAAAAACTGATATTGATTTACGGATATGCACCTGGAATGTCCGAACCCTTAATTGGGAAGGTGCCTCTATCCAACTGACTAATGTCTTGGAAAGATACAAAGCTGATATTACTGCTATCCAAGAAATGCGATGGAAGGGACAGGGTTGCATTCGGCATGCACCCTGTGATATCTACTACAGCGGCCATGCGGAGAAGCACGAGTTTGGATGCGGATTTATAGTTGGCAAGAGACTACGGCCCCACGTTCTGCGATTCACACCTGTGAACGAACGACTTGCCATAATCCGCATCAATGTTAAATTTTTTAATATAAGCCTAATATGTGCGCACGCTCCGAAAGAAGACAGGGACGATGAGATCAAAGAAATTTTTTACGAGCGCCTTGAAAATGCTTACGAGCGCTGCCCCCGCCACGACGTAAAAATCGTGCTTGGTGACTTCAACGCTAAGGTGGGCAAGGAAAATATTTTTGGTCCAACAGTCGGAAAGTTCAGCCTCCACGACAACACCTCCGATAACGGAATGAGGCTAATTGACTTCGCCGCAGCACGAAACATGGTCGTAAGTACATTCTTAAAACTGATTAAAAAATCTTTACAATAAATATTGTGAAATTTCACGACATTTATTGGCAATTTTGTAAAAAAACCCACGCTATGCAGTGAGTTTTTTCAATTTTGTCTGAAAATCAGCGTCTTTTTCCAAAATATGTATATTTACTCTACTATTCACGCTATTTGAGCGTGTTTTCGATCAGAGAGTCTTAAAATATGTATATCTCTCTACTTTTGACGCTATTTTAGCGTGATTTCACTCAGAGAGCCCTAAAATATCTATATTCTCTACTTTTCATGCTATTCCAGCGTGTTTTCGCTCAGAGAATTGTAAAATATGTATATTTTCTACTTTTCACGCTACTTCAGTGTGTTTTCGCTCAGAGAGTCTTAAAATATACATATTTTCCCTACTTTTCACACTATTTTAGCGTGTTCTCGCTCAGATTCTCCTAAAAACGCTCCAGCAGCGGTATTTTACTCTTGCCCTTAAATAAACACCACTGCTTAAACGTCATATGATTTCAAAGAGTTTATTCGAACAAGTGTTTAATTATATACAACTTAAACAGTAGATTGGTCACAGCTTAATTACTCAAGCCTACTAAAGTAGGAAAGAGTGGAGCCTTCTGCTGAGTTATTGACTCTATACAGAGTTGTTGTTGTTGCCATGTTCAAAACTTACTTGAGAGACTTCACGCATTTCTAGCTTTGTCTTATAAGCGCAAACAAGATTATAAGAAATAATTTTAGAAGAGAGTTTTTACAAGAGAGCGAAAGAAATAATTGTAGGTGATAGAGTTACACATTCTTAACGATAAATATTTATAATTTTGCTCTATGGGATTTAACGACAATAAATGTAGGCAATCAGTTGCCAGCAAGTAGTTAATTCTCGTGAATTTTTGTTAGAGTGTAGCACTAGATCCAAGCATCTCAATATTCATAAAGCCACCTGAATGCCCCTGATCAAAAAACCAAAAATCAAATTGATCACGTTTTCATCGACGGAAGGCACTCTTCCAGAGTATTGGATTTGAGCACGATCCGTGGTGCAAACACTGACTTGTTGCAGCCAAGATCCGTACACGTCTGTGCGCAGCTAAGAATACACGCAACCCTACACAGAGAAAGCTAGACGTCGACAAGCTGCAATCAAAACAGACAGCCGAAGCTTTCGCCACTCGACTCTCACTCCTGCTTCAAAGCACTCCTCCAATCGATGATATATGCGCGCAGTGGACACACATTTCCAACTCCTTGCGTGCGGTTGCTGAAGAGGTGATTGGCTACCACCGCCCTCGCCGAAACCAGTGGTACGACCAGGAGTGTCGCGACGCCACTGCAGAGAAAGACGCCGCCTGCAAAGCCACCCTGCAGTCGGTTGTAACGCGCGCTGCTAAGGAGCGATACAAAGAAAAGAGGAGGGAAGAGAGACGTATTTTCAGGCGGAAAAAAAGAGAAGCAGAAAAGCGCGAGCAGGAGAAGATTGAGATGTATGGTGACAGGAATGAGGCCCGAAAATTTTTCGAAAAAATAAGACGCCTTGCCGATGGTTTTAAAACCGGGGCCTCTTCCTGCAAGGATGAAAACGGGAATCTAGTAACAGATGTCCAGAGTACACTGACGTTATGGAGGGATCACTTTTCTAAGTTTCTAAATGGCGACGCTGAAAACAATCCCGCCAATAGAGATGATATTCCGGAAACCCCAATTACGGATGACAGCGTCGAGATTCCGCTGCCCGACTATGATGAAGATCTGACAGCTATAGCTCGGCTTAATAATAACAAAGCCGCAGGAGCTGATGGCTTACCTGCTGAGCTGTTTAAGAATGGAGGCGAAGCTTTACTTAAATGCATTCACGAGCTTCTATGCAGAACATGGTCGGAAGAATGCATTCCGAACGATTGGAATCTCAGTGTGCTCTGCCCAATCCACAAGAAAGGCGATCCCACTATCTGTGCCAATTACCGTGGGATAAGCCTTCTTAATATCGCATATAAGGTCCTGTCGAGCGTTTTATGTGAAAGATTGAAGCCCATTATAAACGAACTGATTGGATCTTATCAGTGTGGCTTCAGACCTGGAAAGTCCAGCACCGACCAGATTTTCACGCTACGATAAATCTTGTAGAAGACTCAAGAAAAACAAGTCGACACCCACCATTTTTTTGTCGACTACAAAGCCGCCTTCGACAGCCCAATAAGGAAGCACCTGTACTCCACCATGTCTGAATTTGGTATTCCTGCAAAACTAATACGACTTTGCAGGATGACACTGAGCAGCACCAGCAGCGCAGTTAAAATCGGGAAGGACCTCTTCCCACCATTTATTGCCAAACGAGGTTTCAGACAAGGTAGTTCCTTATCGTGCGACTTTTTCAACCTAATGATCCAACCTAGTCATTCAACCTAGCGATCCGAGCTGCTGATCTGAGACGTATTGGCACAATATTCTACAAGAGTGATAGGCTGCTTGCAAATGCTGATGACATCGATATCATTGGCCATAGTACGCGCGAAGTCATTGCAGCATTTCAGATTAGAAAGAGAGTCAAGTCGAATGGGTCTGGCAGTGAATGCAGATAAGATGAAATACTTGGTGTCAACAAACAAACAGTCCCAGCGTCTTGGAACCCACGTTACCGTTGACAATACCTCCTTCGAGGTTGTGAAGAACTTCGTTTATCTGGGATCCAGCATTAACTCAAAGAACGACATCAGCATTGAGATCAAAGGAAGAATAAATCTTGCCAACAGGTGTTTCTTTGGG
This sequence comes from Dichetophora obliterata, assembly GCA_963920525.1. Taxonomy (NCBI): domain Eukaryota; kingdom Metazoa; phylum Arthropoda; class Insecta; order Diptera; family Sciomyzidae; genus Dichetophora; species Dichetophora obliterata. The sequence goes on along the minus strand of OY986437.1, from coordinate 179,334,497 downwards.
CTCAGTAGGCAATTGAGAAGCAAAGCCCTCTCTCGACGAACAAAAATCACGCTCTATAAATTGCTCAACATGCCCGTTCTACTTTATGCATCACAAACCTGGACGCTGAACAGTTTAGATAAAAATACTTTAGGAGCATTCGAGAGAAAGATTCTTCGTAAGATCTACGGACCAATCTGCGTCAATGGCGAGTACCGAATACGGTGGAATGATGAACTGTATGAGCTGTACGCTGACATCGACATAGTCAAGCGCATTAAAATTGAGCGGCTTCGCTAGCTTGGTCATGTTCAGCGCATGAAAGACGATGCTCCAGTGAAAAAACATTCGATTCGGTACCCAGCGGCGGTCAACGCAGAAGAGGACGACCGCATCTTCGTTGGAAAGACCAAGTAGAGGACAACCTGACGAAGCTTGGAATTTCCAACTGGCGCCAGCAAGCGAAAGACAGAAATGGCTGCGCAAATTCTTAGATGAGGCCAAGACCGACATTCGGTTGTAGCGCCAACTAAGTAAGTAAGTTAACCTTTAAAAAAAACATAAACAGTTTTGTAGTTCTATAAAAATGTACATTGTATGCTTTTGTAATAACAATGCTTTTGTAATAACAAATAAATAATAAATTATCTCATTTATAACTTCTATAAACTAAATGAATACTTTTACAATTATACTTTCACTATAATTGCGCTCATTCGTGGTCTTCTTGGGGTCAAAGTAAAACGATTGATAATTTTCGATTCAGTTGCCTATTCAATCGGCTGCTATTTATGCTTCACGTAATGAAAATGCAAATTTATGTTCTTTCTGAAAAGCTATATTCAGGCAGAAAGGCTGATAATCACGTAGAACATTTTTAATTTTTTTTTTTTGCTTTTTCTTTACTTACAACATATATTTGATTTCAAAAAGTCAAAAGCGAATTAAAGTATAAAATTATTGATTTCGAAACGGTTAACTGTTAAAAACCACAAAATTTTAGTCTCGATTTATGAAATATGCTCGATATACTACTATATACAATAATAGTAAAAATAAAACAAATTGTAAAAAAATTATTTATAGCTCTCTGTTTTCTTAAAGCAACAAACAAAAAATTAAACACTTAGCTGTTACCAGTCCTGAGAAATGATGAATTTTGCAGAAGCATTTTCATGGGCAAATAAATACCCAACCACGGGTAAATGGGTTAAAATAAAGAAAAGTGAGAGTGATTTACTTCAAAGCAGCAAACTATTAAGATCAAAAATAACTTATGCGGCATATTTCATGAGTCTATCACTTATCTTTTTTTTTAAAGTTAGTTATGTAAAAAAGAAAAATAATTATATCATTGTATATCAGAGTATTGTTTGACTCGCAACTGTGACGGATCAGCTCCATATAATAACCCTTATCTCTTGAAATTGTTACAACAAACACTTTTTAACTTAAATGTTGTCAAAAATGCCAGAAGTAGAAAATGTTGCGATCGAACGTGGAATTGCCTTTATTTCATATAATAAGAACTGAGTAAAGATTATTCTTTATACGTACTATACTATGTTTTAATATTAATCTATTTCAATTTTTTCTCTTAATTATTTTTGAGCACTTATAAATTTTAAATTTTCATTGAATTTTATTTTAATAATTTTTATCTAGCAAGTTACTTTTATATTAGCTAAATCAATAAAATTATTTGATATTGATGGAATTAAACCCTGGATGTACTTCGTTAGTCAAATCCACAAACAATGGGCGCGTTCTGCAGATAAAACTGTTGCACAACTGTTGACTTAAAGTCTAACAATTTCAATACTACGTTCGCTCACTTATCATAAATACAGCTGATTTTGTTTGTCAACTCTTTGAAGAAAAAACTAGAAATGGAACTAAATAAAATTAAGTTTTTCATTTAGTTTATAGCAAAAAAGAAATGAAATAATGAACAACTTATATATTTTTAATTTATTTTAATTTATTTAAATAAATAAATATATATATTTACATTTTCAATATGAAAAGTATGAACTGAACAGAAATCAGATATTTATTAAGAAAATGGGGCAGAATTAAAACATTCTTGATCGAGTCAAATCTATCCGACTTACAGAGTGAATTTAACAGATTTCACTCGTTCAAGGATCCAGTAATTAGACCCATGGGCGGACAAAGCTTCTTTAAGTCAAAGAATTAATCAAATTTGTCTAGAAATTGTCAAAAAAAATCGTTTCGTTCTTTTTGGATTTTGTTTGCTTCATCTATTTTGGCATTTAAACCACCAATAGCCTCTGTCCGCCGTTGCTCCATTTAAATTATTTTTTTTTTTATCATAACTTTCTTTGGCCATGGAAGCATTTTTCTCTTTTTGAGAAATTGAACAGCTACCGACTGACTCTTTGTCAAGCAAAACACTGCCCGAATTGGTTGACAGTTGAAAAATACATGCGTCTTCCGAAATCAGATTTTCATGCAATATTTCGCTACCTTCTTGCATGACAAATGAAGAAATATAGTAGGTCCAATGTTGATGGTTCTATCGTCCATCAACATAGTAGGTCCAATGTTGATGGTTCTATCGTTAGAAAAAATGTCTTCCATTGATGCAAAATACTCCCAGGACACGCGACCTCGTCCAGTTTTAGTGGTGTCTTTAATTTTCCTATAGGTTTTCTTCATATTTTTAATCTTTCTGTCCAATATATCGTCTGTCATCCCAGGGAAGCTTTCTTTTTGAACTTGAGATCGCGAAACTTTTCTTTACATACAAAATACAATTGGATCATCATTTTGGTATTCTCCGGGCTCCAAAGCTGCAGCGCACTCTTTCCACTGGGATCTTCCTGAATAACTGAAAAACCGGCAAATTATATCTATACATTTACTAAATTTACCAAAATTTTCTTTTATTTCTACCATATGATTCTCCTATTGCCATTTTTTTAAGCTTAGTTTTTCCGCAAAATATATTTTGTTCATGCCGCGAAGTTGGTCGTTTTCCGTTACAACACTGCGCTGTTACATTTTACGCCGACGATTTTAAGTGACATAGAACTCTAAACAGCTGCTTCTGCTTTTAATAGCACAGCGTTCAGCAGAATTGATCGCTTAGTAAGGAGCGCTCACTAATCGCTCAGTAAGCGATTACTTCTGCAGAACGTGCCCAATGATTATTTTTTTGTATTTTCTTTGAATGAAGTCACTAATATTTTTGTTCAAAATAATAAATTTAAGAACAAAATAATGTATTTTTTTATTTATTTATTTATTTATTTAATACAGACTAACTAGCACAACAAGACCGAGATCTTATATGACAGCACTAGCTTCATGAATATAAAAAGTATACGAAATTTATAAAATAATATTTAAAATAATTTAATAGAACACTAGTCATTAAACACTGTTGTTAAAACATGAAATAGTAACGCGTTTATGCGTTTCAAAGTAGCAAACAAATAAAAAAATCTTAAAACTATACATATTTAACTATTATTATAACTATTATTGCAACGATTAAAAACTATACATATTTGTAGCTTGAACATTAATATATATTAACATTAAAAACTATAGCGAAAAAGTTTTATAAACAAAAAACTAAAGATAAAGATATTTAACTATTATTCGAACTATTATTGCAACGATGAAAGGTACTGAGCAAGGTGATTTTTAAATTGCACTACGTTACTAATACATCTTAATCGTGTAGGAAGTGCTTTTCAGAGGCTTGTAGAAAAAACCAAAAATTGCATCTCTGGAGTTAAGCACGAATAGCGCCTTGGTATTACTGATTTAACCCTATTTGACCGCGCTAAAGTAATTTTTTCAAATAGATAAGAAGGTTCATTTGTCCCAAATCAACGTCCGATATTTAAGCAGATTTTCGAAGGTCATACCATACAATTTTTTTGGAGCAATGGGAAATATGATCTCTACGCTTCAATCCGAAAACATACCTAGCGATATTATTAAATACGACGTTTAGTCTTTGCTTGCTGGAATAGTCGCAATTTGCAAAAACTTCACAACCGTAAAGCAAAGTTGGAACAAGATACGTTTTAGCAAGTAGGATTCTGATGCATAACGGAGTAAAGTATTGCGTTGCCCACAATTCGCGTAGCATATTATAAAGCCTTCCATTGACAGAGTTGATGTGAGTTTTAAGACAGTGTGCGATCAAATGTTGTACCCAAGTTCATTGCTGTTTCTACATACTCAATGTTGCAGTTTCCTGCAGCTAATTTTGGGGCATCAGTCAAATCTATTATCCGCCTGGATATTGGATAGCCCATTTCAGTTGGCCCAATGATGTATGTCGCTGAGTGTTATTTATTAAACCGACACAGTTACTAATTGCATTGCGGTTGCAGCTTTTATATAATTGCACATCGTCAGCATTCATATGTAAGGAACAATTAGTCAAAACATCGGGAAGATCATTAATATACAACGAAAACAACAATGGGCCCAGGATTGAGCCTTGAGGTACACCTCTACTGATTGTGAGAAAATCCGGCGCTGAATTACCTGAACATACTGATTGAGACCTAGAGGAAAGATATGAACCCAAGATATTTACTGCAGTATGACCAAAATGAAATAATTTGGCTAATTTCGTTAGCAATCGACAGTGTCAAAGGCCTTCGAGTGATCCAAAAGTACTAAAAAAGTGACTAAGTTGTCGTCTAAGTGGGTGTTACCCATCCAGACCTATAGCATTCGTTTACATACTTCGATTTGAAGTATGCTTTCAAGGACATCTGTTTGGTCAATGCAATGAAAATTAAAAAGGACCTTCTTGAGTGATAGTACTTGAGGCATCAAGGTACGAGTTAGTTGTGACCACTGGCATGGGAAAACTAACGAATTTTGTATTCAAATCGTTGACTTCCGCAATTTCTATGCCGCTAAACTTGCTTTTCCTATCCCAATGCGACGAATTTCTGTCCACCTCTGCTTACTTCCTGCAGCGTTGCCAAACTTTTGACCAAACCTTCGCATGTTTTTAAATTCGTAGTAAATTTTCGCTGTTTTAAATTGCTTCCATCTCTTGTACGCTCTGTCACGCAGCACTATGAGATTTTTTATATTACTGTTGAACCAAGGTCGTTTCTGACTCTACCAGCTTGCATTTTAATGGAACATACTCATCAAATTAATAACTTAAATTGCTTTCTAGGAAGCTAACTTGCTCATCAACTAAAGGCGTTCTGTAAACGATACTCCAGTCAATATTTACAACAGCATTCTCTAGTTCTGAACAATTAATGTTTTTGAAATCCCGAAATCTAATAGCTTCAGATGTAGGACACAACTGGAAGTCAAACGTTAAGAATATAACGTCATGTTTTGAAAAAGATGGGAGTGACATCTGGTCGTACAGCAATATCTTGGATTCACTGTTCACTAAACCTCTGCTCAAATGCACTCGTTTTTTCTACAACAGTAGAGCCAACAGTGTCGAGTTCAGAACATAACATAACTCTGTTAGTTAAGCAGAACATAACCAATTCATTAAACGACAAGAACCGAGCACTGCAGAGCACTCGTCGGCTTCAAAGCAGTACTTGTTCGCAGCTTGCTTTACCAGAACACGATGTTATTCGTTCTATATGAAAAAATTAATTGATAACAGCGAGAAAAGCATCGATCACACCTAACGAAGTAGAACATTTGCAAAGTGATTAAAGGCTAGGAATTTCATGCAAATGCAAGTTGTTACTGGGCATTTTTGCGAATCATGACAATTCCTTCTAAATGGCATTCAATAGTTAGTGCATATTTATAAATATTTTGCAATAAATGCATGGTTTTGCATATTTTCAAAAAATGCCTATTTTTGCATATTAATTGCGTATATTTTTTATACAAAAAATTCATGTGGTTTTTGCATATTTAGCTTTTTTTGATTTGCAACCATTAAAATTTAATACGACATATTTTGGAAAAAGATAAATTAGAATTATTAGGTACTTTTCAATGCACTTTTTTTTTGATAAATTAATTTTATATGTATTTAAAATGAATTGTCGTTTTTTTTGTTAATTAAATACAATAGTTATTTTTTAACCGATAATAATATATAAGAAAAATATTTTTAATTGCATATTTTACCTTTTTTTAGCGAATATTTAAGAGTTTAAATGCATATTATATGCGCGTATTTTCGATTTTTATGTTCAAATCGTGATATTTTGCAAATTTAAGTATTATTTTATGTGATTTCGGAGGGTATTTTTTTCAATAATTTTAACTCGAATTTGTTAGAAATATTTAAGGTACTAGAAAAATAACGCCAGTATTTTATGCCAGGGCCGTAACAAGGATTTACCAATGGGAGGGGGGTCTTGATGAATTTTTTTTTTTCAAAATTAATATATAGGTTTCATTTAGTTTTTACTTTAAGTTTGCAAAAACTATTACACCAGCCAATATATTTACGAAAAACATGAATTTTGGAGGTTTTTGCAAAATGGCTTAGCTCACTGGCGATTATGGTAACTACTAAAATATTTTGGGAATTGTTATAAAATAGACTAAGGTTCATTTTAGAGGGGTAAAAATATAACTTTTTTCCCCATAAAAGTCGAGGCACCTTTATATACATTCAGCTGCGAGCGAAATAATAGCAATCTACTTATATTCAAATATGTTTAGATAAATAATGCAAGTCTACAAATTTCGTATCCAGTAAACCCATTATCATTCCTGTATGTACATTTAACCCTGGTTTCAAATCTGTACTCAGTTTCCTCCTGTATTGTAAAATTTTCAATATACAGGGTGTTTAACGTTTATGGCACGTGTTAAATTTTATTGATCTATAATCTTAACTATCATGTCATGTGCGGTAGCAAAAATTTGCGGAGCAAAAATTTTGATATACAACAAAATATCACCAAATTTCGTACCTTTTGTTAAAGCGGAGCTGTACTCGTCCAAATTTAAAATGTCTATTTTTCATGTAAAAATACAAATAATCATCAGTTTTTTCCAAATTCTAACTTTGGACGATTACAACTCCGCTAAAACAAAAGATACAAAATTTGTTGATATTTCGTTGGATAATCTCAAAATTTTTGCTACGCTACCGCACATGACAAGATAGATACAAAATGATATTTTTAATTTTATGGTGAGTAGTTCAGATTCTAGATCAAGAATACTAAACACGTGCCAAAAAATTTAACACCCTGTAAATTGAAAATGTTACAATATAGGAGGAAACTGAGTACAGATTTGAAACCAGGGTTAAACGTCCATATAGGAATAAGAATGGGTTTACCGGATACGAAATTTGTAGACTAGTATTATTTATCCAAATATAATGAATATAATTTATTTATGAATATAAGACGACTGCTATTATTTTGTTCGCAACTGTATATGAGACATAAAAAACTTAACGTAAAATTGAAATGAAACATATAATTGTCCCTATATTTTAATTTTGAAAAAAATTTCATCAAAATCCCCCCTCCCATGGGTAAATCCTGACTACAGCCCTGGCATAAAATACTGGCGTTATTTTTCAAGTACCTTAAATATTTCTAAAAAATTAGATTTGAAATGATTGAAGAAATAACCTCCAAAATCACATTTTTCTATTAGATCATTCAGTTTTACTAAGATCTACCACAAAATAATAACAATGATAAACATAAACATCATAGCAATAGACCAACAACACCAGTACTACCACAAACAACAACGCCAACAACAAACGTAATCACATCATTACTAGTAATCATATTTACAAATTAATCATCATTATAATCATCAACAGAAAAAACAACAATAACAACAATTCAACATCATAAGAATGCAAGAAACAATAATCAACAAAACCACCACCAATAGTAAAAGTAAAAACAACAAGAAAATATCCTCATAAACAACACAATAAAATTTAGTTATTTTTTTTTGTTGTTACTTAAAAAATATATTTATTTTAAATTCTTTAATAACTTTTATTGAATTAAATATTGTAAAAAATGAAAAATAAAATTATTTTCATAGCAAATAAAAAATTCTCTTATTATAATTTCCATAATTAATAAGAAAATCCCTTTTTTTTGGCGTTTTAGATGATTTTTACTTCACAAGGAAATGCAGAAACTCTGAAATCTAAACAACACATCATAACTCCAAGCGTTCTGCTGTTGATCACATAACTTTCAAGTCATTTCGTTCTGCTGCTCTCTTCTCTGTCGACTCAAGCACAGTGAGACCAGAAGATTTTTTAAAAAATATGCTTTTTGTTAAAAAAAAATATTCTAAATATTCCACTTTCAATTTTTATATTCCACAAAAAAATTCCACTTTCAATTTGAAAGATATATATCTAAATAAGACTAAAGCAAGTTTAAAAACATTTATTTGATTGATTTGATAATATTAAATAAATTATATTAAAAAGACGTAAACAAAGCATATATCAGTTGATTTGTACTTTACAAAAGTCTTTTCAAGAATTATATTCTCTTAAAAATAGTCAAATACTTTTCTCACAGAGAAAACTTCATTTTTAAGTCAGAAACATATAGGTGTATTACATATTGTCACCTTAAAAACAAAAACCCAACAACGTTTTTAATTTTTTGTAGGAGAAGCCAAAAACTTTTTAAATGGGACATATTTTAGATTTAAAAGCCGTTTTTTTGACAAATACCTAAAAATAACTACTTAATAAACAAAGTTATGAAGAAATTATCACTTTACAATCTACTATATGTGCTATTTTAAAACTTTTTGCCTTCTTCTATAAAAAATTATGAACGTTGTTATGGTTTTTTGAATATTACGCAACGATATACAATATACAAAGTTAAAATTCAGGCACATCTTTGAGATCAATACTTAAATTGTTGCTTGTATTATTATCATAGAAGTTCTCAATTCTAAATTTTTTTATTAAGCTATCTGGTATTTAATAGGTATTACAACACTTTTTTTAAACATGTAGCCATGTTTTTACATTCGTTCAGATCGTTTTCAGATTCCCAACTTTGATCAATAACTTTTTTTCTGCTTTGTTGCTTTGAATCAACTTTTAAAAATAGTTAAAAGAAATAAATATTGTTTGCAATAATAGGGATATTCACGATGTGGTGACCGCAGCATAGCCGGTAGCTTGCTATATGCTGAGTACAAATGGTTGTACAATCATCTGATCTAATACACAACGAAATTTACACAGAATACAATAGTGTTCCATCGTTGCATTTTTTCCACAGGGTTGTATTTTGAAAACTGTGCATTTTGTTTTTGTTATATTACAAAATTTACTACAAATATCAAATTTATCAAAAATACACAATACAAGGGGAAATACAACACATCGTGAATACCCCTTATGTTGTCTTAAGTATATTACTTACTGCTGTAACATAATCCATAAAAAATCCAACCAAACAAACATGTAAGCAAATTTACTTCACTTTTTAAGCTGCGTGAAGTTATTAAATGAATTGCAATAAAATTGACAACGAAGAAGTTAACCACAAATCGAATTCCTTATATTGCGTTTCACAAGGTGGTTCAGAGATGAAAAAATATAAAATTTCGATAGCCAAAAATACCCACTTAGTATTGAAATATACATTTTTTATTGCAATTATTGTTAGTTTTAAAAAATATAGGAATACGCAAAATATTCCACTTTTTATGGTGCATATTTTTATAAAAAAAAAATATGCTTCCCGAAGGTAAAATATGCCAAAGTGGAATATAATATTCCACTCTGGTCACACTGCTCAAGCATAACATTGCTTTGGTTTTCGTTTGTTTTTGTTCTGCTCACGCGACGAGTGCTCTCTGTAGTGTTACGTTTGTTTTAATTAATGAAAGCCGAACATAAACAACGCTTGCTTCACAAATCAGTGTTCTGAAATGCATTTCAAGCGCACTCGTGCAGAGGTTTACTGTTCACAAAGAATAAGTCAAGAAGTGTATTCACAGTTTGAGTATAGTGAGTGGGAATAGTTATGTTTGCTGAGTGCAAACCTAACGCTTGAATATTGGATATTAAGCGATTGTCTTCTAAAACATTACTATTAAAATCTCCTGCGATAATGATGTTAGAAAAGTTAAAAGTCATACTTTCAATCTTATGTAGAAAAGGTGTGATTTCAACAGTGCGGTTTGGTCTGTATGCACTACCAACAAGTAATTTTTGAGAGCCGTTATCAAAACATATTCAAATATGACATTAGATGCAGATCTACAAACCAATTTACACCCAATACCATCCCGTACATATATGGCTACGCCACCTCCGTGTTTTTTCCTATCTGCACGAAAAATTTTAAACCCATTTACTTTAAACAAAGCATCCTGCAAAACTCTCATTAAACCATGTTTCAGTCACATATACCACATCTACACCTGAACCTTCGAAAATGTACCTAAACTCGTCAATTTTATTTGCTAAGCTTTGCGCATTGAGGTGGCATACATTTAAACCAGTCTTTTGTTTGCTAAATATGCGTATTAGATTATATGCAGTATCTCTGGAACATAGTCTATCATAATTCAACGACGTCATAGTAATAAACAAAAGATTGAAGCATTAATTTTAATAACGTGTGCAGTTCCGTGTTGCTATCAGTATTTGTAGTAAAAACCAATGGGCAGGCAACAATGTTATTATGAATACAGAAAAAAACGGAAAAATAAAAGCGATATTTTAAACGAGAATTTTTTTATTTAGTGAAATGTATAAATATTTTATCAAAAAACCTTAACTTTATTTATTTTATTTAACAAACATGGTTCAAATAACTATGGACATCCAGGGTTAAATAAACATAAGCTGGTTTGCGACATTTTATTATATTTTCCTTTATTTCCATTATAAAAGTTTACCATAGATACGGAGAACAAAGAGATCGCTCTTAGTACAAATACTATAAGTATTTTTCTTAACGGAATATTTGCGTGTGGAAAACCCATCCCGCGGGTTTAAATAATAATAGAAATATCCGACTACTTAATTGTTACCTTGCTTACGATGTGGTTTAGCTGCCTTCATGCAAGAAAAATTATTCAGAGGCAGAAATCATACAAATTACAAATGTGCATGTTTCAGCTTAATCTAGCAAACTTACTTAATCTGATTATGATGCAGTGTAAAATAAAGAAAAATCAACTGAAACTGTTGAATTTTTTACAGATCGTAACATACATAAGTTAATTAGACTGGATTTATTCATTCAAGTACTATAAAACTGTGTGCACTCTGGATTTAAAAAGGTATTTTTTGAAACGGATGCCAAGTATATCATATTTTTAAGAATGTTTTTTAAACCATCGAATATGTTCTAAGAAGTTCAAAGTTTCAGTTACAGCTACGTGCAACTAACTAGGGACAGTGGTTTTTGATATGTACAGCAATGCATACAATTTTTAAAACGCAACAAAATTCGTAGTAGCAATACTTTTTAGAAAATGTAACGTAAGTACTTTCGAAAACACCACATAGGGATCACTTTTTTACCGTTATTCTTTAGCAGAGAAGCCATTTGAACTTTTGTTAAAAGTAGCTCGTGCAACAAATTACGGACAGTGACAAAATAAAAGTTTTAATAATCTTTTAAAATAAGAAAAGGTGGTTTTAGATACACTATAGTTACAAGTGGTTAATAGAGTTATTTTTGGTAGTTTACAATGGACAAAAATAAATCTTGTGACGTCAACATCCCAAAAATCATTATTCAGATGCACCAAGATGGAAGATAATGTCGACAAATCGCAGCTATCTTGAAAGTTTCTAAAACCATGGTAGGTAATGCTCATAAGTATTTAAAAAAAAAATTGACTGCAGAAAAAGCGCAAAGCAAACAAAGAAGCCGCATTACTACTGCTCGATAATACTCTCATTGTCCGGGAATCTAAAAAAAATCAGCTTAAATCTGCAAACGAAGTACGAGTGGCTGTCTACGGCGTAATTAAAGCAGCACCATCCGTAGACACTATTTAGAGACGTTTGCGCTAAGCCGGACTTTTTTGGAGGATTTCACAGAATAAGCCATCTGAACGCAACCGTAAGAAGAGGCTTGTGCGCGCTAAAAAGTAACATAAATAAATAGAGTGTCACCCGATGAAAAAAATATGTCAGTTCATCTCGTCTTTTAGCCGGTGACAGTCGTTTGTCTTGTGTTGTTTTTTTTATTGTAATTTCTGTTATACCAGTGTTTATTTAATTTCAGTATGTGCTGTATTTTTATTTATTTATGATTGAAAATTATTTTGAAGGTAACATATAATATTTTCATGCTGTGTAGTTGAATTTTTTAATGTTTTATTGTAGTACATACATATATCGTTTTAATTATCGTTTGTAGTTTGATAGCTGAGCTGCTGCTTATATACTTTTTTCTTTCTCTTTTTGACGTAGAATAACGTCTTACAGCGCAGTTTGTATATGGGTCATTTTCACGAATTTTTTCAAAGTGATATTTGACACTTTGGGGTATACCTACAGCCTTTAATATTCATTGTACAAAGAAAAAAAATGCCAAAATATCAGTTTTAGTGGGAATAAAACGAATGAAACTAATGAAATAGAAAATCTAAGAAGATGAAAAATTCATATATTCGTATGAGAAATGCACAAGCTGCTTAGCTACAGTATCTGCTTATGCTGTTTTTAAGGTTGTTGTTGTTGTTGTGTGCGTTCGTTTTGTTCATAATCATGTCGTTCCTTGTTGTGCTGCTTTTGTTCTTGTTGTTGTTGTTGTTTTTATTAATATGTATGTAAAAAAATTGAGCTTTAGGTCAGGTTAGAACAATTAATTGCTCTAATGAATTTTTTCCAAAGAAACAACATTTTCAATATGAAAAGGAAAACATCACTAGCTGATTAATAATTTATCTGTTTGATTAAAAAGTTAGAGCAGTTAAAACCTGACCTAAAACTCAATAAATGATTTTAAACTATCAAACAACTAGAATTTGTATTTAAAATCAAGAATGATTTAAACTATCAAATATTTAGAATTTGTATTTAAATCAAGGAAAATCAACATAATAAATAACAAGGTCATATAGAAAACTTTAAGTTGTGTATTAATTTTATTTGTTGTTAAACAATTGTAACCTTTTCTTAAAATAGTTTTTATTAAGTTGCAACAATAAACTAAAGAATAAACGGCAACTCAACTGATTCAATGCATATTTCAGAGTTTTTTGGCGAACGGGTGAAAAAGAGAGGGAAAAAAGACAAGAACAAACGACGCATCAAGCGAATATTGCATAAATTTAAATTCGAATCTCGATAAATATAAAAAAGGATATAAAGGTACAAAAACATGTCGTTTTCATACCACCAAATCAGACGCTGCCGTTTTAAGTACCGTTTAGCTGGAACAGTCACATTCATGGCTTGTTGGGTTGTAATACAATAGAGAATACAGATGCATGTAGCTAGAGAGCCAGTATGTGGCTACGAAAAAATGTATTACTACAAGCCAAGGTTGCCAGTTAAAATTTGAAACAATTCCAACAAACAGTTACTTTTTCACATTAACATAAATTAAATAATAATAAATTAAAGTGGATTACTTCTTATTTAGAAAATAGAAAATTGCTTGTGAAAGTAGATAATTGTTACTCAAGAGTAGTTGATGTCAAATCCGGTGTTCCGCAAGGCAGCCACTTAGGCCCTCTTTTATTCATACTTTTTATAAACGATATTTCTTCCATTTTTTCTTTCTGTAAATTTTTACTATATGCAGATGATTTAAAAATATTCACTGTAATAAAAAATGTTGATGATTGCACTAAATTTCAAAGAGAAATTAATCTATTCATAACTTGGTGTAATGAAAACAGCTTGAGTTTAAATTATAATAAATGTAAAATTCTTACTTGCTCTAGAAAAGATTTAAATTATGTCTATGATTATACATATGATACAAACTCTATCTTTAAATGAGAATGTATAGTTAAGGATCTTGGTGTCTTTTTTGACACAAAATTGTCATTTGACTCCCATAAAGAATTTATTTTAGCTAATGCAAACTCGAAACTGGGTTTTATAAAAAGAAATTGCAAGGAGTTCTTGGATCCTTTTACAATAAAAACACTTTTTATAACTTTGGTAAGATCAGTTTTGGAATACGATTGTGTCGTTTGAAATCCGATGTATGAAAAAGACATCAGGCGTATAGAAAGGATCCAAAAGAATATATCTAGATTCGCTCTTCGCCGTATGTATTTCTTTGAAAACATGCCTTCCTATAATACGCGATGTCAATTTTTAAAATTACACACTCTTGAGAACAGGCGAAAAGCCCAGTGTGTTTTATTTATAAAAGATTTAATTGATAATAATATAGATTCCTCTGAACATCTTGGTCTTATATCGTTTTATACTCCGCTAAGAAATTTTAGAGATACAAACTTATTTTATGCGCGTTTTCATAGAACTAACTATGGTACAAATGAACCGATTTCTAGATGCTTATCTCTTTGCAATTTAGCTGCTCGTCATTGTGATTTTGCGGATAATAGAAATAAGCTTAAATTTGATGTATTAAATTATTTTAATTTAAATTAACATTTTGTTCACTAGGTTAAGTATGTAATCTGTAAGGGCAAAGCCCAGTAGATGGTAAACATTAAATAAATAAATAAATAAATAAATAAATAAATACAACAAAAATTACCATGATAAAGATTAACAAAAAAATTTCCACCGCAATAAAAAAATATCAAAAAAAAAATCCCAGGATTATTAAAAATTACTACAAAAATTCCACGCGTTTTAAAAATACCACCAACAATTCCATATGCATTTAAAATTACCACAAAAATATCATTCGCATTACAAAATACCACAAAAGGTCCCATATGCACAAACAATTTAAAAATGCTGTTTCTTTGGAAACATTCATTAGATCAATTAATTATTCTAACCTGACCTTCAGCTCAATAAACGATTTTAAACTATCAAACAACTAGAATTTGTATTTAAAATCAAGTATGATTTAAGCTATCAAACATTTAGAATTTGTATTTAAATCATGGAAAATCAACATAATTAATAACAAGGTCATATAGATAACTTTCAACTGTAATTTAAAAAAAATTTAGAAATACCACAAAGAAATTTTGTTTCCAAAAACAAAAAAAAAATTTTAAGAAGAATATTACCAAACTCCCACGGAAATAAAAAAAAATACCCAGCTGAATTCCCACGCCAATTAAAAAATACCACGCTGTATTAAAAAATTTAATAGGAATTCCCAAAAACAAAAATTCCTAGAGGCAATCAAAAACTACCACGAATGGGATTTTTCCAATATAACTGGCAACTAGCGTTGCCATATGGTCCGATATATCGGATATGTTACGATTTTAATACTTGAATCCGACGTTCCGATATTTGACCAAAATTCTTCAAAATGTTACGATTTCAGAAAAAGTAGATCCGACGTCCGATTTTGCATATATTTTTATATAAAGTGTGTTTTTTATAACTGATATAAGTTTAAATAATAATAAAACATAGTTAAATATTTTTAATATCAACGAAACGATCTTAATTGAATAGAAAATTTTATGACATTAATGTTTAAATATGATTTCCCCCATGTGGTCGCCACGGCTGGCGCGTACAAGGCGCAATCTGGAACATAAATTTTTACAAACTTTTCACAGCATTTGCGGCCGTATCTCGCCGATAACTCTTCGAATTTTGATTTTCAGGTGTTCAATTATTTGTGGTTTATCGACGTAGACAAGTGACGTTACATAACCTTAAAGAAAATAATCCAATAGGGTTAAATCACATGATCTTGGGGGCCAATAAATTGGGTCATTTCGTGAAATTATTTTTTCGTCAAAAGTTTCCTTGAGTAAATCAATTGTAGCGCCCGCTGTGTGGCATGTGGCTCCGTCCTGTTGGAAACAAATATCAGCAAGATTAATGCCAGCTAATTGAGGTACGAAAAACCTTCGAATCATGTTCCTATACCGTTCACCATTGACAGTAACATTCTGACCATCATCGTTTTTGAAGACATATGGGCCAATGACTCCGCCAGCCCATAAAGCGCACCAAACAGTAATTTTCAGTGGATGTAATGGTGTTTCGACAAAAGCTTGTGGATTCTCCTTACTCCAAATACGACAATTCTGTTTATTTACGTACCAATTCAACCAAAAATGGGCTTTATCAGAAAATAAAATTGTCCATGAAAATTCGAAATCAATATCAATTTGTGCTTCAGCCCATTCGCCGAATTGGCGGCGCATGCGATGGTCGTTTGGCTTTAATTCCCGCACAAGTTGAATCTTGAAAGGTTTTAAGCCAAGATCTTTTCGTAAAATCTTCCATAAAGTGGAAGGACACAACCCCAGTTGCTGAGAACGGCGACGAATTGATTGATTAGGATCATCTTCAATGCTTTCCTGTACAGCGGCTACAGATTCTTCAGTGCGCACTGTTCGGCATCTCACGAGATGCACATTATCAGCTTCAGTAAATGTTTTCCGAAAACGATCTATTGTTCTTCGAATTAGCAGCTCTGAAGGACGATTATGTACGCCATAAAATGGACGAAGTGCGCGATAAGTTTGACGAATAGAACTATTATTTTGATTAAAAATTTCCACAATTTGCACGCGTTGCTCTGGTGTAAGTCAATCCATAGTAAAATGCCAAAGCAAACTAAACAAAAATCAACTATCAGCTGTTAAATGGGTGGTCAAATAAAACAGTAAAAAACACCCTTTACATATATATTAGGCCGGGTCAATTTGTATGGACGAATTTTTTGGAGGTCTGGCTCAGCGAAATTCGTAAAATACATGTAATTTCAAGACTTTTTCTCCACTACAGCATATACAAATTCTGAAAAAAAGCTGTGCGGACTTTCGTAAATAGATTTTGTTCTCAATTATAAAATATGAATGTATGAATGTATGTGTATGAATCTATTTACGAAAGTCCGCACAGCTTTTTTTCAGAATTTGTATATGCTGTAGTGGAGAAAAAGTCTTGAAATTACATGTATTTTACGAATTTCGCTGAGCCAGAATTTGACCCGCCCTAATATATATATATGAAAAGAACAAAATTAGTATAATAAAATTGATGGCAACTTTAAAATAAAAAGATGGGATGGTACTTCTGCATTTCCAATAATGGGAAAATTTATTTTTGAATTCTTGAGCTAACCGAATTCCTCAGCTAACGTTGAGCGAACTTTTAGTCAAATAAATATTAATAAAACTAAATTTCGCAATAGATTAGAGTTAGACACAATGGAAGGAACTCTGCATACAAAAGATTATGTGCATATGAAATCTTTTAACTGTTTTAGTCTTGAAATTGATAAGGAATTGATAAACAAATTTAATAAAGCAATGTATATATGACTTCGAAAAAATTATATATTTTTATACATATTTTTTTCACTAAAATCTAATTTTTTTGTAGTTTTTGGTGGCTTAAAACAACAAAATTTTTTCGTTAATTTACTTGTAGCAAAAACTTTATATTTAAAGAGTTAAAATTGAAAAATTATGTACTATCGCTCTATGTATTTAATTTTTACCGATTTAAGAGATCTACATTAAACCAAACTGTGTTGCAAATGTATTTAATTTGATTTTTACTCTTCGTTTGTGTATTCAAAAATATTTTCAAAATGTAATTTATTATAATATATCTATATATATAAAAATGGTGTAAAAAATGTATAGTAAAACATCAATTGAGAATGGCTGGGCCGATTTCTCTAAAATTTTTTTTCAGTTGTTTATAATTGCCAGGAGAAGGTTTTTACGAAGGAAAATTTTGGAAAAACCCTCCGGGAAAGTCCGATAGGTGGCGTTGGGGTGGACTTATATCGAAAATTTGAATTTATGGACCAATTTAACTGAAATTCAGAATGTATGTTTGTTTAATCATAAGAAAATAATTTGTGTATAAATGGACCCGATAGGTGGCGCTGGGGTGGACTTATATCGAAAATTTGAATTTATGGACCAATTTAACTGAAATTCAGAATGTATGTTTGTTTAATCATAAGAAAATAATTTGTGTATAAATGGACCCGATAGGTGGCGCTGGGGTGGACTTATATCGAAAATTTGAATTTATGGACCAATTTAACTGAAATTCAGAATGTATGTTTGTTTAATCATAAGAAAATAATTTGTGTATAAATGGACACGGTAGGTGGCGCTGGGGTGGACTTATTTCGAAAATTCAATGGCGTGAAAAGTGATTTTGGTATTGCCACAATTTTGAAATGCAATCCTGGTACGAGGGGGGTAGCGAAGCACACCGGGTTCAGCTAGTTTTCTATATTTATTATGATTATTGAACTGACTTTTGAAAAAATGTGCTTTATTTAAATAAATTAACCTTAAATATTCGTCATACGTCTAATAAAATGCAATATTTTATTTGTCTTCTTTGTTGTAAAATGCGACTGAAAATTTCTTAGTTCTTATTTTCAGAGTTTCACAAATATGACGAGAAATCCGCCGAGCATAGTGCAAAAATTACGATGTAAACTTATTTTTCATGGCAACACTGCTGGCAACGTTGCTACTAGCTGCTGATAATGGCCGCATTCCAGCCGAAAAAGTGCTCAGGTAGCGAAGTAGCATAAAGTGATACTTTCTGCTGAATGGGTTTTTTTGCGAAACGTCAAACGGCAAACTGCTGTTCGCCATTCGTTGTTTTTTTTTTAACATCTAAAATTTGTTTATACTATTGTGCATTCGTTTTACACAAGAAATCATTAATTAACGGCTTTATTGAAGAAAATTCTTCTAATAATTAATTATTATCTATTTTCACTTCACAGCACAACTTCAGCAACAATAAACAATTTGCAGCCATGTTTTTTTAGCTGTCATAATGAAAAGAGCATAAAGCTCAACCAAAGTAGCATGCAATTTTTTTGATACCTTAATGGCGACCGATCGTGGAACATGTTATTTGAGCACATTATGATACATACCATTCTGCCCGAAAGTTGTAGAATAGCTACGTAGCAAATTTTCTGCTGAATGGGGCCATTGTTGTTTTGGTTCTGCATGCACTCCAAATGGCCGTTATTCACTCGGCAATTCTATGAGCAATAATTGCTTTCGCTACAAGTAGTTTGTTGACTATTCGGGTTGAAAGGGGACTTTTGTAAACCGCCTTATGCAGGCGAATAATCAGTTTGTCGCTTGTGGCAAAGGCAATTATTGTCGAGTGAAGAGCGGGACAAAGAGATCTTGCTACCAGAGCAAGAGAATAATTGCTCTCGGAGCAATATTTGCTTTCGCCGCAAGCTCGAGAATTTTCGTGTGTGACGAGTGACATTGCTCGAGAATTGCAGAGTGAAAAGCAGGACATAGTAAGCAAAGTTCTGTTTATTTTCTGTGGACGATTCGGTTCATCCCTTCTAACGCTGCTCAACCGCTGTGATTTTATTTGTTTATTTGCATAAACTAAGCACAGAGAACTGTTGCAGTTGCTTTTAAACTGTAACATATTATATTAACCCCTTAGCACTTAGTGGACATTATTTTTGCTCACATAAAAATTACCTCATTAATTACTAAATTATCTTTATGAAAAATATGTTCCCTTAGTTAAAATAAAATTAAAAAATTCTAGCCAACCATGGTTTGAGTCGAATGTTTTAAAATCAATCAAAGATAGGGGAAAAATGTATAGCCGTTGGAAACGTAAACCAACAAATTCAAACTGGGAAACTTACCGTCAGGCTCGTAACTATGCAAAGCTTATTACTAAATCAGCAAAAAAGCGTTATTTTGAGTCGAAGCTGCGACCTAGTCTTTCCTAGTCTTTCCTTTCCAAAACAATTGTGGAACAATCTCAAGTCTCTTGGCATTGGAAAGCAGAAGAACACAGAAATTAAGATAGATTCCGACACCCTTTATAAATACTTTTTGTCAGTAACTAGTTCTACAGATAGCTCGTCGTTCCTAGTTAATCCAAATTTACTATACAACAGAGAAAGTCTCTTTCATTTCGAAATGGCTACTGAAGAAGATATTTTAAGATGTTTGATAGGCATAAAATCTAGATGGAGTATAGATGGAGTAGACCTCAAATTTGTTAAGCTTATTTTGCCACAAGTCGTCGGTATATTAACACATATTACAAATTTCTCTCTTACAACAAGAATATTTCCTTCCAAATGGAAGATTGCAAACGTGATACCCGTTGCAAAAAAGAAGGAGGCACAGGCGGTACAAGACTTTAGACCAATCAGTATATTACCAGCTCTTTCTAAAATTTACGAAAAATTATTGGCTAAACAGATCGTTAAACACCTCAATACCAATCGGCTCTTAAGCGACTATCAATCAGGGTTTAGAGAAAAACATAGTTGTGCCACGGCCATGT
The DNA here is from genome assembly GCA_963920525.1 of Dichetophora obliterata. Classification (NCBI taxonomy): domain Eukaryota; kingdom Metazoa; phylum Arthropoda; class Insecta; order Diptera; family Sciomyzidae; genus Dichetophora; species Dichetophora obliterata. The sequence goes on along the minus strand of OY986437.1, from coordinate 179,314,126 downwards.
TAAAAATTATTGAGGACTTACGTGAAAAATATGACAATGGCGAACTCTCAATTTTAGTATTATTAGATTTTTCTAAAGCTTTCGATACGCTGAATTTTGAAGTAATGCTTATAAAGTTAGAAAAGTATTATGGTTTTGATGTATACGCGATTCAGTTACTACAAAGTTACTTAAATTCCGGTGTATCTTAAGTTACTTAAATGTATCCGGTGTGCCACAAGGTTCTATACTAGGACTTATTCTTTTTAGTATATTTATAAACGATATAGTACATTGTCGTGAATCGGTATCTATTCATTTATATGCTGACGACGCACTAGTTTACCTTTCCCGACCAACATGTCTCCTTGAGGACCTTGTATGTAGGCTAAACGAGGACTTGCAAAGAATTTATAAATGGGCTGTCAACAACAGTTTAAAATTGAATGCAACAAAAACGCAAGCTTTACCCATCTGTCCTACAAGTTTTGACATTCATTCGCTTCCGGTAGTTTTCGTCAACAATAAACCTATAAACTATGATATTTGTATAACAAGCTTAGGTTTCAAGATGAATAGGAACTTAAGCTGTTGTGATCATATAAGTCACACAGTAAGCAAAATGTATGCGGTTATAAGAAAATTATGGGATTCCTCTAGTTTCCTCTCAGTTGAAATAAAACTGAAACTTGTAAGAACTCTTTTGTCTCCACTTATATCATAAAGTGCTCTAGTCTATGGCAATTTGGATTCTGCTTCTAACTTCAACTGGTTGTGAACAATGCAGCGAGATACATCTTTCTTCTAAGGAAGTATGATCATATTTCGACTTACTCTCGACAAATATTAAACTGTGATATCTCGACCTACTTAAATGTACTAAATTTAGTTTTTCTTCATAAGCTTATCCTTTCCCGGTGCCCTCATTACCTGTATGTCAAACTTAACTATACTCAATCACGTAGAACCTAGATTTAAATACTTAGTGACCTCTAGAACGTTTTTTGTTAGTGCTGTCAAACTTTGGAATTTTATACCAACAAATATTAAATCAATTCGAGATAACAAACTCTTTAAACTGGCTCTTGTTAGGTTTTTTAGTATTTAATTGTACTTTCATAATTAATTATTACCTAATATTAGGCTTGAATATTAGCTTTAGTAAGCAAACTTAGTCTGTAAGAATCAAATTAACAAAATTACTCGTAGATATATAAACGTTTTTTCGATGTACTACATAAGGCTTGCCTCAATGTACAAATGAATTGAATTGAATTGAAATAAAATTATTTAACTTTGTTAATTCGCTATGGAATATTTTTCCGTAGAAAATTTTGCTGCTTGTTCTTTAGACGAGCTTTGCAAAAGTCAAAACATTCTGAACCGTATGTTCAGTTGTTCTGGCCCATGTGGGCTTTTGTTCCATACTTTATGTGCTGGGATCTCTAAGTCGTGTCTTGATGATTTAATCTCACCACGATCAGGTCTTCGCTGGTATTGTGCTTCGTGTAGGGTTCTTTCACCAGATGAGTTTTTCTCAAAAATAAAGTTTTTCGGTGATAGTCTTAACGCTTTAAATAACAATTTTGAAGAAATTGTTACATTTTTTAATGAAGGAAGCACCTCATCCAGCACTAGCATTTATGATGAAAAGTCTTCATCGGTAAATATTTCGACCGCATTGTCTCAGACTCTTCCAGCCTCTTCTTCTGAGACTCAAATAATTTCATCTAAAAAAGACCTAAATATTTCGAAAAAAAAGAGAAATAATTCAAAAAATAAAAATAATAAGCGGCGCATGACACTTCCAGCCACTTTAGAAACGAAGCAGATCTCGGCTAAACCAGTGTTTACGCCAGTGAGAATGGATATTATAGTTATCACTCCATCTCCTCCATCTCTTTCTCCCCCGGCTAGTGACATAACTAATGAGCGCAATAGTTCATTTAATTTAAGAGCGTTGTCGAGGAAAAAAAAAGTTTTCATTTCACGCCGTCAGCCCGACACAACAAGTGAAAATGTATTGACGTTTGTTAAACACAACCAATTAGTAAGTCAGTCTGCTTTCTGCTCATGCAAGAAAATTGGCAATAAACCGTCCCACGCATCATTTATTCTCACAGTAGCTGCTGAAGAGTTTGCAACTGTTCTGAGCTCTAATCTGTGGGCTGATAATATCTTTGTTTCTGAGTTTAAGCCTAAACACGGGTCTAGAAGGACGAATAATATTGCCAGTCAGACCCAAAAAAACAAAATAGGCTTTTCCTTTACTGTCAAAATGTAAGGGGATTGCGTTCAAAGACGCGAAAAATTTTTTTGTCAACTCAGAATTTTTCTGAAGATATTATCGCGTTAACTGAAACTTGGTTGAACGGAGGAACTTCTGACTTAGAACTGTTTGACAATAGTTTTCAAGTATATAGGAAGGACAGACACGCTGACAATAATTGTGCAGTTGGTGGTGGTGTCCTATTAGCTGTAAGGAACTCCTGTGTTAGTTCCTTTATTGATATTCCCTGCTCTGGTAATATCGAACTTATATGCGTTAAGGTTGTACATTGCAATTCTAATGTATATGTTATTAATGCATATGTTCCTCCCAAGAGCAGTGTAGAGGTCTATGCAAGCCTTGCGGATTGCATAGAATTTATCTTAAATTTACTCGACGTTAATGACATTTTATTGTTGGGCGATTTTAATTTGCCTGACTTAAAATGGCATACTTCTGACGATGAAACACATTTTTGTGCATCTAATTCGAAGACACGCCAAGAACATATATTTGTTGACAATATATGTTCTGACTTACAAGTTAGTTGTATTTATAATAGTCTGGGAAGGCTGCTTGACCTAGTCTTAACTACAGACAGTAACAATGTCATTGTTCAGAAGGCACTTCATGCTTTGACAACTATTGATAATTACCATCCACCTTTGAGTATTTGGTATAAATCCAATAGGGAACATATGGTAAATTCAAGCTCTGTTGACACAGTTTATGAATTCAATTTCAAAAAAGCTGACTTTTTGGGGTTGAATCATTTACTTTATAGTAAATTGAATATAATTATAGAATACATAAATAATAATAATCTTAATAATTCAATAAATTTTTTTCTATACGGCTCTTTGCCATGTTTTCTCAGTCTGTACCATATAGTTTCAAATTTGCGAAAAATTTTGCGTACCCTTGGTACACAAAGGATTTAAAGACTCTTCTCAACAATAGGAATAGGGCATGGAAGAAATATGTTTTTAGTTTTGACTCAAATGACCTAGAAACATACAAACGTTTGTTTCTGGAATTTGAGAATTGCTCAGCTGCATTATATAATGAGTATTTGGATAATATGAAGCTGAGTATTTTGTCTGATCCAAGAAAATTTTGGGGATTTATTAATTTTAAGAAGAAGACTGATGGATTTCCTTCAGGATGGATTTACTGACGATTCCACAATTATTTGTGGCTTATTTGCCAATCTTTTTAAAGAATCATTTTGTTCAGATTCTTTTAATCCTGATTTAGCGTATTTTGATTATATGAACAACGCATCCAGAGTTTCTTTGGGGCATATATCTTTTACCTCAGAGGATATTTTTAAGTATATTGAATCAATCAATGAGGATTTTAGCGCTGGACCAGATGGAATTCCTGCCGCAGTGTTAAAACAATTTAAATAAATCAATAAATGAAAGTAATTTTCCTCTTTTTTGGAAAAAATCTTATATCAGTCCTATTTACAAAAAGGGTTGCAAGAATGACGTCACTAATGATAGGCCTATCGCTAAGCAGTCTTCAATTCCTAAACTTTTTTAGCGAATAGTAAACGATCGAGTGAAAATTTACTGTGTGCAAGTCATGACACTCGTCAGCATGGTTTTGTTACTGGCAGATCCACTGTGTCTAATCTCCTTGATTTCACTACATTCTGTTTAAAATCTATTGATTCTGTTAGCCAGGTCAATAGTATTTACACTGACTTTAGCAAAGCTTTTGATAAATTACCACATAATCTAATTTTATTTAAACTTAAATTAATGGGATTTCCACAATATTTTGTAAACTGAATCAAATCGTATTTGATGGAGCGATCTTATTAAATACGGTTTCGAGGCGTGTTGTCTTCTGAATTTGTTGCAGAATCGGGTGTTCCTCAAGGAAGCCACTTGGGTTCACTTCTGTTAATTAATGATGGCAATTAATGATGTTACCCACATCATCAAACACGCTCATTTGCTTATTTATGCAGATGATATGAAAGTATACAGAACAATTGATTCTAATGACAATTCAGACCTGCTCCAGTCAGACTTGAACTCCCCTGAGGTTTGGTGTTCTAAAAATAACATGTTTTTAAATCCAGATAAATGCCAAACTATGACCTTTTCGCGTAAAAGGAACAATTTTATTTTTGATTACAAAATCAAAGATACTGCATTAAGTCGTCTAACTACCGTCAAAGACCTTGGTATATGCATGGATTCTAAATTGTCGTTTACCATGCATATTGATAGAATTTGTAAAAAAGCGTCTTCTATGCTTGGTTTTATAAAACGGTGAGCCAAAGAGTTTGATAGCTTACTAACAACTACAACTCTGTATTATTCAATCGTGCGTCCTCACTTGGAGTACGCAAGTCAAGTATGGTCCCCACATTACAATGTGCATGTTGATCGTATGGAAAAAATTCAAAAATGTTTTGTTCGGTTTGCTCTGAGAGGCTTGAGTGGAACTGACACATTTAATCTTTCTCCATATGAGGATCGTTTAAAATTATTAAAGATGCAATCTTTAAGTGAGAGAAGGAAATCTGCTGATATCGTATACTTACACCAACTTATAACTGGTGTATTCGATTCTCCAGAACTTCTTTATCTCATAAATTTTAACACTAACCGTAGAAGCAGTAGAAACTTTAACAACTTGATTTATTTTCCATTTAGTAGAACAAATTATATGTTAAATGCTCCATTAAATCGCATGAGTACCTTTGTTAACAACTGTAGCGTGTTTGATGTTAACTTGTCGAAAGGTCAACTCAAAAGTAGATTGAAAACTAATGTATGATTAGATCTATGTAAACGCATGGTTAGTTGTTATGTCTTGTGCTGTCCCTGAGCCCAACCCATATTATGGTGGGTAAATTTTTCTCCCTTTTTGTTTCTTATTGGACCACTTTTATCGATATCTTTGAGTTATTTCAATGATATTGGGTTGGTTCTTAAAATGATCTATTGCGGAGAAAGTGTGAAAAAACTGTAGTAGCTGAACTCTATTGTTATTGCATGTTATGTCCGCCGCCTTGGGCCACCTTGGTCAAAGGAGTTCAATCTAAAGTGCACCCGAGCGACACTCAAACATGGTGAAGGAAGCATTTTGCTTTGGGTGCTATGTAAATGTGTGGTGTCAGCACATTGCAAAAAATTGAGGGTCTTATGAATCGGTTTGTATATATTGAAATTGTGAACAATGTGATGCTGCCTTATTCGGATGAAAATATGCCCGTAACTTGCATATTTCAGCAGGACAATGACCCCCAACATACCGCTCGGCTGGTTAAGCCGTGGTTTTCAGATAATCAAGTAACTGTTTTGAACTGACCATCTTGCAGTCCTGACCTCAATCCAATTGAGAACATATGGCAGGTTGTAAAAAATAAGTGAGTTTGCTCAAGATAGGCAACTTTGATAAGCTGTTCGATGAAAGAAAAAAGTTTGGGAAGCGCTTCCTAAAAGTATTTGTTAAAATTTAGTGGAGTCTATGTCTCGCAGATGTCAAGCAGTATTTGAAAACAATGGTTTTGCTACAAAATATTGACAAAATAAAAATAATATACTATACAAAATATTAAAAACTTAAATGTCCTTAATTATATGCACGATTTATTTGATTATGTATTTATGACTTTTTTGCATATTTTTAAAAATACTGTTGAATAATTAAAAAACAGGCTTTTACATGACCGACAGAGGTAATGACCTATTTAATTTAAATTAGACCAAAACTCACTGTTTTTCGTAAACAAAATAACGAATTTTCGCGAAGTTTCTATTTTTATATAATGCCCCTAATTAGTTGCACGGAGCTGTACATTCGTCATCTAAGTCTAAAGTAACTTAACCTGCTCATGGGACACGTTGTTTAAAATATCCGTTGCGAAAACGTGTATGCAAGATATAAAAGGTAAAATATAAGCGGAGCTCTGAAAACAACACTGGCTTCTGCTTTAGAGACCATACTTTATCTTCTACAGCTTGATTTAGTGACCAAACATACAGCAGCTTGTTCGACGGTCATACTTACAGAAATTGGAGTATGGAAAAGCCTGGTAGCAGGTCACGCGTTCATCCTGAGCATATTTTACTTCATCAAAACAATGACTGATTACTGCAAAAACCTGCGCTGAAAACTATGTGGGTACTGGTATTTTATTTTTTATTTCAATATGATTTTAATGATTGATTTTATAATGATTTTTATCTTTCATGTGTGACTTGTGTATGTGTGCTTTGTGTATGAAATGTTCAGACACCACCACTATGCCAAAGTTATCACACCTAGAACAAAGTGGACATATTGTGCGCAGTGGAAATATGGGTGTTTATACTTATATATGGGTCAAATGTTAATGACAAAGTCGGCAGTTTGGTCTACTTTACCCTCTTAGGCTACCGAGGCCTCCTTATCACTGAAGTGTCTTCCAGGCCGAAATTATGACAGTTAAGGAATTTGCATCAGTGTTCTCAAAGAACATGGCCTCAAAATCGTATTTTCTCAGAAAGTCAGGCTGTGATCGAAATTTTGAAACTGTAAATTAGTCAGAGGATCATGCTGCAATAAGTGAAATGTCAAACTATTTCAACATTACTTTATGTTTACCTGAGCATAAGGGCATACAAGGAAATGAAAAAGCTAACGAGCTCGCTAGGAACTGTACCTTGGTGATATAAGTAGTTGCTGACCCACCGGGTGTCCCCTTAGCGACTCTTAAGCTGCTGCTGAAAGGTGACATCACATCGAAAGCCACCTTAAGATGGGCTAAACTCTCTACCTGCAGTGCAACAAGGCTTATCTGGCCGACTCTAGACTTTAGACGATTAAAAGCCCTGATTCTCTTAAAAGAGCTGGAAAGATCTGCTGGAGCAACTTCTGTAAAAGATATAGGAGCGAGGAGGAGGAAGAAGAAACCGTCTCTCACATTAAATGTTCCTGTTCGGGACCAAATATTTGAGCTCGTTCTTCTTATATGAACCCTGACGAACTGTCAACGACAAGCGTCATACGTCTAATAAGCTTTATCAAGAGCTCGATGGAGTTTCAGTCTGATTGAAGGTTTCACCATGGACTAACTTGATCTAAGTGAGCCGATGCTTATCTTTACACATACATATGCTGCCGCCTCTACCTAACCTAACCTAATATTTTTACACAATGTTGACTTTATATGATTTAAATACAAATTCTAAATGTTTGATAGTTTAAATCATACTTGATTTTAAATACAAATTCTAGTTGTTTGATAGTTTAAAATCGTTTATTGAGCTTAAGGTCAAAGTTAGAACAATTAATTGTTCTAACGAATTTTTCCAAAGAAACAACAGCAACAACAACAACAACAACAACAAAGTTTTTTCAATATGAAAAGGAAAAAATCACTAGCTGATCTGATTGCAATTTCTGCTCTGCTAAAAGCGTCATCAGAAATCTTTCTGATACCCGTGCAAGCTCGCGCTAACGCACTGCACCATCGGGGCGATGAGATTTGAAGCGTCAATTTCTCAGTTTTTTCCTCAATTTCATCATGTCACATTTGTTGTTGTATTTCTGTTTTACTTTAGTTTCTATCCTTATGTTATTATATGTAGTCCAACAGCCTGCTGGAAGTCTGCACTAACAAAGCATGTTAACTGAATTTGTTTTTAGAATTTTTGCTGATTTTGTTTTCAGCTGTTTCCGTTTGGTCGAGCTCTACCATTTGATTAAAGTTTTTTCTAAATGACCTCTATATTAATTATGTTGACTTTATTAGAGGTCATTTAGAAAAAACTTTAATCAAATGGTAGAGCTCGACCAAACGGAAACAGCTGAAAACAAAATCAGCAAAAATTCTAAAAACAACTTCAGTAAACATGCTTTGTTAGTGCAGACTTCCAGCAGGCTGTTGGACTACATATAATTACATAAGCATAGAAACTAAAGTAAAACAGAAATACAACAACAAATGTGACATGATGAAATTGAGGAAAAAACTGAGAAATTGACGCTTCAAATCTCATCGCCCCGATGGTGCAGTGCGTTAGCGCGCGCTTGCACGGGTATCAGAAAGATTTCTGATGACGCTTTTAGCAGAGCAGAAATTGCAATCAGATCAGCTAGTGATTTTTTTCCTTTTCATATTAAAAAAACGTTGTTGTTGTTGTTGTTGTTGTTGTTTCTTTGGAAAAATTCGTTAGAACAATTAATTGTTCTAACTTTGACCTTAAGCTCAATAAACGATTTTAAACTATCAAACAACTAGAATTTGTATTTAAAATCAAGTATGATTTAAACTATCAAACATTTAGAATTTGTATTTAAATCATATAAAGTCAACATAACTAATATAGAGGTCATTTAGAAAAAACTTTAATTTTTACACAATTTTAATAACTTAACAAAAAGAGTTTCTGTGCACTAAATTTGTACTCTGAGAAATAAAATCCTAAGCCCCGGTACTATTTCAATCGCTTGCAATACCGGATTTAATACGGAATACCGAAATAAAAATATCACAAAAAATTCTTAAAATATTCTCAAAAATTCAACCTTTCGAATCCAAACGAATAAAAAGCTTCTTCATCTTCTACATTAAAAATCCTAAGGATAGCGATTATAAAAAAGGTGGTTGACTAAAACAAAACTTCAGAAAATATTTATTTAATTTAGCTTAAAAAAATTTGTGTTTTTCTTATTTATTCATTAGAAGTTCAAATTATATTAAAAGAAAATGATACGGATGACTAGAAAATTAGATATAATGCAGAATAAAATTTATAAATAAATGTTTTAATTTAATATTACAATATCCCTTTAACTGACAGAACTATTTATTGCTCTTTATTGAAAGCGTAATTTTGTCACTATTTCTTATCAAGTGGCCAAAAAAATCTCTTCCGTGAGTTTAACTTTGTTCGTTAATACAAATAAACAGCATTTTTGCGCGGCGGTACCGACATTACTAGTTTGATTTCGTATTGTTTCTAGATAATAAAAATCACTAATGGCCGATTTCTTTACCGATTATTAGCGCTAATCCCTGGATGAGGCCAGTTCTTAAACCACAGACCAGCGAAAATACATTTCTTCACCGAATATTAAGGCGCTAATACTCAGATTTTAGAACTGAGGACTAGCTAAACCGTGGATTAGCTGGACTTCCTAAATTGGAGTTCTAGCGCTCTTAATACTCGGTTTACGCACAATTTCATTTCTTCACCACATAAAAGCAAGAATCAAATCGTTTTTTGCGTGTTTATTTTTATGAGCCTTTATTTAGCTTGCTTCGTTCGTCTGTTCGTATTTTTGTATGTCCGTCAAAATTTGCAAACCATTTTTCGACAACCTGTTGGTATACGATTAAGCTGTCACTCAGGTAAAATTTTATGCCACACCCCCTTTTACCCCCACAAATAAATAAATATGCTATATCACAAAAACTACTAGGCCGAATTTTTGGCAGTAAATTTCCTTCAAGTAGAAGATACGGTTAAGGAAAAAATTTGGCCACTCCCCCTTTTACCACCCACAAATTATAAAAAATGCTATTAATCTAAAACTATCGGGCCGATTCAGCTGAAATTTTGGCAGTTAATTTAATTCAAGAAATGGTTTGGGAAAAAATGTTGACACACCTCTTTTTAGCGCTCACAAATAAATAAAAATGCTACATTAGGGTGGTTACAAGTTGTATGGGAATTTTTTTTTTGTTACTATCTTTCGCAGTACCCCCCTAAAATGTGCCAATAGACTAGAAAATATGATTTACAAAGTTTAAGCCCAATCCGATAATGCTAACACGTGCCGGATTGAGGTTCAAGTTTGCAAAGTAAAGTAATAAACCTTAAATTTAAAAAAAATACTAAAAATTAACGAATCAACTTATTCCAAGTTTTAAAGTGTGAGTTTATTGAGTACATAAACAAAAGTATTTAAGGTAAAAAAGAGGTTGATCAACCAATAGTTGTAGCTTTGGTGTCGATTTTAATTTTTAGTTACTTTTTGAAAAAAAGCCAAGTTGGCTTATTTTACTTTTTCTAATTTTTCGACTCTTAAAAAAATTTTCTAAAAATTTGTTCTGTGGAAATCTCATTTGTAGCAAAATTGTGAAGATTTATTGCCCAGAAACTATAAAATAGGTTGAGGGGTTCACAAGATACGCCTTTCAGACACGCGGACAGACGGACACTACGAGTTGACATAAAAAATTTCAATTACGCATGTTAGAAGGCGTGTATCTTGTGAACCCCTCAACCTATTTTATAGTTTCTGGGCAATAAATCTTCACAATTTTGCTATAAATGAGATTTCCACAGAACAAATTTTTAGAAAATTTTTTTAAGAGTCGAAAAATTAGAAAAAGTAAAATAAGCCAACTTGGCTTTTTTTCAAAAAGTAACTAAAAATTAAAATCGACACCAAAGCTACAACTATTGGTTGATCAACCTCTTTTTTACCTTAAATACTTTTGTTTATGTACTCAATAAACTCACACTTTAAAACTTGGAATAAGTTGACTCGTTAATTTTTAGTATTTTTTTTAAATTTAAGGTTTATTACTTTACTTTGCAAACTTGAACCTCAATCCGGCACGTGTTAGCATTATCGGATTGGGCTTAAACTTTGTAAATCATATTTTCTAGTCTATTGGCACATTTTAGGGGGGAACTGTAAAAAGTGATTTCTTGTAACCACCCTAATGCTACATTAAAAAACTACTACGCCGATAGAGCTTAAATTTTGGCAGTAATTTTCCTTCCAGAAGAAGATGGTTGTAGAAGTATAGATGGTAGAATGCTATGTTTCCAATTTAAAATTAACAACTCAAAAACTTATTGATATCATATGACAATAGGTCTCTATCCGTATTCGATTGTAGAAACTTGAAATGTGCTAGAACGTGTTTCCGTACTTTTTCTAGCTCAAAAGAGAGAAGAAAAGCAGAAAATTGCTCTGTCGAGCTCGAAAGTTGCTCGAAGTGTGCTGAAAAAATTAATTATGGAAACAAGCATAAGAATAAGTATCAAGAAGAACAAGCAAATGCCAAATTAAGATTTCTTGCTTGCTTATGTTGTGCGGTGAAAAATGAATTTACAAATTATTATATATCATATTAAATGTAAAATAAAATTATGTTGATTTTATATGATTTAAATACAAACTCTAGTTGTTTGGTAGTTTAAATCATACTTGATTTTAAATACAAACTCTAGTTGTTTGATAGTTTAAAATCGTTTATTGAGCTTTAGGTCAAAGTTAGAACAATTAATTGTTCTAACGAATCTTTTCAAAGAAACAACAACAACAACAACAACGTTTTTCAATATGAAAAGGAAAAAATCACTAGCTGATTTTATTGCAATTTCGGCCCTGTTAAAGGCTTCATCAGAAATCTTTGTGATACGCCATACAGTTTTTCTCCCATTTCATATTATCACATTTATTGTTGTATTTTACTTTACTTTAGTCTTTATGCTTATGTTATTATTATGGAATCCAACAGTCTGTAAGAAGTCTTCCACTAACAAAGCAAGGTTACTTGTGTACTGTGGTTAATAAACTGGGGTTTGAACTACGGTTTTTTAGCTTACGGGCCACGTACTCTTTCAGTAGACTACGGCCACCTTGCAATCATACATTTCCTTATATTCAGTAATTTTTCAACAGACCAGAAAGATTTCGGTTGAAAAATTTTTAAACTCAACTACGAAGCCTTAGTAAATACTACGAATGTAATGGAAGAAATTACGAAGTTATTCCTATGAGAAATTTAGAAATGATATCCCTATTAGTCGAAGATCATTCTTCGGAGCAACAGATGGTAAGAGGCATTTAAGCCAATATCGCATATGAACTTGGACGATAAGCAAATTTATGTTTTAAAGTAATTAAACACAAGAAGAAAACAAAGTAAAATAAATTTAAAAAACTAAATGTTTCCCAAAAGTCGACTTAAAAAAATCGTTTTTCTGTTATACAGATGATGCAATTTGGATAATATTTTAATTTTTTGTAAACTTAATAAAATTGCTAATAATCTTGCAGCATTTAAATTTGAGAAAATTGCAGCGATCTAGGTAAGGGCAAAGCTTCTAATTAAAAAAAAAAAAATTAGGAAATTCTGAATAAAGTAGGCTAATTTAGATCAAGCACTAATTTTTAAAAAAATCCGAGGGCAAATTTTTGTTTAAAAAACGCTTTTACATTAGAATATCTTACGGTCAAAAATTTTTTTATGACGAAAATTTAAATAGGAAACTCGATTTTAAACATTTATTTATACTTCTTCAAATTCACGTTTTTTAACCCATTTTGAGAATTTTCAGAATTTTTTTCGCGTCACGTGCTTATATTACATCCAGGATTTAGACGCAAGCTTTGCAGGGAGGTTCTGGAATACGTTTAGAAAATTAATGGAGCCCAAAACCCATCTATGCATAAACCTCTTTATATATTTATTCATACGTTTTGAACTAAAAAAAAAATAAATATTTTAAATAATTCATACAATAGGTATGTTTTCAAATTCGATTTTAGTAACTTGCATGCTGCTGGAACTGATGCATGTTGAAAAAATAAATAAGTCAGTTGATGTCCATGCGGGGAACATTTCAAGAATAGCGACAACTCTAATTCTTAAATTTTGCGGATTATATTTATTTTGACCTCCTAAATCCAAATCTGATAAATTTCAGGCCGCTCGCAATTGGTTTGTGAGTCCTTCAAAATTGGAAAAAATGTTTTAAAAAATCTTACTGGTTTTAATGATTTAAAAAAAATATTGTGTAATTTTTGTATTATTTGAAAAGAAGAAAACTTGGGGGTTAAATAGTAATTAATGTGAATTTATTTAAGGATACAAGAGACCTCACATTATTTAAATTATTAAATTACTAAGAATATTTGTTGAGAAAAAAAATGTTTGGAATTACATGAAAAAAAAATGAAATTTTAAAATGCTTTGGGAAATTTTAAAATGCATGATATGAGAAGATTTTTTTACCCCATATTTGGAATATATTTAATTTTTTATGTGTACTAGCGTGTGTCAACCAGCGTATCATGATAACAAAATTAGTACTAAAAATCTCAGAAAATAGAATTATATAGGTTATATTTTCTTTATGTGCATTCTAGACTCCTTTATGCCTTTTCCCCCTAAAACAAATCCTGCGGACGCCCTTGGGTTGAACCCTTATTACTGTTGCTAGTTTCTTTTAATATTATTAGCTGCTCTTGCTCTGATAATTTGAATTGTCGGCTTCCAGACTTATTTTTTCCGTACTTCTCAATATTTGATAAAAAATTATAAATTACTCTTCTGCTGCGGCATATTTTGTTAGCGATTTCGACAATTTATGCACCCTTTTCATTTAAACCAAAAATTTCACTTTTCTAAAATTCATCCAAAACTTTTTCATGAGGCATTTTGCATACCATACGTATTAAACTCTTTTTATAAAGCTATCATAAGAATTTTTTTGTTTTCGTTAAAAAAAAAGAGACTTTAAATTATTTGTGCTATCTAAATAAACGGTTCTTAGGCAGAAAAAATGCACTATTAGAGATATTAGGAACGGTTTATGGAGAGAGTCAAGTGAGTATAACTTTTGATAATGTCAGTTTAAAGAAAACATATTCAAGCATAAAATTTCTCAGTATAATAGTCAGAGGTTCAATATCCAACATGCTACAGCACGTACCATATGAACTAAATTGCAAAATGTTTGTCTAATACGACCCAAACCATTGAAATAAAACATTTTCAATGGTTTGTGGGCAGTTGAAGGGGGGGAGAGGGGGTGGAGACCAACATTGTTGGTAACTTTGCATGAATTATACTTTTTTTTAGGCTTTTAGAACACAAAAATATGCTTTAAGTAAAGCTTAAAGCATTACTACAACAACATTAGCAAATCTAGTGTCTGTATTGCAGTGAGCGCGTGGGAAGCATGAGCAGATTTTTTTGTTGTTGTTGATGTAATTAGTAGTAGTTAGATCGATAGAGTTTCTCAATCTTGTGTTAATATTTAAAATAACTAATTGCTTTTACTTTATGCTCGCAAATGATTTGGTATAAAATTTGATATTTTTTAAAATTCTCTTTGTGTATTTTGTGTTATGGATATATGAAAAAGAAAACTAATGATAAATAAGAAATATCTATTCATACTTACTTCATGCAAGTTGATATTTTGTTATGATCTAAAAATAAGAAAATTTAAACATGCATTTATAAAACAAAACACAATCATGAATTACTATTTCTGCTAGGGTATAAGTTCATAAACTACTAATTTAAAACTTTAATTCTACCATTTAATATTTTGATACATGCTACTCTGCGCTGAATCGCATTTTGTTATATGAATTTATTCATCAGTTAACGTAAAGTTGGTAAGGAATTTCATTACAATGCTTATTCAATAAAAGTGTTAGTTACTTACAAATATGTCGTGTTGAATTAATTATTTCTCCTTAAGGTAAAGTGAGGCAAACAGACTAGCGGTCATAATAGGGGTCTTAAAATTTATAGCGCACAGTAAGATATGGTAGGGAGGGTGGGTGAAGAGCGCCTAGCTTCTATTCCATCTTGAAGTCAGCTATTCATAAATTAATATTAATATCAGTTTTTTTTTTTTTGTTTTTGATTTTCGTAAGTGACTATAAAGGGGGTTTTTGTAAGACATAGTCATATTGATCCTCTTTAGAGTAAATTTGCAACTTTAGGGAGTCTATAATAAAAGTGTATGTAGTAATGGTAACACTGGTTGGTTGAAGTGGTCACGTACCCCCCCTCCCCCGCAACGGCTAAAGCTAGCATATTCAATGGCTTCCATTTTGACTACTTCAGCTTTTGATCCATCTCACCAGCTTCGTCTAGTTTTATATGCGTTGTCGTATACCGTAACAGTTCGGTCGTAAGAAATTTTTATACCATTAATATGTTTGTATTACATTACATTACAAAATGATGCTCACAGAAGCTCCAATTTTGGCAATTTATAATCCTGGAAAAGAAATTGAGTTGCATTGCGATGCTAGTACGATTGGGTTTGGTGGTGTTTTATTCAGCGGCAAAACAATGGAAAGTTTTATCCAATATATTACTTTCCAAAAACTACTTCCGCTGCAGACTTCAAGTATCACAGTTTTGAACTGGAAACACTTGCGATAATTTAAGCATTTAGACGATTTAGAGTGTATTTGGAGGGTATACCTTTTTAAAATAGTTACGGACTATAGTTTGCTAACCATTACTTTAGCAAGAAAACCGGTGAATCCTAGACTAGCTTGATAGGCTCTTGAGCTGGAGAATTTTAATTACTCCATAGTGCACCGCAAGGGTTCATCTATGGGACATGTGGACGCTTTGAGTCGCTGTCAAACTGCGTCAGTTTTTGATGGGGAGGAGATTAATTTCCAAATCCGAATTGCTCAAGAAAGGGATGAAAAAATTAAAAATTTACGTAAGCGAATGGAAATGGATTCAATAAAAGATTTTGATTTAATCGATGGTTTGGTATTTAGGGTAACAAAAAGTGGATTAAATGTTTTGTACGTTCCTTAAGAAATGGAAGATAACGAAATAAGATTGATTCATGAAAAGATAGGTCATCAAGCGCTAGATAAATGTTATGGCAAGATAAGTTTATATTACTGGTTCCCAAAAATGCATTAAAAAATACATGATTTCATTCAAAATTGTTTGAAGTGTATAATGTATAGTGCGCCGGTCTGGTCTAATGTGAGACATTTATATAATATTCCGAAGAATACTCTGCCGTTTGATACGATCTATCTCGATCATTTTGGACCGTTACCTTCAATTAGGTCAAAAAGGAAACACATATTAGCTGTTATAGATGCCTTTACGAAGTTTGTTAAATTTTATCAGACAAATTCTACTAGTACTCGTGAGGTGATTTGCGCATTAGATAAATATTTTTCTTACTATAGGCGACCTAGACGAATTGTTTCCGACCGAGAAAACAATTTGAATTTGGGGGAATTTAAGAAAAATATAACACACCTAAGGGGGGCTGTTGCTTCTCCTCGAGGTAATGGACAGGTCGAAAGGGTTAATAAAGTAATTAAATCAATGTTAGGCAAGTTAAGCGAGCCAATACAGCATTCAGACTGGTCAAGCAAACTACTCGAGGTGGAATATGCAATCAATAATTCAATTCATTGGAGAGTTCTTTGTTGTTCAAGCATTCTCTTATTTGAAGTGGAACAGCGGGGCGAATTAAGTGACGAATTTACAGAATATTTAAAAGAAAAACAAGACTTTAATCAGGATCGTGATTTGTTGCAAATATGGTCGGATGCCGCGAAAGCAATCCAGAATTCTCAAAACTATAACTTAACCAACTTCCTAAAGCAAAGCTCGAATGCCAAAGAATATGGCGAAGGCGAGTTTGTTGTAATTAGAAGCGTAGACACTGTAGTTGGAACCAACAAAAAATTTTCGCCAAATTATAAGGGCTCTTATGTAGTGCATAAGGTGTTAGGCAATGAAAGATATGACATACGCGACATAGAAAATTGTCAGCTAACACAGTTGCCGTATGATGGAGTTGTTGAGGCTAATAGAATGAGGAAGTGGTTATTAAAACCAAGTTATGAAGTTACTGATAGCCGTGAGAACTCCATTTCAGAAAATTAAACTAGTGTTGTAAAACTATTATAGCAATTTATTGTAATCTAATCTATAAGATAGAATAACAATTTATTGTAAGGTAATCTATAAAATAAAATAGAAATTCGTTGTAAGCTAGTCATTAATCTATATATATAAAAATGGATGTATGTATGTGGGTATGTGGGTATGTGGGTATGTGGCTATATCACGTATAGACTCTGAAACCGCTGAACCGATCATTATGAAATTTTCAGGGAAACTGAACCCACATCTTGAGAGTGTTCCTGTGAGGTTTGGTAACGATTGGACAAGGGGGCGTGGTACCTCCCATACAAGCCAAATTTGCTCCATCGATCACAAACAAAAAAAGGATATATATCAGACGGTTTCAATCGTAAAAAACTAAGATTTGGTAATTTTGTTCAGATGGTTACTGTCGGTAAGTGGACAAAAAATGGGCGTGGTTGTCATATAAATACGCCCACTTTTTCAAAATCATGGCAATTCCAGAGTTCTATACACTTTTACAGTGAAACTTGCTGTATAGGTGCTCCAAGAGGCGGTTACTATATATAAATGTTTTCACGCCTACTTTTACCGCCCACAAATCGATATCTATATACATAAAAAGCAAAACGATGTGTGTCTGGCTGTGTGATGTCTATAGACTCCAAAACTACTAAACCGATTGACCTGAAATTTTGGCAGCCGATTTTTTTCAGCTACGAGATGGTTGAGGGAAAAAAAAGTGCCACATCCCCCTTTTACCGCCCCCAAATCAATAAAAATGTTATATTTCAGTCAGTTTGGATCGTATAAGGCTAAAATTTTGTAATTTAGTATGTACGGTTACTGTCGATAACTGTACTTAAAATGGGTTTCCACGCCCCCTTTTACCGCCCACAAAGAAATGAAAACGCTTTATTTCAGACGGTTTTGGTCGTATAAGACTTAAATTTGGTACTTTGGTTTGTGTAGTTACTGACAGTAACTGTACGAAAAATTGGTTTCCACGCCCCCTTTATGCGCCCACAAATCAGTGAAAATGCTATATTTCAAGCAGTTTTGGCCGTATAAGACTAACATGTGATACCTAAGTTTGTATGGCTACTTTCGGCAACTGTACTAAAAAAGGCGTCATCGCTATATAGCCACACCCACTTTTTGAGAAATCATTACATTTGACTACTGGGTCTATTGAGCTAAAATCTTAACTTAGTTTGTACGGTTACTGTCAGGAACTGTACTAAAAATTGGTTTCCACGACCCCTTTTACCGCCCCCAAATCAATGAAAACGTTTTATTTCAACGGTTTGGGTCGTATTAGACAAAAATTTTGTAATTTAGCTCATATGGTTACTCTCGGCAAGAGCACTAAAAATAGGCCTGTCCCACTTTAGTTAAACTGACTTTTCGGAGGGTCAACGTAAAGTGAAGCAAAGTGCGCCAGGCTTTAGCTAAATTGAGCTAAAATTTTGGCAGTCGATTTGTTTCGTGTACGAGATGGTTTAAGGGAAATAATTTTGCCGCACCCCTTTTTACCGCTTACAAAACAACAAAAATTCTATATTTCAAACAGTTTTGATTGTATTTGACTAAAATTTGGCTATTTAATTCATATGGTTACTTTTGGCAGTTATACTGAAAATGGTGAATATTTTTGGCATTTCTTGACATTTTCGTATATGGCATTAAGGCGGTCTGGGGCCGAACAACGTCTGCCGAGGAATACAAGTCTTATGTAACCACTCTTGATGTAAACACTAACTGCAAAAGCGGGTCGACCGATTTAAACGAAAATTTTAGGGTACTATGCCTGGCATCATACAATAAAATCAATTAAAAATTGCACATCGGCGTTCCTTTCATATGACATAGCATTTATTTGCAAAAATTCTTCCAGCTAAGCGCAAAAATTATTTTACTGGTTTTGTCATCAAAACAACAAGGGTACCCTTTCTGATTTTTTTCGCGAAATTTATTTGTTCCAAAATGTTGTTTTTATATTTTTTACAAAAAGTCAAAAATAATTTATGTGAAAAATTACCCCAATATCTCTTTCCAATCAAATTTACAACATTTGCTGCCAAAGCCTATATCTCAAATAATCAAAATTTATGATTAAAAATCTATTTTTTCATACAATTGACAATCTATAGTAATAAAAATAATTTTCTGTTTGTTTGTTTGTTTGGCCTTTATACAAATCTAAACGGCCCAACGGATTTTGCTCAAACTAGGTGCACATATTATATTTATTCTAACTTAAAATGTTACATACTAATTTTTTGCCACGCCCCCTCCGAACTTTTCCAACTAACGGCAATTTTGTTATTATAATAATTTTTTATCGAAGTTTTTTGTTTTTAATTTAAAAAATTTCTGTTATTTTGGCATCAAAAACACTCACATACACTCAAAATTTCAATGGATTTCGCTCGAACTAGGTACTCATATTAGGATTATCCCAACTTAAAATGTTACATACTTTGTTTTTGCCACGCCTCCTCTGTAATTTTTCAACTAACGATAATTTTGTTATTATGAAACTTTTTACCATCGGAGATTTTTGTATATTTAATTTTAAAAATTTTTTGTTATTTTGACATCAAAAACACTCACATGTCTTCAAAATTTTAGAAATTTTCAGTACAATGACTTTTTCAAAAAACATCGTTACCAAAGAATGAGAAAAAAACGACATGAAAATCAAAGTTTGGTCTTTGGATGCAAATATCTCTGCTGTCCATTAATATATTTGATTCAAATTTTTTTTGTTCAAAAGATCAATAAATATACTTTACAAAAATGGGTTGAACTGTACCTTTTAGTCAGTGAAACTATGTTTTATAATTATGTCAAAAAAAGTTCAAAAATATTGACTTTTTACTCAAAAAATGACTCAAAAATTGTTTTTGTTGTAAAAATGAAATCAATTAAAAATTGCACATCTGACTAACTTTCATATGACATAGCATTTATTTGCAAAAATTCTTCCAGATAAGCGCAAAAATTATTTTAATGTTTTTGTCATCAAAACAACAAGGTGCACCTTTTGATTTTTTTGGCGAAATTTATTTTTTCCGAAATGTTGTTTTTATATTTTTTACAAAAAATTCAAGTCTTAAAAATAATTTATGTGAAAAAATTACCCCAATATCTCTTTCCAATCAAAAGTAATGGCTTTTATGATTAAGTTACTTTATGATTTATCGAATAGCTTTGGAATTATAGGTAGCACAGATTTAGTATTTAACCACAATTTAAACATGCTATGTTCAATGTTAACATTTGATGGGTTTTTGGAAACGGGACGAGGCAGCAACGCGCCGGGTTTCAGCTAGTATAAAATAAAATTTAATTTGTGATCGTGGACGATCATTTGTCAGTTTGGCCGAGTTGTAATCAAAATTAAAACATATATGAATACCCTTATTGTCTATACTAAGAACGATTTTGTAAAGGAGTGCTTTGAAATACATCCCTATGCAGTTATTTGCATTTTTACACTTTTCTGGATATTCTAACTCTTCATCCCTGGTACTTCTTTTGTAAACTTGACTGAAAACTCACATTTTTTGTGTAAGTCACAATTAAGAAATAAAAAAACAGAAAAAAATCCATTCGCGTTTATTTAATCTTCTTATGATTTTCAAATATTAATGTTTATTCTATACTATAAAAGAGCTTAGCTTTTAGTGTAAATATTAAACAATCAATGAATAAAAAAATATCTTAAAAATGAAATTTAATTTAAAATTTGAACAGGACAATGATCGGAAACATACTTTATTTCGTGGTCAACGAAAGGAGATAATTTTAAAATCAGTTTTTGGGTCGGCACAATAAACCAACACTAACTACTTTCAACTTGAAAATGGAACTAAATGAAATTCATTTAAGTGGCCTCTGCAAACACTCGTTTCAAATAAATAATCAGTTAGCATAAAAAAACTAACATTCATTTTTGTTATATTAATCCCTAACTGTAAAGTATAGAGACTATAAGGCCAAAAACAAGTTGTAGCAATCCAAAACATTGCTAAACAAAAACAGAAACAAAATGCGAAGAAGCGATAAAAAATCGCAAGCACGCGAACATGCTATATGAGGGAGGGGCTCAAGGAGGAAGGATGTTATGTGAATAGAGGCGTGCGCAGCGTTGCCAGATGTTTTTTTTAAAAAACTGTAAATTCCAAAAAAAACTGGATTTTCAACAAAAAACTGTAACCTTAAAAAACATAAACAATAAAAAAAGCAGTGTAAAAACTTTTAATAGCATTTCATCACATTTTGTTTATCAGATTTAATGCAATTTGATGCATTCTTTTTTAGGATATCTTTTGTTCTAAGAATACGACAAAATGCGGGAATTTGAAGTTTATTTCTAATAGCGTTTGCGTTTCTCAAAAAAATGTTGCATTTTTTTGACATCTTTGAGAATTCTGCTTTTTTTTTACATTTGAGGTCAAAATTTTTGAATTCAATTTTTCTCAAAAGGTCACTATTTTTCTTCTCAATAGGTCAGAATTCAAAAAGGATAGAAAAAATGTAGCATTTTGCTGAGAAACGAAAACGCCATAAGTTTTGTTTTATTTATATTAATTACCGAAAAAATTCTTTCTACGTTTGCTGAGGCCAATATAATGCATAGAGAAGCAGAAACCATTTAAAAAAAACGCTTCACTACAATCGCTTCTTTTTATTTTAACAACACTTAACATTAGGAGTATTCACGATGTAATATATTTGCGATAAATTTTTACAAAATATTCAATATTAACAACTTATTAAGATTTTGTTAATATTGATTACATACTTTTGCGTTCAGCTGATTACATACACAACGAAATTTACAAAGAACACTAGGATTTTGTTGTTGTGTTTTAAACACTATGCTTTTTTTTCTAATTTTACAAAATTTACAACAAACATCAAATTTATCAAAAATACAGATTCACACATCGTGAATACACCTATTAATTTACGCCATTCATTAAAAACTTCTTGAAATTCATCAATGCTTATAAAATTTGTCAAATGACGACTAATTTGCGATATATGTAGATAGTTGGTAAGTATTTAAAACTTCAGTTGAAGACAGAAGTTCCACATCTTTTTAATATGCATTTTCATGTAAAATAAGCATGAAATTTTAAAAAAACTGTAATTTGCACTACGAGTCATTTTAAAAAACTATAAGCCTGTTTAAAAAACTGTAATTTACAGTTAAAACTGTGAATATGGCAAAGCTGGGAGTGCGGCAAGCAAACTGGGTTAAATCAGTTCAATTGTGACCAACAACTAACTACAAAGGGGTAACGAAGAACGAATAGCTGTACAAGAAGAAATAGTAAAACGAATTAAATTTAGTTTTTTTTTTTTTCTATTTACACTGAATCGAGAGCATGTGGAGCCAGCAAACAAGAAACATGCACAATAAAATGTTTACTTTAACATACATAACAACCACAACGACAGCAAAAACAACAGCAACAATAAAAAGGAAACAATAAATATAAACACTCAAGTATTTATTGATTTTTAACACTTTATTTGGAACAAGACAAACAAGACCGTTTCAAGAAGAAACAGTTGCAACAATAAAAAAAAATAAACACAACAACCAAAGCAACGACAACACGGTTGCAATAAAAATACAGTAGATATAATGCATGGCAGTACTGATAATCGCGGATATCAGTATTAAATTTCAAGTTGCACGAGCGTCGCACAGTGCAACAAAGCGGCCAATTTTTTTTTGTGTTTTTGTAAAATTGTTTAAAATTTAAATGCTTGTTTAGATTATGATAGTCGTAGCCAACTGAGTAAAGTGCGCGGCTTAAGAACAGAGGTAGCCAAAGTTCAACTCCAAGCTCAGACGGAAGGTTTTTTCAATTGAATTAACATTTCTGTACTGCACCAACTCTCTGCAAAAAATGGCAAACCTCAGAGAGTAGTAACTGGCCTGTAATGCTTTTTAAGGCCCTATTCTCTTTCAGCAAAAAATTTTTTTCGACTTTTTTTTTTGCATTTTTTTATAGCTTGGACATTTAAGAATATAACTCTAAAAGGGTTTTTTGAAATTCGAAATACTTTAGAAGATATGGCCATTTTTGTGGGGTCATGTCTTCGCTAAAATGAGTAGTTTTTATGTTGCTTTGAACTTTGAACGCGTTTATCTCGAAACCACGTTTTTCGAGCTGGCGGCCACGATTCCGCCAGTTCTACTGAACCGATTTGGATGAAACAATCGGTAGATTGTAATCGACGTAGAATTGTCACCATTCTGGCCCGTAGTAAAATAAAAATTTTGCGATTTTTTTTACTATTTTTTTTTTACACTAAACTACAAAAAAATGGGTCCAAATTCGATTTTTCAATTTCAAGTGGCCGCCATTTTGTCAAAAAAAATCGCAAAATTTTTATTTTACTACGGGCCAGAATTACATCTATGCTGATCATAACCCTATATTTGTTTTTTTTTTTCAGACGCTCCTGAGGGCCGGAATCGTGGCCGCCAGCACCATGCCTTTTTTTTGAGGGCCAACTTTGACGGTGCCATCATCTATGGACAGCCCCTATATCGCGGCGAAAAAAATTTTTTTATTTTCTTTCATTCATTACTAATTCAATAAAAAAAACAAAATTCAAATATCTTTTTGCGTTTTCAAATGAGAATTTTTTCAAAAAGGGTCCAAAAACAGCAAGCTGAAGGAGAATAGGGCCTTAAGAACATAAGGCGTTTGGAGTCGGCATTAATCTCGTAGGACCAGTTCACATTTAATAATACACACAACACACTTGACCAACAGAAGCCAATCTTTTTTTTTAGGCTGAATAACAACAAATTGTTTTTTAATTAAGAGTCTTTCAACATGAGGTGTCATTTTAAATTTCTCACCATTTCTTAAGGTGTCAACATACAACGCACTGAAATAGTGAAAATTTACTACAAAAGCGGTAAAAAATATCGCGAACACTATTCGTAAAGTTCGAGCTGTTTTTGGTCATCATTACACGCCTTCTCGCACAGCTATAGTGAATTTAATTGATAAATTCTAACGTCTCGGAAAAGTTAGTGATTTAAAGATCCCAACTCGTGCTCTTTAGGCTAGGTTAACTGAAAATATTGCAGCTGTAGGTGCACCGAAAAAAATATGCGGAGTTAGCCCAAGTTTTTCCGTGAGTTAAAAAAGTTTTTGAGAAGTTAAAAATGTATTGTCGCAGTAAAACTTAAAATGAATTGTATAAATATTTTTTTGTTAATATGAAGCTTTTTCTACTTAAAACAACTACATACTTTTCAAAGCTTGAATTAAAATTAAAGCAGTTTCAAATGAACTCTGCAACTTCTTCCAACAGTTGTTCTTTTAATTCCGTTAAAACTTATTGCAACCATCTACGAAGATCATGCTTTGTATTTTAAAGCTGGAACGGAGTTATGCTTTGCACGAAAAATAGTCTGCTCGAGCAAATATTTCCGTTAGTTTGTTTTACTTTGAAGGCAGAGAAAGTACTCAAATATTTTAACAAGCAAATCAAGTGTGCTGTACAAATTTAATGTTGCACAATGATAAAAAAGGGCCGTTTTTATTATTACGAATTATATGTTTTCGTATATCTTTATTGAGGTTACAGTTTTTCGAGTCTCGTAACAAAAAAATTTTTTAGTTTTCGTCACGTTTTAGTGTACATGAGTAATAACATTTTATATTTTTTGTGTTTTTTTGTATGGGGACCCACAGAAGAGTGGTAAATAGAGTGTAGGTGCGTTCAAACGAAATGTTGAAGGGGAAAACTTAATAGGACCTGCTCATACATTTGACCCCTTTAGGATTCATTGATTTTTTTACATAAACTATAATAGAAATTTTTTTATTCAATTTTGCGTTTTTTTTTTTTTGTATGGGGACCCCCAGAAGGGTGCCATATAAAGTGTTTCTGTTTCGAGTGTAGATAGAATATAGAACATAGATTTTTAATATTAACTACAAAAGCCACTTTTTTGTTACCCCCACAAAAGATCTTTATTGAAGATCTTTACAATAGATGCAATTTCTTTACGTCGAAAATAGCAAATCACGGACATATATCTCATATTTTAGTTATCACAAACCATTAAAATCAGTATTACCAATTGAAGCGCCAACCAATGGCAGTGTAAATATTAAATAAACAGGATATTTTTTTGCAAATTTTGTATTGTATTTCTTTTGAGATATCTCTCTCTCTTTCTCTTTCACAAAAAATATCTCTTGTTATAAGTTTTACTGTAATTTTTTTTTAACTTACGGAGTATTTTTTTTAGAAAATTTTGGGAAATTACACAGTTTTATAAATTTTCCTATACAACTGTTGTTTTAATAAAAGTATAAACACATAAAGTTTATTTTATAGAAACTTATTTAACTTAACTACATTGTACACTGATAAACAAATTTTTAATGTATGTGTCACGACTTTTAGGCAGCCTTGCTCACTTAGTACAAATCACTTCCAAAATATTCTACCTATTCTTGTACGAATTTTAAGTATTCTAGCATCAATACAATCAAGATAAAGAATATTAAACAAAATGCCGCGTCCTCTTTTGCAATAGTATAGGAAAACACCTAACTCATCTCTTAAAACACTTTCAGACTAGAATTCACCTGTTGTTTGATTTTGACTACACTTTGCTAGATGCTTAAAAAATATCTTTCTCTTCATTCAACGAACAAAACAACATGATATTTACATCAAACAATTGTATAAAAAAAAACGCAAATATTCTTACCTCTTTGCTAATATATTAAATTTAAAAATATCCCTTTTTTGAAAAATGTCCCTTAATACTATTGAAATGAAACATCGTTTTGAAACTGCCAATTTTTGACAGTTGAGCGCAATTGAAGCTTAAAAGGCAATCAGAAGTTAAAATTTTTTGTGCAAAGAAATTCAAGATTGCCAAATCGTGAAACTTTGCAAGTATGGAGAAGAGGCGATTGTGTTTTCACCGTCTGGCATTTCAAGAAAACATTAAAAATCTTCTTCGAAAATGGAAAATGCCAACATTGTTAATAGAGCGATGCAGACGTAAAAATTCGCTGTAATAAAATCAAAATAACGTTAAATTTTTAATTTTTTCGGAACTGGTTATAAGTAATAATTCATTTGGATTAAATTAACAAAGAAGATATCAATATCCTTATCCCAGACGGCGAGTTAAGCCTGGTTTTCACTATGTCAATTTCAATGACAACAATCACTGATGTCAGTAGGCATCTTGATCATATGACGTCAAATGCGTTTTCATTGAAACCCAAAAACTGACATAAAATCGAATGTCAAAGACTGACGTTGAATTTATGTATCAATTGATTGCCATACTGTTTACACTTTCGATGTTATTTGAGAAATGACATCGGCTTGTTCAGTTGTGCTTTTTTCATCAACAGCTGATGTTTTATATTTCAGATTGTTGGAAAATGTTTCTTTTTGGTGAAATTTATAAAATACTGTTCATTTTATTAGATTAATAGCAAAAGTGCACTTAAACATAGATTATCACAGTGGCCGGTGTTGGTTCAAAAGGCACCATCGGCACGTTCTATCGCAAGATACGTCTTCAAGATTCGCGCAAATGACAAATTCCTGGCAAAGCGACCGCAACAACGTAAATCCCGAAAATGCGTCCTGCAACAAATCCCTTGTAAACAACACCAGCGATAATCTCTGTTTAAGTGCACTTTGCCAGCAGTGAAACAAAAAAAAAAATGAAAACAAAAATTTTTTTTTTTGTAGGCAACAACTATTTTGTGTCAGTTGTTGCCTACATGTTGGAATTTCAATTTTTCTTGTCATACAACGATATTTTGATTAACTAGCAAAATTCTATCTGTTCTCACTTGTTTGTGATTTTATATGACAATCAGTGACAATCAATTATTATATATGACAACAAATGTAAATGACAATACGTTTCCATTAGATTGACAACATTTGTGATTGAAAACTGACCTAGTGAAAACCAGGCTTTAGATGTTCAGATTGTATTTAAAAGTATATTGAAATAAATGAAATTGAAAATAGAAGAAATAACGAATTCCTTGAATAACACTTTTGTGGGTTGGTTCGTATTTTTTTAAACTTAATGCTACATTTGAATGAGTTGATTTAAGTTTTTTGAGTTCTCAATTTAAAATGAATTGAAATGTTCTTAATACCAGTCCGTAGATCCTAATATTACTCACAACGAAGTCAGCACGACTATTCAAACAAACTCAATTTTCGGAGTAATTAAAACGCACAAACAGAGTTAAATATAGTTTTTACTGCTTTGGCAAAATACCATACACGAAAAGAGTAAAAATAACCCCGAATATGGCCTTATTTACTTCGTTGTTTTTTTGGGAGCAAGAGTGTGGCAAAAACCCAGGTTTGTCCATTTCGAGACGATCACATGAATTGGACCTAACCACAGCCACATTGCACCGTATTTTCCATAAAGATCTTGGCCTACATGCTTATAAGGTGCAGTTGACCCTAGTTGACGGCGCCACATGCAAATATTTTCTATCAAAATATAAAAAAGTATGCGTGTTAGCTCCGACGCGCGACTAGAGTTAACTCCTTAAGATCGGTTACCTTAGAATTTGAAATATATATCGCTTATTTCGTGCAAGACCGTACCGATAAATATACAAAAATATGCATACCATATCTTTAATTTGAGTGAATTCCAGACCGATTTGCTGTTAATTGACAGTTTTACAGATACTTGTGTTGTTTTGACTTTTAGCAATTTCTTCACATTTTTGTAGCAATAACGTTTCATTTCTATTTATACCAAAATTTAATTTATAATTAATTTATTAACATTTTTTGTAGTAATAAAGGTTCAACTCAAAAGTGACATCTCTCTAGCTCAAAATTATGTTATCATATTCCCAACCAACAAAATGATTCACTTATGATATCGTTTACGAATCGCTTTCTCGTACATTTCATTCACTAGCAATAATCATATACGATTCACTTGTAATATCGCGGACGGGAAAAATTCCTTCTTCGTAAACGATCTGTTAAGACTGACAAAAGCAATTCGTGAATGAATTGCCAAAACTAAAAAAATACGTTCGCTAACGAATCCCAGAAATACAAGAAGCAATTCGTTAAAGAATCGTCAATTTTAAAAGAAGCCATTCATTAACAAATATTTAAAAAAGCAATTCGTTTCCGAATCACCAAAACTTAAAAAAGCAAAAAAAAAAATTAAAAAATTTATAAAAGTTCAGGTTCTTCATTTAGTCATATATGTGTTACTTCAGTTATACATGTATGATTTGTTTATTGTAAAACAAATTCAATTTTTAGAATTTTTATTTTGTTTGTAATTTAATTTTTTCTCGATTCTATCTTTCGCATTTTGAATAAATTTCTTTGACGTTTCGTCCACCAAGTTTAAAGATTCTTGGGGAAATTTATTTTGGAGTGCTCCTGAAAATTCAGAAAAAACAGATTATTTTCGTACGCATAAGAACATTGCTAAAAATACAAGTAATGACACGTTAATGAATTACTAAAAATGAGGGAAGCGAATTGTTATCGAATCGCTGAAATTGAAAGAACTGATTCGCTAGCGAGCCACAAAAATATTGAAAGGCGATTCGGTAGCAAATCGCTGGAACAAAAAAAGAAATTAGTAGTGGCAATAACAATTTCAGGTGGGCTAAAAACATCTTAAATGCTATTTAACAAAGCATACTTTTAATCGGTGTTTTCTTTAACGATTCGTTAACCTCGCCACAATGCTTATTGGGATTGTAGCAAAATCGTCAGAGCTCAAATTTTTGGAAGAAAATATAATGCCCTTTGACCTATAATGACCTTTACAATAAATGTTCGTGATGTCATTTCATAATTTCAGTTGGTGCTTTAATTGGTAATACTGATATTAATGGTTTGTGATAACTTAAATATGAGACATATCGCGACATGAGAACCTTCTATCTGTCTTTTTCAAAAACGTTTAGAAGAGCATTGTTAAAGTTTGGAGCCATTTTTATACTATTTAAATAATACATATGAAAATTACAACACGGGACAAATCAAATTCATTTCTTTATTAGAATATAAAATTTGTTTCATAAAAACGTTAAAAGAGAACATAAGAAATTAACGTTTTTAATTAAAGGTTTCAGATAGAACTATTTGGAACTCAAACTTAGCACATTTTCAAAAACAATTCATAAATATAATTTCTTTTTATACAATTACAAAATTATAAAATAAGCATAAGTAATATAAGAATTATTCAAATCTTTGCTGCAATATCAAAGTAAATGTAAATGTAAAATGTAAATAAGGTAAGATAACAAATAAAATAAGTACTATTTAACGTAAGCCTGCACACACCTGTCTTTCGGGACTCAAAAATTCAATTTTATTTTTTCTAATGAGGTCATGCAACTAAAAATTGTGTTATAAAACTCTATATCTATGAAAGGCATCAACTTTTCAAGTTATTTTCTTTGTCTTTAGTTAATGTTGACTTAGGTTTTTCTTTATTAGCAGCCGAAAGTGTTGGATTGGAAGTGTGGAGAGTCACTTAATTTTTTAGTGTCGAAGTATTTTTTCATTCTTTGGAATTATGGCTGAGATTATAACCTACATCGAATATGTCACATTTCTTAAAAGTAAGCTGAGAAACTTTGGTAAATGGAACATTACTGCAACTGAAAGTTTTTACTGGCGGTTGAAAAAGTCACTGAAGCTCACCTCTATGCTATGGTAAGGATTTTTGTTGTAGGCTACCAGTAAAACTCGTAACAAGGACACAGGTGACCAAACTTCAGTCAATTTTAGTCTTTTTTCAATGTTTGAATGGATGTTGCCTACTTCCTTAGACACCCGAAAATGTCGTTGGCTGCAGACAGAACCACATAGTTCTCCGTGCTACTACTTTATCAATATTTCCAATTTCATTTGGAATTCATCAATTCAAGTTGTTTTTTTTTTACATTTGAACATTTTTAGGAAAACTAACTCAAACAATTTATTCCATTTTTGGAACAGTATTAAAATTGGTTGCAGACGGAATCTTCTGGGACTAAGTGCATCCACTTTTTTGCAGATAGAACTTATTAGCTCTGTTAATATTTCAAAAATTATAAGTAAAAATAATAAAAGTAAAAATTATAAGTAAAAAATAAAATAAAAATCATTACAAAGAGAAAATTTCAATAATAAAACACAAAAGTGAAAAAAGCTAGATGGAACCCTCTGGTTCTCACTTCACGATATGTCTGTGATTCGATATTTTCGAGATAACGTGAAAAAATTTGAATCTTTTGTTGTCCCGGATTTAGTTTATGATTCATTGGGATTTTTCATATAAAAAGAGTAGTGAGTGATTAAAGTTTCTTATGGTTATGTTATGGTGGCGGTCGTATGATCCCCGGTCACGTCCTTTTTTACGCTCTTTTTTCGTTTGACGAGCTCAGTGACCAACCAGTATGTTATGCTGACGGTCATGATCCCTGAAAAATAATACACTTTTTTCTACTTTTAATATTTTATCAATCGATGAGTGTTGCTATTAAGCAGGTTTTAATATTGCTTTCATACATTTCGTACTAAAAGTGTACTATTTTTATACTAAAACACAAATATTGTTCAAACACTGCTTTGATTCCGTTATTTGGTATGGACAGCCGAATCATTTGGTGACCATTGTGGTCAAAATTTATTCGTTCGCTCACTTTCTCAAATTTCTGATTTACAAAGAAACAACAACAATTCATGACCGAGACTTGCTTATGACCGCCACCATAGCAGTACGTAACACTAATTCATAAAAATTAAAATCAGACAAATAACAATTATGTTATTTTTCTCTATGCTGCTAAATACGGTTACATAAGACATTCTCAAAATAATGGAGTCACAAAATTTTTAAATGAAGTCACGGTTCTTTGTTATTTCACTGTTCTGTTCAAAAACCTCTAAAATCAGGCAGTCAATGATAGCAGTGCCCGGTACGTTAAGCTCGTGTGTTCTTTAAAAAAAAATGTGAAAACCCTTTGTATTTTTTTTTTGATTAAAATTACCATTTGTTATGAACTGCTTTTATTTTAACCACCTTATTTTTGAGTAGTATTAAAAAAATTAATAACCTGGAAAACCTAAATTTATTTAATTTTTGTTTTAATTCCTCTATTTTGAATTAAATAAGCATATTTTGAAAATAAAAACATTTACTGATTTTTCTAAAAACACTCTCATTTTTAATTTGTTTGTCTTTATGCTAGCACTGCTATTTTTTTGACCGCAGTTGTACATGCTGAATGAAGTATTTTGTTAACACTCTATATCACTCCCTATAAAATGTTTGTTTATTTATTTATTTATTCATTAATTTCGTCAAATCAAGTACAAACTCTTACAGACTACTTAAATAACTTAATTATATACATTTGATTATTCGCGATAACATCCAAAAAACTTTATTTTATTATTATTTATTATTATTAATACCAAATGATAACTATTACATATTTCACAAAATTTTTACAAACTTAGAATGATTCGGATACTTGTCTGTAGCTATCAGGGCTAGTATCGGCAAGCTATCTGATATGAAAGTACATAAATATAATTAAAAACAAGAGCTAGAGAAATGACTCAGGATCCGCGGGATTGTCATACCCGACATTCCATAAGGGAATGCCCTGCGGCAAAGTTAAAAAATTTAGAGAAAATATTATAAATTTATTTTTTGTTTTTTTGTTTTTTTTTTAAATTCAATTTTAGTTCATGAGCTATATATGAATTCGTTTCTAAAGGAGTATACTCCAAAAATATATTTATTTCCAATCTAATTCAATTTTTTTTCAAGAGAACTTTTGATCGTATCTCTATTATATTGAGAATACAAACCAGTGCGCGTCGTTTACAAAATTATACCCGCTACCGCCATCACCCACACAACACTCACTTTGCTGCTTCAAGTCTTTTACATTGATTTATTCACAAATTATTAGGTCTGCTTCCGTACTAACTTCAAGTAATTGTAATAGAATAGAGAGTAACATTCTGCAAGTTATTCTTCTCTCGAGCTTAAAAAATTAGTAAAATAACTCATTCAAGCAACTTTAAGTTACTTAAATCGAGTACGGGAACAGACCTATTGTCTGAAGATTAGATATTAAAGCACATGGTGTGTCGGTTTGCTTGTCTGTCGGTATTTCTGACAGTTTCACGTTCTGTTCATAATTGCCATTTATACGCCATTCGTTTGCTATGCTTTTTTGTTTGTTTTTTTATGTGTTTGTTGTTTGTATGTATGCAAATATATGTGTATATATGTGTTTGTTTAATGTTTCTTCGAGGTTTTTGCTGTTTTTATTTATTTTATTGGTCTTGTAGTTATTGTATTGTTAAGATTATATTTTTTTTATATGTGGTGGTTTTTTTATGTTGTTTTTGAAATAGGGGTCATGACCGTTTAATAACATTTTATGAAGTATGTAGTTTTTTTTCCCATTTTTATTTTGTTTTATACTTGTTGCTTTTTAGAGCATGGCATATAATTTGTTGTCTATGTCGTTGTTGTTGTTGTTTTCTTGATGAATAATAAAAATGTGGGATTAGTTTAATAAGAGAATAAATTAGCTTTTAAAATGAGGCAAATAAAGAGAAGATCGTTTTAATTTCAACAACGATTTTGTGAATAATTCATTAAGCTAGTTTGAAATTATAACAACTGAAGAAGAAAAGTCTCAAATATTTGGTATACCTTTTCATTTTGTTTGTCCTTAAGTATCAGATATGTTTTAAGCTTCTTATAATCCATCCACACATTCATATCTTTTGGCGTATTGGCAAGCATACCTGCGGAAGAGTTGGACCCATTTGAGGCTGTTGGATTTGGTGGAGCTGCTACTGCTGTAACCATTTTGGCAGCTGACGCACTGCCACCATCGCAGTCCGTCATAGTTTGTTTTTTATTTGCAATAACAGGTTTTTTATTAACTTGTTAAAATGTTTAATCATTGATCACTCGATTTAACTTGAATATAATAATCATTTATGCGGCGAAAATGCATTCAATATTTTTGCACTATATCCATGAATTCAATTTTTGTCTTTTATAGAAAAATTTACAAGTTATTTTTAACTCGGAGTACACCAGAGCGCACCGTAACTGTTTATGTATCCGTTACACAGCTATAATTAAAATTAAAAATAAAATGTTCGTGGAGAAGTACACCGACCGACACAACTCAGCACATTTATGTGCTGTTTAGCGTTTTAACTCATTTGTGCCCAGACTTTGTTTTTATAGTTTTTATCTACACTAATACGTACGAAGGTACGATAGGCAAAACTAGAAAAAAAATTAACGTTATTTTTCATGTGTTCTTTTTTTTCACAGCACATAATAGGTTAATAGCACGGTCATTCAAGCAATGATGTCTCGGAGTTAAAGTCTCGGTGCTTGACGCATTCCGATGATGCATTGCCACCGTTTATAACCACAATTGTTACAAATAACCACAAATGGAACAAATGCGCGGACAAGCTATACTTTTCTGAATCTAACTAATAAAAATGTGTTTTTTTTTTGTTATAGTTATTTGACGGCAATAATAACTTTGCTTAATTGAGACAAAAGGAACAAGCATTTCAGGAAACCGCAATGGATCATTTCACTAAAACTTTTTTCTAGTCGAACATAATCTGAGTGGGCTTGTGGGCAATAATAATCCCTTTAGAGTGGGCAAAAAACACACCTGTTTAAAATTTTTTGGTGAAAAATCTTTTAAACTAATTGATAAAAACTTTTCATTATACTTGGTTTAATTTAAGTACATATACTTGTAAAATATAAAATGAAAAAAAAATGTTGTAGCCACTTTTCGTTTGACCTGGCGACGGTTATGAGCGTTTTGTACAAATCACGTTAAAACTAGTACAACACTTTAAATGCATATGGCCCACCAAATATGCACATTTTCAAGAAATAATTTGCCAGCAGTCAAAAGATTAACTCATCACATAGGTGAAGAAATTGAATAAGAGACCAATACCTGCGGCCAATATCTAAAATGGAATCTATACTGTACAATATTAATAATGGGATATATGTAATGCGACCAACCGTACATATTTAGCAGTACAGTACTAAGGCCTTTTCCACATGGAGAAATTGAAAAGTAATGCAACTACAACGCAACAGCTTAAAAAGTTTCAAAACACTTAAATTTTAAACTGAACTGCAACCTACGCTTTCAGATGAGCAAGTCACGTTGCAACGCAATATTGAATAATTCACAACAACACAAACACTTATTTAATAGAAGCTTTGTTAAATAGATATAAAAATAAATTGATGATAAAAAATTATGTTTCTCCACTTCCTGCACTTATTTCATATTTATTAACTGATTAACTATTTTCGTAGCACACAACACATATCGCAACGTAACAAATCGCCTATTCAAATTGCAGCAAGCCGTGTTGCATGGAACAGGTTGCGAATGTGATGTCAACTTGTTGAGTACAAGTTGTTTCATGTGAAGGTTTCGGTAAAAATACATTGGTTAGCAACTTTTGTTGCAGTTGCATTACTTTTCAATTCCTCCATGTGAAAAAGGCCTTAATTTTCTCCCGTTGCATTGCGTAATTTTTAGTGCACAAAAATATTTCTTTTTATGTGTATTTCTTCTTCTTTTTGACATATAATATAAAAACTGCTTTTCGAAATAAAAAAAGTTATTTCGTACAAACATTCAAATTGATATCAAAGTTATTCTAATCTATAAAAATCAAAACCATTTTGTATAACCACATAGCCCAACTTAAAGACAGACGCAAGTTATTACACAGTACAACACAAAACAGTTTATAGAGAATCGATTATATTTTCATAATTAACATACTTCCTAAAATGGCTGGCGAAAATCCTCTACCTAACCCTCCAAGTGGGTGCCGGCTGGAAGTAACCGCTACAGTGTTATTAATTCCTAAGACGGTGGTTAGCAGAGGGGGTTCTTCCTACTTTATTCTGACTCTTTAATAGTCTCGTATGGCCTGGCAAGAATCCTTTCCATCGGTAGAGGTGTGGTCTGAATCAAGGTATAATGCGACCCGTGCTGGAGGCCCATCTCGGTCGATATCTCTTCTCCTCTCTATTTTTGACCACTCTACTGACAGACTCTGAGCCAAATCTCGGGTTGGATCGGGGTTGCACACGGGGATTTTTCGTTCCCTGAATGTGGACCTGATCCCGTTCGAGGAGCGGTCTCAGAACCTGTCGCTTTAACTCTCATCTTGTTGGGGAGGGGGTGGTCGTACGACCATGATGAATACGCCAAACAAAAAACAACACACAGACGGGCAGTCTTTAAATGCCAACCAGGTGAAGTCTACAGCTAAACCAGACAAGCGGTCCTTAAACGCTACTTTTGGCCAACAGCCTGCAGACGTGCAGTCTCAAAATGCTCCTGCTACAGAATCTAGTGAAGTGGTTACCAAACCTGGCAAAAGTGGAAGTAGCAAAAAGGGTCCGGCTATAAAGACGCCACCCACCAAAAGGACGGGCAATGTTTCTCGGAGAGCAGCGGTAAGGGATCGCATTGCGCGTATTCCCGAAAACCAGCGCACCGAGGATCAGAAATTGTCCTGGAAGTGGGCGGTTGGCATGTTGGAGGAGTCCTAGCTTCTCCGAAACCCAAACTGGGGCCTACAAAGCGTCAGCGATCTCTAGAAGAGGTCCCTATGCCGGGCGCTAAGAATATTTGTGGTAGCACAGCTTTTCAGCGAAATCGCGGCTGGACAAATTTTCATTGCGGTGATAGACAGAAGCGATCCAGACGGCAACATCTTGCCTGATAAATGGAGGAAGGTAGTGGGCAAACTGGCCACTATCTTCATTCCTATTATGAAGGAGTTTCCCAGCAGAGGCCCTTCTTGTCGCGACAGTGGATGGCATCAAGGCCACGTGAAACAAATCGCATGTGCTGACCAAAGGTCTCTAGATCTGTATAAGATCGCAATCTCAAGGATTGGTGAAGTATGGCCGGGCGCGAATCTCGCGGTCATTGATAGGAATTTGATCCCTAACAGACTAAGAGCGCGTTCCCGGGTCCCTGTCGAACATTCTGACCTTGAGAAAAATAATCCTTGAGACTATAAGGTTGGGAAATCATGGCCTACTGACAGCAAACTGGAAGGTGACACGGGTTGATGAGCCGAAGGGGTACTTTAGGTCGGTAACATTCGTAATCAACCAGGAGTCCCTGGCCTTCTTGCCATCAAAAGGTTT
This sequence comes from Dichetophora obliterata, assembly GCA_963920525.1. Lineage (NCBI taxonomy): Eukaryota > Metazoa > Arthropoda > Insecta > Diptera > Sciomyzidae > Dichetophora > Dichetophora obliterata. Next base: position 179,277,934 of record OY986437.1, on the reverse strand, counting down.
CGTGGTGGACTATGGTTTCTCATCCATAGAACCAAGGGTCTACAAGAAAGATGAGGCGTTATTGGAGGAAGAGCAGGCTTCCAAACCAATTAAGAACGCACCATCTCCTCAAACCTGCCCCCCTGCACTGGAACCGGAGGGCGTAAGCTCCGTGATGGAACTGGCGCTTACATTCCGGCTATCCTCCTTGGAGGACAACCTCCTTAAGTCGGACGAGGAGTCTGACGCAACTGTGGTGGAGGTTGATTTAGCTACTAACAGCTAAAATGCTGAAAGTAGTACAAATTAACCTCAACCACACCAAGGCTGCGTCCGCCAGCCTGATTCTCCGTCTCAGCAAGGATGGATATGACATCGTCCTGATCCAGGAGCCGTGGCAGTCTGCGGCCTGGTATGAGGACTCAGGACTCTAAAATACACGCTAGTATATACTAGATCACAAGGTAAACCAAAAGCGTGTATTTTAATTAAGAAAAATTTGAGTGTATTTACTCTTTCTAATTTCAGTAACAAAGACACAGTGGCTATAAGCGTCGGGATGGGCCAGAGTAGATTTTGGCTCGTCTCAGCATACCTCGCGCACGACCACGAAGTCCTCCCAGAAGACATCTTTAAAAATTTGGTCTTCACGGCAGCATCAAAAGCAAAGAGCCTAATTATCGAATGCGATGCAAAAGCTCATCATGTGATCTGGGGTAGCTCAGACACCAACAAGCGGGGTGAGTCTCTATTTGATTTTATCCTTACAAGCAATCTTAATATAAGTAATGTAGGTAATGAACTCACCTTCATTATAAGTAATAGGCAGGAAGTTCTAGATATTACCATTGCCTCTGACCATATATCTAATAGGGTAAGAAACTGGAGAGTTTCTAAGGAACACTCCTTCTCAGACCATAGATATATTATCTTTGATGTTGATAACCATGACACGAGATCATGCGTATTTCGCAATGTTAAACAAGTCAACTGGGATCTTTATAAAAATACATTAAGAACAGATCTCTCAAATGAACAACCTAATCGTCCTTCCAATAAACAATCTTTAGACAACTTAGTTGACAGTCTCACTAACTCGCGAAATAAAGCTCTAGATACCACTTGTCCGCTAAAAACATTGAGGGGGAAGCAAAAGCCTCCTTGGCGGAATCAGAAAACTTTTCAATAGGGCAAAGACCATAAAATCCACAGATATGTGGTCAAATTATAAAACAGCTCTCAAAGAATATAAGAATGAATTACGAAAAGCACAAGGACAGTCCTTCTGGGAAAATATCTCACAGACCTCTGAGGCGTCAAGGCTTAGGAAAATTCTAGCTAAGGTTCCCTCCAATCCAAGCTTCATGAAAAAGGAAGATGGTATTTGGACCACCAGCAGTGAGGAATCTCTGAATGTTTTAGTGGAAATCCACTTTTCGGGATGTTCAGAGATATGTAACGCTCCAATTCAGAAATATCAGTTACCATCTGTGAACAGATCTCTAAAAATACTCTCACAAACAAAGCTCGAATGGGCAATCAGTAGCTTCAAACCATTTAAGTCACTAAGAGCAGATGGTATAGCTCCCATAGATATTCAAAAGTCGTATGGCATCATTAAGGAGCGGCTTTTGCTGATCTACCAAAGCTGCCTTGACCTAAACCACATTCCCAAGCGATGGCGTAACGTGAAGATTATTTTTATACCTTAGGCAGGCAAAAGCTCACACGCAAACCCAAAAGACCTTTGACCAATTAGTCTCCCATCTTTTCTTCTAAAAATCCTCGAGAGATTAATTGACATTCACTTGAGATCCACGATTGAAAAGAAGCCATTATCTCTAGCTCAACATGCTTATACCAAAGGCAAATCAGTGGAAACAGCTCTCCACTCCGTAATTTCTATCATTGAAAAATCCCTCCATCTGAAGGAGTATACAATGATAGCTTTCATTGATATAGAAGGAGCCTTTAATAACGTCGAGGCAAGAGCTATCACCAATGCGCTGACGGAGCTTGGGGTAGATGCCGCACTGATAGCACTCATAAATCAAATGCTAGTTGGCAGGATTACAAGTGCAAAATTTGGAGCGGCATCCACGTTAAGATCTGTACCAAGAGGAGCCTCCAGGGAGGGGATCTTTCGCCTCTACTCTGGAACTTAGCAGTAAATGAACTGTTAGTTAAACTAGAACTAGAGGGGTGCAGGGTGATAGTTTATGCCGATGACGTTGCTATTGTTACCTCTGGAAAATATATATCTACTCTTCGAGACATTATGCAAAACTGCCTAAATACTCTAGTCAACTGGGCTATCAGCTGTGGGCTCAGCGTTATTCCTAATAAAACTGAGTAAGTGATTTTCACCAGAAAACACAATGTACCTCTTATTAGTCCTCCTAAACTGGGAAAAACAAGACTTAGCTTCTCAGATCAAGCAAAATACCTGGGCCATATACTGGATAGGAAACAAAACTGGAAGCCCAATCTGCTCGAGAGTGCCAAAAAAGCGAATATTGCCCTATTCTCATGCAAAAAGGCGGTAGGTAGCAAATGATGCTTACAACCAAGTGTTACTCACTGGCTATATACAGCAGCTGTAAGGCCAATCTTGCTATATGGTGCTATTGTCTGGTGGCATGCACTCGAAAAACAGATTTACCTTAACCTTCTCCGTAAAGTTCAAAGATCAGCGGAACTGTGCATCATTGAAGCCCTAAGAACCACTCCCACAGACGCATTAGAAAAAATGCGCCATCTTACACCACTTGATATCTTAGCTAAACAGATAGCCGCTAATACAGCCATCCGCCTAGACGCCACCTCCCAGTGGAAAGAAGGTCCACTAGAACATTCTTGCATTAGAAAATTTCTCCCTCCCTTACCTAGGTCCATTGACTACATCACACAAAAACTATCCTTTGAAAGGAAGTTCGATGTATCCATTCCCTCTCGAGAAGAGTGGGAACTAAAAAACCGTTTACCTCACAATGTCATTAAGATCTTTACTGATGGATCAAAACTAAATGGCAAAGTAGGTGGAGGAGTCTACTCAGAAACATTAAGCATTAATTTAGCCTTCAGGCTCCCTGACCACTGCAGTGCATTTCAAGCTGAAACCGCTGCTATACGTGAAGCGTTAACTTGTCTTCAGGTAAATAAAATATCTTCCATGGATATTTGCATACTTTATGACAGTCAAGCCGCTTTGAAAGCCCCAGAAACTGTTGAAATAACATCTTAAACAGTTCTTAACTGACGCAGATCTCTTAACGAGATGGCAGAGCAGCTCAAAAGCCTTCTATGCTGGATTCCTGGACATAAGGATTTTCTAGGTAACTGTAAAGCAGATGAACTCGCTCGTACAGGTACTACCCAGCAGTTGTCTTTAGACAAGACAAACCTTGGTATTCCTCACACCACATTTAAACTCCTTACACATGAGTTATCCTGCATCAAAACCAACAATATATGGTCAGCAGGTAACACGTGTAATATAACACGGCAGATCCGGCCTAAACTCAATCTTAAGCGTTCAAAAGAACTAATTTCTCTCAGTAGAGACACCACATTAGCACCATGATAGGAATCCTGACTGGGCACTGCCTCATTGGCAGGCACGCTCAAAGATTAAATATACCCCACAACGACAATCTACAGAACACTTTCTCTGCACTTGCCCACCGCTGGCTCAAAAACGTTTTCTTCACTTAAATAACTGGTTTTTCAAAGACCTCGAAGAACTCTCGGAAATATCGGTATACCGAATCCTAATCTTTGTAAACAGCTCAAGCTGGCTTAAATAGAGAATGGGAATCAACCCTGTGGTACCACAATGGGCCTCATTGGCCTAAGTGTGTCGCAGTTGAGGCAGCCACTTTGACCTAACCTAGCCTAGTTCCTAAAATTGGCAAATGGGTGGGTGGCAACGCATGTGATGACTAAGAGCGAATATAAGAACGAGCTAGGAGGAATATTGAATGCTTAATACTAATACTGGGTTCTGTAATAAATTTTTGAAAATTAAATTCTTCGCTCACTAACAAAATTAAACAATAACATTTTAAGAGAATTTACATACTTTAATGTGTTCAGTGAAAACTTTCCTCATTATTTTGTGTAAATTTTGGTGTCAGTCAAGAAAAATGGAAAAGATCTGCCAAAATTAGAGTCTTCTATTGGGCTCTTAAGGCCCCACAGCTTTTAAACAAGACCATAGGGCGAGGTCATAAGTTGGAAAACCAATTTCGTTTTTCAAAAGACTTTATACAAAGCAAGGAGAACAACGATTTTGTTTTAATTAAAGATAAAAAAAACAAAATTTACAATTGATGAGCATAAAAAGATCAAAATTTGTAAATTTAGTGTTGTGATTCTTTTGTAGTTAGGGTGCGGTTTTATTCGGGTTCAAAAGCCTTTAACACTCCTTTTTCCACCGCATAATGTTTTAAACCCGATCGAAGCATAATTGAATTGTTTATTTCAAAAACATAATTAATAACAATTTTTTTCAAACATCCTTAAGCACAAATTATTTAAATATTTTCTTCTGACACTGACTACGAAAGTATGATGTCTTAAAAATTATATTTTTTCAACACACAAATAACGATATTTTAAATATTTTTGCGAATGGGTGCTGCAGAGGTAGTCACAGAAAAAAATTTTCAATATCGTGCACATGGGCATTAGTGCCGATTAGTATAGTTTGCATAAGAAATCGAGACATTATTCTTAAACCCTTATTCTTAAACCCGAGCTCGCTCTCAAAACGACGTCGAAACAAAATTTTTAAATTCTTCGAATTTTTAATTTCCACGTTGAGATCTGCAGTGGTTGTTCATGTCAATTATTGAGCAAACGTCGTCAAATAAATGTTTAAGTTTTTGATCGTCGAAATTATCTTCGACGACAATTCATTGGTGAAAGTGAGCTCTCGACGACGACATTTACTTGATACGGATTCAAGAATAAGGGCGATTATTTTTGAATTTTCTTTTATGGAAAATATTTAAGTTTGCTTTCTCTATTCTGACATCATGCTTTTTAATTTTCATTTAATTTTTTGCCATTAATATAATAAAATACATAAATATTGAAATAAACATGGTTTTTTTCTGTACAACTCTTATACATGTTGTAAAAATCACTTCAGGGCACTAAGTGCCCAAATATACGGTTAAATAAAAAATTTGGTGTACACGAGCCTATAGTTAAAGGAAAAATCTGGATAAAATCTATACAAGTCAATAAAAACACTCCTTTTCAAACAATGCCGAATAATCTTTGTTTATTGCCATTGACAACATAAGTCAGATGAAATAAGTAGAGTCTTTATAAAAAAATAAAAATATTTGCAATTTTAATAAATTGTGACCTCTTATCTAAAAAAAGCCTGTTTATCAACCAAATCAGTCTAAAGTTTTTGAGTAAATGGTTCAATTTTGTTGACTTATTTTTTAAATTAAATTCTAAAATTTATTCCAGTGAATGATCAACTTAATTTGAAGGGCTTATTGCAGAAACATGATAAGCCACATAATATCAAAAACTGATAAGTACCTTATCATGGCTTTGTAGTTCAGTAGTTTGCTGTGGTTGCATCTAAAATCAAATCCTTTGCGAATTAACGTAAATCAGATAACTATTCCGATTTTTAAATTTTGTTGCATCAGGTTATGCAAGAAACACCGATAGTTGTGTTTCTACTTCTATCTGTAACTTATTACTGATCAAGAAAATCAAGAGTATATAGTATAGAGTATATAGTATATAGAGTATGAATGCGTGAAAATAGAAATAAAAATAGAAGTGAAAAAATCCAAAACATCAAATCTTTATTATCCTATATTTCACCAATACACCATTCCTTTTTTAAAACATTTAAATCAACAAACATAGAAAACGAACAGGAAATTCCAGAAATTGTTTAAGGATTATAAATTGTTTCGTTTTTGTTGAAAATAAATTTTATGCAAAAACATGATAACTCATGTTTTAGAAGGCGAATAATATCGAATAATTAAAAGTATTAAAAGTACGATTACATGGAACGTCTATTTTATAAAATTTTTTGAAGATTCAAATGCGATTATTTCAAAATTTGTATGTTGTGTCTTATCATGTTTCTGCAATAAGCCCTTCATTAGGTAGATTTTTAAATTTTGAAGAAATTTGGAATGCATGCGGATTTTTGATAAAACAACAACTTTTGTTCAAGTCAATTATGATATTTGGGTTATTATCTATATAGACACTGTTTGAAAAATTTTATGCAGCTCCCTTTGAGACTATTGGATAACCTGAAATATACTAAGTTCAAGAAAGTCCGTCAAAATTCGTTAAGTTGTGAATGACACAGGTTTTAATCATTTTAAATAATTCAATTTGCGGGACTTATGTTCGATTTCAAAAAGTATTCAATTTAAGGCTTGAATAGCTACGGTTAGCAAAGTTTTATGAAAAAGCGTTTAATAAATAACTCAACTTCAGTGTATCAGTGTCAGTGTTCTTTTTTCGATATAATAAAACAGTTTTTTTTTTCTTTATAGATTATCAAACGCAACTATTTATAAGTTGGCATAACAATTTATAAACTAAAAATATATATTAAATGTATGCACAGAGTTAATGAGCTCATAATGACGACAAAGCTGCATTTTACACGTCATTCAAATAAGTTAAGAATATGGCGTTTTTTGTTCCCATTTACAATTTCTGTCATGTTCAATCACATTCGATCTGTAGCTCGAGTTTTAAAAAATGCAATTTTTTATGTTTTTTGAAAGTACAATATATTAAAATTATGCTGAATAAATTTGAGACAAAAATTCAAAATATTAATGAAGTTATAATACATAATCGAGAGCGCCTTATATTGCGCGCTGCTGTGTATTGTTTAAACTTTAAAAACGTTTTTCGTATTATAAAAATAAAATGTTTTATTTTACCGTTTAAGATACAAGGAATAACATATAAAAATACTGAAACGATTGTATTTTATTTTTTTACAAAGTTACGTCATCATAATAGCAAAACCTTCATAAATTAAAAAAAAATAAATAAACAATATTTAAATTAGATATTTTACACATAAGCTTTGATAATTAAAATATACTCTGCGTCTCAAATTATAAATATTTGGATCAAAACTACGCCCTAAAAAGTGACGTCATCAAAATAAAACAACATTACAAACTTCGAATATACTAAACAACGGCTGTGTGGGTATTTTAACTTCGGTTAAGTCGAAGATAATTTATTACTAATTTAAGATTTTTGTTCGAATCAACGTGTTTTGGTAAATTTATTGCTAAAATGTCAAAACGCAAGCAAACGTTATTAAGCGATCAAAAGAATCGAAGACATAAATAGATTAATTGAAAAATTGTTTTCGTACAATAAGATGTTTATGTATCTTATTTATATTTGTAACTTTTAAGATTACTCTGAATTAACCAGCACATTAAACACTACAAAGCGTGCAAAATTATGGTGTTAGTACATAATTTAGTGGGACAAGATATTTCAATAAATGGGACATTTAGTGGTCGAAAAAACAAACAATCGGATCCGATCACGCAACGACTTTGTGTCACCGAAAAAGTGTAGACCCAATTTTATGGACTTACCAACCACTACACCATACATTTTCTTTCATATATAAGCCCGACATATTAAAATATTCCTCCCAAAAAATATTACTGGTTGCGCCTCTGGTCGGCTGGTTAACATCATTCTAACTGTAGAGAGAGCCAGCTTTACTGACCTTCAAGGAAAGAGCACACACTGTCATATAATTACATTTGGAGATTTTTTTTAAACACTGTGATTAATCTTAACATACTCTGACAAAGCCGACCTCATCTTTGCTGTCAACATTTGGTGTGCATCCAAGTTCTTCCAAAAACTCTTTCAGGTTTGTTTTTAGTGCTTCAGAAGTGCAAAAGAGATGCTTGAGTTCTGTTATTTCTAGTGTCCGACCGAATATTCGGTTTCGGTTACGGTTACTGCCAGTTTCCGCTCTTTTTGTCAGTTTCGCCTAGTTTCGGCTATATGGCCTCAATATGGCCGAAAAGTCGAACCTTTTAGTAAAAGTCTTTGCATCAGTCATTTAATTAAAAAATTATGAATTCGTCTATAATTTGATTTATCGTGTTAACGCAAAACATTTTGGTTAATTTCATGCGTTCGATACTATCATTTTCGATTTTATCATCTCTATTGCAATTAATATTAAAGTCTTATAGTTACTGAAGCCAAAAATTGATAATTAAACTTCGAAATATTTCTATTTTTATAACATTAAACTTAAAAAAAAAAACAAAAAAAAACCTTGTTTTGTGTGTACGTAAGATATGCAATACGTTTGTAATAAAACATAAAATAAAAAATTTCTTATTTATTATTATAGTAAACTTCAATCGATAATCACAACAACCACGAACCTCCCCGAAGTGCCAAACCTATCTAAAACCTCTTCCGTCCTCTGGGATGCGGCAACCGATTTGAGAGTGCAAACCAACAACGAGCTTGATAGCTCTGCCTGCGATATTAGCATTAACCACAACCACCACTCACCGAAGGGCCACCCTAATCATTTAACCTGGCACATGCCAAGGACTACTGACTGCCAAACAAAGTCTTTGGTCTGATCTCACTGCACACTGAAAGCATACTACGAGTACTACTAGTTTTACCTCATCACTGCTCCAAACTGGTGGCCAATCAAAACATAAAAGAACACCCTTTCAGGACAGAAAATCCAAAGAGTTTTACGTAGACACTTGCCGTGTGGGGTTAACTCTGCGTTGCTCCATAGCATGAAACCGAAATATTGCAAAAAAACCTCTTCCGTACTCTGGGGTACGGCATCCGGTTTGAGAATGCCAACCTACACCGAGCTAGGCAGCTCTACCTGCGATATAGGTGATAAATACACAGCCACCCCGAATCTCCCCGTAGCTGACCAAATCAGTCAACCTGGCGCATGCCAAGGGCCAACTGACTGCCCGTGCGTGGTCCCAACTTTTAAGTCTTTGGTCGGACCTCGTAGCACACTAAAAGCGTACCAGTTTAAGCTCGTCACAGCTCCGGACTGGTGGTCAATACCCGTTCAGGACAATAGGTAATTTATAACAATTTTTGACTTTTTTATTACAATTTATAACAATTTTTGACGGTCGTAACACTTGATTCAACTCGGAGTCTGTATGGTTGAGCCAATGTGACTCTGAAAAGTTTAACATGTTTGTATTTTGTTTAAAAATTAATGTTTTTGGTAATGGACTTTTTTGTTAATGGATTTTTTTATGGATTTTTTTTCATTCTATCTTATTACTTTAATCGAGTAAAAGTGAGAAAAAATAATTTAAACGAGAACACCCCAGTTGGTGTGAGTTATACTTAATGTGACCAACCGTACTCCTTTTGGGACGTTTTACTTCTTTTTTGCTCGCTGTACTTCTTGTATCGAAGTACGCAAAAAGTACTTATTTTTACTTGTTGTACTTTTTTGACATCTTTTTAACAATTTTTTCATAAATCAAATCACAATACACATCTCTAGCTACTGCAAAAGTTTGTTTTATATCACTATCTTCTTTAACTGGACAAATTTATTTTCTTTTTTCACTTACTTAATTTAACACTGATTTGTTTATAATTATTTATATCAAAGAAAAGTCCTCGGAAAAAGGTGTGTTGTTTGGGGGAAGCCCCCAGCCCTACGTATTCATCTTAAATAAAAAAATCAAAGACAAAATCGTTCTGCAGTCAAAATTGTACTACAGTAACCTATATGTATGTTTATTTAAAAAAACAAATCAAAGTGGCGGTCTTGTGAAAAAAAATGTAAAATCGAACACGAAGTTTTCGAAGAAGGTCTGAAACATTCAGAGTATATTTTTGAGATATTTCTATAGCGAAAAATTAAAAAAGAAATTGATTTTTGGAATCCGGCACACTGGACTATTACCTTAGCCCATTAATGACAACGTATGACTGCAAAACTTTTGCTTCCAACAGTGTGAGAAAGTCAAAAGTATGCTTTTTCCAAAAAAGTTCTAAAATTGACATTTAAAGCCTTTTTGTTTATTTTTTCGCACCAGTTCTTGCAGTATTTTAAACAAAAGTGAAAAATGCCACTCAGATATTTTGTTTTATAAATATTAAGAAAAAAGAAAATATAATTACAAAAGTGTTTTAGGCCTACGTAGCCTACGCTACGAAATGAAAATTTTCCAATTTTTTTTTTCTAAGAGTTTTTTTGTTGCTTTATTAATCTACTTACAGATCCCTTATACGTTTATGATCAGACGCTTCGCCACACTCAAATCCTTTGAATGTTTTTTAAACTTCAGATTTTCCATCTTTATTTCCATTGTTTATACAAATTTATGCTAAAAATTTCAAACCATAAACTTAACGGGTTCTGTTAGTGAGCATTAATGAGTAAATTCTAAGCTGGATCTAATTTTTAATCTCTTATAAATAAAACTTCTTGTTCAATAGATTTATTCATGCATCTTTTCATATTTTTTTTCGTGGTTGTACTTCTTTTTTCGTACTTCTATACTTATTCTATTTACTTCTTGTGTACTTTTTTTTAAGTCTGCGTGTGTACTTTTTTTTGCTTTGAAAATGTTCGTCAAATTAGTTATACTAATTATACCATACGAACGCCGGGCTTAATCGATTAGGTTTAATTCAATTTTTGAATTCAACAAATGTTCAATAGATCTTGAAGTAGAAGATTTAGTTCAGAAATTTATAGTTCAAGTTATGCAATCAATATACACTTAATACAATAAACATTTTCACACACATAAGATAAAAAAATCAATAATTATCGTTGGATACCTCTACCTAATTTTAGCAATTGTTTAAAAACTTCTTATAAGAATGTTAAGGACAAAAAATAAAAGGACAAATTTTAATATTATACCACCACCGAATTATGATGTGTCCTCAAAGGGTTAAACTGTATAAAATTACTCTACATTTCGCAATCAACCTACAAAATAAAAGTCTTAAGATTTTTAAAAAAAGTCTACAAATATTCCTCAAAGGCTTAAATAGTCTACGACTTTTGAACTTCTTGTATAAATCTATTGAATAAATCTATTGAACTTCTTGTTCAATAGATTTATTCATGCATCTTTTCATACTTTTTTTCGTGGTTGTACTTCTTTTTTCGTACTTCTATTCTTATTCTATGTACTTCTTGTGTACTTTTTTTTTAAGTCTGCGTGTGTACTTCTTTTTGCTTTGAAAATGTTCGTCAAATTAGTTATACTAATTATACCATACGAACGCCGGGCTTAATCGATTAGGTTTAATTCAATTTTTGAATTCAACAAATGTTCAATAGATCTTGAAGTAGAAGATTTAGTTCAGAAATTTATAGTTCAAGTTATGCAATCAATATACACTTAATACAATAAACATTTTCACACACATAAGATAAAAAAATCAATAATTATCGTTGGATACCTCTACCTAATTTTAGCAATTGTTTAAAAACTTCTTATAAGAATGTTAAGGACAAAAAATAAAAGGACAAATTTTAATATTATACCACCACCGAATTATGATGTGTCCTCAAAGTGTTAAACTGTATAAAATTACTCTACATTTCGCAATCAACCTACAAAATAAAAGTCTTAAGATTTTTAAAAAAAGTCTACAAATATTCCTCAAAGGCTTAAATAGTCTACGACTTTTATTAAAAAAAGTTAAATATAAATTCTGAACATAACATTCTTTGAATACGAGTTTTTTTTTTTGCTAGGAAAACCAAATGTTAAATCATTCTCAATTTGAATGATATGTAAACTCATGCCAAACAAGTTTACACCATTTCGAAGATAAGAAATATATTTAGAGCAAGAAAGATTAAAGTTTAATCACTCAGCTTAAGTAAAATAAATCAATGATATTCGTTGCGATAACTACACTGAAGAAAAGTTCTTATTAGAAAGACATCAATTTTTTATTTTGCAAATATTTTTAAAAACATCCATTTTTGTTTTGCTTTGAACACATAATTTAACATACAAATTATAAGCTGTTTATGGAGATGTATTTTAAAGTAGTCGTTTTCTATTTAATAGCATATTTTTTTGCGTTACCACTTGTGGTGTATCTTAAGGAATGCGAGACACATTTTTTAGCTAGGAAAGTTTGAATATAGTTTAAATGAAAACTAACTTAAGCAACATGCTAAGCCTTAAGTTAAAAAAATTAGTTCTATGAACTTTTAATTCAATGAGTACTTAGTAATGTCTTGAAGTTGTCGAACATTTTATGGTTGCGCTCATCGAAAATTTTCGTTGTAGGCCACAATGACCTATGGTTTAGTATTGATAAAATCCTCTTGTACTGAATTTATAGGAGCAGCCAACTCACAAGAAGTATCAAGACAACAACTGGCGCCTACTAGTAGAGTTGCCAAATCTTTCAAGCCACATGTCCATTAGGACGTATCGAATTACAATTTTTTTCGAATTTCACATTATAAGAGGTCTCAAAAGTTGCATTGTGAAGATACCCCAAAAAATAAGGATCGCTTCCCCTCCCGCAAGTTGTTTTTTAAGAAAAACAGTAAAAAATCACGATCTCAAAATGCTTTAATTTTTGTAAGAAAAACTACACATGTCTAAAAGCAAAAGTAAATAAAGACTTTTACTAACAAAATTTTGGCAAACTCGATGCCACTCCAGGTTTTTACCCACAGTGTCTTGTACGAAGGATATTAGAATCTAAAGGTACACTCGCGATAGCATAGAACTTTTAATTATTATCTGATTGTTTAAATTTTGGTGATATTAATTATAGGATTAAAGTTTTCTTTAAATCTGGCGAATTAATATTTTGCATATTTTTCGCATATGCATTTTCCTGTTTTGGAGAAATGTATACTTGAATGTAATTTAAAAAAAAAAAACGAATATAAGGTGTTATACACTCGCGCTCAAAAAAAAGCCGAGTTAATAATTTGAGAACTAATATTATTTTTTTGAAACACAGTGTGTCAAAACCATTAAAACAACAGGCACATCCAAACTTTATAGAAATTCTTAAAGAAGGACATGTTGAGTCTATCGCACTTGATTTGACCTCTCAAGGTCATCACAATTTTTTTCAACTCATTTTTAAAGTTGAAGTATTCGAATTTTGTTGTGCCGACATTAGTTGCATTTTTACAGCCATTTGGCCTATTGCAAATGAAAAATACCGAAGGTACCGCAGATAATTTTCTTTATTCGGATTGTGCAAATATTTTTGAACGAAACCCTGTTTAAAAATATCTTTTTTAAAACAGTAGGAAAATGCAATGATTTTTTTTTTCCTATTTTGTTATTAAAAAAAAGTTACTTCAAGCATGAAATGTAACAATTTTGTTCGTATCTCCTTTATGGTTATTATTTCACTAAAACACTTCTTAACAACAATTGTTAAGTCAATTGAGACCCATCGAATGGCAAGCTCAGAAACTCAAAATTTTAGTATCACATTTTTGTGAATGCTGAGATGAGGTGTTGTAACGAAATAATAAAATTCATAAGAAAGAAACATTTTTAAAAAAATCGAAATATAAAAAAAAATCGTGGTCATAACCTGATGTTGTTAATTGATACTCTTGGACAGGATGTTGTTCAGAAATATTTGAAAAATCTCAATTAAGGAAAATATCTTCGGTACCAATTCTGGTGCAAAAAATTGAATTCAAGTATACATTTCTCAAAAACAAGAAAATGCATATGCAAAAACTATGCAAATTATTAATTCGCCAAATTTAAGGAAAACGTCAACACTATAATCAAAATCGCCAAAATTTAGACAATCAGATAGCAATCAAAAGTTCAGTGCAACCTTGAGTGTGCTTTTAGATTCGAATATCCTTCACACAAGACCTTGTGGGTAAAAATTGGGAGTGGCATAGTTGGCAGGATATTGATAAAGACATATATAGTTTTTCTTACAAAAATCAAAGCATTTTGAGATTGTGATTTTTTACTGTTTTTCTTAAAAAACAACTTTGTTCTTGCGGGAGAGGAGGAATACAACCTTATTTTTTTTTCTAAAATTTTTTTTGTGAGATCTTGACCACCCTATGCAAATTTTGAGACCTCTTAGAATACGATCTAAATTTTTTGATACGCCCTAATGCCCATATCACAAATTGAAAATGCATAATTTTTAATTTTCCATTCGCTTTCACTCAATGTCAAGAAGAGTGCAACAAGACGTCATTTGCAGTAGTGCTAAATGTGTCAAAAGAAACACCGCATCAGCTATTAAAACTGTGTCATGTCGCAAAACTAACGTCGGGTTTTGCCTTGTGCGACTCGTGGAGCGGGTGGCTGAAGTGCTTACTAGCTGATATATTGATGCAATTGCACTAGGGAAAAGTTTTATCTACATAAAGTGCCCTTCTGGTAGATATGTTTCGAAAAACTTGGCCATCGAATTTAAGAGTGTACAATACAGGGTAATACTAAAATGTGATGCCAAAGGACAGCGATGTAAGACCGGCATCGGCTATCCATTAACGTATCTATACCACGTGAACTGCCCAGCAACATAAGAAATACTGTTTCACCTGATGCTGCTTATGAACGCACCAGAAACCGCACGAAGCTGGTACCAGCGAGGTTCCAGGATAATCCACAGTGTTTGGAACCTACGCCAGACCAACTTCTCCACATTTAGTCATTGTATTTAAGCGAAAATTTATTAACTAACGGCGAGCGAGGGAGATGTTATCATGAGCGAACTATATAGAGCGAAACGGAACAGTCAAACGAATAAACGAACGTGTGAGTATTCAGACGACGACTAACGAAGCAACGCAAACAAAGAATGAATGGAACCACACCGCACAACAACCAATAGTGAGATTGAGTCAGCAGTCGAGAATCAAATACGACATGAGGGAGCCAAGTATGTGGGACCGAAGCTGGAGGAAGCTCAACTCAAATGAGCAAACAAACGAGCCAACGAAAAAATTCAACACCAAACTAAAGCAAAACCATTTAGAGATAAAAGGAAAAAGCAAATTGAATACGGCTGCCAGCAGACACACATATATACACCACAGCAAAACAACTACGGCAGCAGTAGCAAAACAGTGGAGTATTTCATGGATGAACATTAAGGTGGTCATTATTTTTTTTATTACTTTTTTGAAAAAGTTATAAAATTCTATTAAAGTATACATTTCTCAAAAACAAGGAAATGCATTTGCGAAATATATGCAAATTTTTAATTTGCCAAATTTGAGGAAAACGTTAACACTTTAATCAATATCACAAAAATTTAGACATTTAGATAGCAATCAAAAGTTCTGTGCTATTTCGAGTGTAGCCTTAGATTTGAATATCCTTCACACTGGACACTGAGGGTAGAAATCGAGAGTGGCATCATGTTTGGCGAGATATTGTTAGTTTAAGTCTATATTTATTTTTACTTTAAGACCTATGTAGTTTTTCTTAGAAAAATCAAAGCATTTTAGGTCGTTATATGTAACTGTTTCTCCCAAAAAACAACCTTGTCCTTGCAGGAGAGGAAGACATCCTTTTTTTTACCAATAAAATATTTTAGCTTCGAATTTACTTTAACATTACTATGAATAAAATTAAAATGAATAATTAATTAGCATCCTGAAGCAAACAAAAATTTACAAAGACCGATTAAATTCTATGCTGAAAGATGTTTTCCAAAGAGAATATGGAAACATTTCTAAATATTCTGCGTTCGGACACTATTAGCGACAAAACAGGTGGTCCATTGGATTCGCGAGAGATGATCGTTTTTCGTTATTGGGTCGAAACGAGGTAAATTGTTGGCTGCTTCCTAAAAATCCATAACTATCAGTTCATTTTTATTTTTTAGATCTAAGATGATGGTGCAGATATTCACGGGTTTAGCCAGCCGACTGTGACCATAATATGCGAACGGGTTGCGAAGTCGTTTGCTTCCAAAAGTCGTCAGTATATTAAAATATCTGACGTCTGAGCAAATAAAAGTTATGAATGGATTTAATGCCATGCGTGGAGTTACTCAAGTTATTGGTACAATTACTGTCCTGACGAAACCGGAATTTAGGTCGAAATCGAATATTTTGTAATTTTATAATATTCAACCGAAACCGAAACTGGTTATTAATATGAAAATTTTAGTTTTTTGCAAATAATTTTTTTTTATTAAAAGGAAACAATAATACCATTTCATACATATAAGAAATAAATTTAATATAAAAATTATTCTTTAAATATTGAAGTTTATTATAATAATAAAAGAAAGAGCTCACATTTTATTCCGTTCACACTCAAAACAGTATGTACATTTTATAGAACTACAAAACAAAGTATCTTCGTTTTTTTTAAGGTTTAGTATTATAAGAAAAGAAATATTTCGTTTTCTTTTCCTTATGCCCGTATGACACTACGTTTTTATTGTTTTTTTATTGTATTTTTCATTTTAAATACTAACGAAAAACCGACGAAAACTAAATTACAAAAACAATTCGACAATATGTTAGAGGGAAACAAATGGTTTGCGTAAAAAACTGATTTTTAACATTTTGTTTCTGGCTGAAAAATGTCTGTTCAAATCGCGTTCAGTTAAAAAGAGTAATTTTCAAAAATTTTAAATATGAAACTTAAGTGGACAGACGATTACGTTTTATTTTTAATTTGTATTTATAAAATAACACATTCGGTCAAATAAAGAAAAATTAACGAAATACAGACAACTATCAAAAAACCTAACGAAATACGAGTTGGCTACTATGATTTTAATAGGCTAGATTGTTTTTCGTTTGTTTTTACTTCAATTTTCAGCAGATAGTTTTGCCGTTTACACCACTTCGGATTCCTAATATGACCTGCTCTTTCGCTCGAAACACATCTGTTTATGAATAAATGTAATCTTTTAGTTAAAGTTTCTTACATAAATTAATTAATATTAATTATGTACCTAATTCCATTTCTAACTTATTTTTCTTGCCTTCACTGTAGTTCTAAGTCTCTTATTAACTTATCTCATAATCACTCTCATACTCTTTTTATGTTAAATATTTGCCATTAGTTTGTATCATACGATAAACTGGTTTTTTTCGTTGTTTTTGTAACCTCTTGTTCTTGACCAGTTATGTTATAACTTTGCTAACTACCTTTGAAAATTATGCAAATTAAAAAATCACTTGCGATGAAATTGTCTCTGAATAAGGTTTAAAATAAATAGAAAGAAAACAAAAGTTAAGTTGTTTTAATTTAATTTCGGAACATTCATCAACATATTTGGTCCTTCGAGAACGGATTTTGAAGAATTTGATCATCGTTTGGAAGATTTCGAATTGAGCACGGACGGACTTGGAACTGGTGGTAAAGTGGACCTTTGTGAAAGGCAGAAGTGAGGAAGCGTCATCGTTGGATTCATTCGTGCTGACTAGGGGTGCTAGCAACAACAGCAAGGAACATCGAAGAACAACAACTAGCTTTTAGTGGAGCACCAGTACCACCAGGTAACATATTTGCATTTGGAATATATTAAGCGATGACAGAAGAGATGAACAATGTAGTGCAGCTTCGAGGTGGACTAAAAACCTCAATTACACGTGTCAATACATATGCCGAAAACCCACCCGAAGACTGCACGTTTGAAGAGGTAGAAACGCGGCTTGAGAGGTTAGGTGAGGTGTGGGAAAATTTTATTAAATCTAATGACAAATTGTATGCATATAAGAAGTTAACTGATTACACTGATCCTAATATTGACTTCGCCATCTATGAGGAAAAATTCTTGTCGGCTCGAGCTCGTTTATCCACACTAAGGCGTGCAATTTTACCATCTGCTGATAGCACGACGCATGTGGATTCTGTTTCTAAGCTTGTTGATCAGCAGGTCACGTTCTTACAACATTTTTCTTCTGCGGCTTTTGCTCCTCATCGAGAAAATGAATTACCTAAAATAAATATTCCACAATTCTCGGGGCACTATAAAGACTGGCCCGCCTTTAGGAATCTTTTCATTAGCTCAGTTAAAAAAAAATTAGGCTTAACCAATACGCAAAAATTCTATTATCTAAAATCGCTTTTGAAGGACGAAGCGGCAAATTTACTAAAACACATGAGTGTCACAGACGCTGCATACGATACAGCATGGAGACGCTTAACTGATCGGTTTGATAGACCGCGTTATATTGTAAATGCCTTTATTGAATCGTTCTTGTCTCTTCCAGCGGTATTTACTTTAAATTCTCATGGCATGCGTAAACTTGCGGATGGCGCTAATGAAATAATTCGCGGATTAGATTCAATACGACAAACTGAACGAGATTGTTGGCTTATACACCTGCTCTTAGCTAAAATCGATCCAGAATCACGAAGCAAGTGGGTTCAAAAAAGTAGAGAAAATTCTTCTCCTACCTTATTAGAATTTTTCGAATTTTTAGATGGGCGCTGTGAAGAGCTTGAGCTAAGCAATCATAAATTAAATTCTGCGCCTAAGCATGCAATGTCGAGACAGACGCCAACTCGCTCGTTTGTTACAGTTGACAGCCGGATTCAAAAATGCATTAAATGCAGTGCAACAAATCATAATCTTTTAAACTGTCCTACATTCTTGACCTTGTCCGTCGAAGAACGACGTTTGTTTGTAAAAAGTAAATTTTTGTGTTTTAATTGTCTAAAACTGGGACACACATCCTACAATTGTTTATCGAAATTTCGCTGTAGGGAATGCAGTGGACGTCATCATACACTAGTTCATTCTGCGCAGCAGGCATCGCTTAACGCACCTGTCCGCACCGACTCAACAGTCGCTTCGTCTTTATCGTTAACGTCGACTCACATCCCACCTTCTGTTCATCCTCCTAGCACCCCTTGGTCTACCGCTGCTAATTGCTCGTCTAGTACTCGGCGCTGGAATCTTCTCCATCCTTTTGCACGGTACATTCTCCATTGGGAAACACATACAAAAGGTCACTCTTGCCTACAGCTCTTGTAGAGATTCGAAATTCTCACGGTGAATTGGTAACATGCCGAGTGTTGCTCGATAGTGCGTCAGAGCTTTCATACATATCTGAGAGGTGTGCTCAGAGGCTGGGCCTGCCACGCTCTCCTTTCCGTTTTATTGTTTCTGGCATTTCATCCGTCGAAGCAGAGGCGACACGAGGCTGCTGCTCTCTGTTAATAAAATCAAAAATGAATGGAAAGCTTATTAATGCTCGTGCTTTCGTGTTAAGCAATATAACATCTTCGGTTCCTAGTACAACAATGGATATTTCTTCTTCGAATCAATTGAAAGGGCTCACACTGGCTGACCCAATGTTCAATATTGCATCGCCTATCGATATCTTACTTTTGGAATATCTTTACATTTAATAAAATTTATGATATGCATGAAAACACAATTGCAGTTTCATCGATTTTCGGTTGGATAGTTACGCATACTAGCACAAAAATAGATCAGGAAACGTCATCATTTGTCGCAGTAGTTGACATTGATCGTATATTAAGAAGTTTTTGGGATATAGAAGAGGCTAAGTTTGTAGGGCCAATTGACCCAGACGATAGTTATGTCGAACAACATTTTGTAAATACACATTCCCGCCATACGGATGGCAAATATATTGTTCACCTGCCATTTAAGGTGAAAAATCCTTCTTTCTCAAATACATATCAAGGTGCTCTAAGCCGATTTAATTCAGTTGAACGTCGATTGCTGAAGGATAGAAATCTAAGGCAGCAATATGTCATTTTTATGCGGGACTATATTCAGCTAGGCCACATGCGTCAGTTAAAGCCAGGCGAGATAGATTCAGATGATAATCGGTTATTTTATATGCCACATCACCCTGTGATTGGAGCTTAGCTCCGCGTCGTATTTGATGGCTCGTTTCAAGATGCCAACGGAGTCTCTTTAAATAGTACGCTGTACATCGGTCCGAGTATACAACGCAATTTGTTTGCTGTGTGCCTTCGATTTCGTTTTCATCGATATGTTTTCCGTGCGGATATTGTTAAAATGTTCCGGCAGATTTGGGTGACAGAAGCACACCGTAATTATCAACGAATAGTGTGGCGCGAGGAACCCTCACAAAACTTGAAACATTTTCAGTTAAGCACTGTAACGTATGGCACTTCTTGTGCTCCGTTCCTCGCCGTAAGAGTGCTTGAGCAGCTGGCTTACGATCACAAAAACAAACACCCATGTGCCGCAAAAATATTGCTAGAAGATTTTTATGTGGATGACGTCATCACAGGCGCCAAAACTGAGCGCTCATTAATTGCAAAACGAGATGAGCTCGTCAAAGTGTTGTCATACGCTGAACTTGAACTTAGCAAGTGGGTGTCCAATTGTGATCACATAACATCAAATTCGGATTACCAGTCTTGTAGACATTTTATTAAGGAGACGAATGATGAAGCAACAAAGGTATTGGGCACTTATTGGCAACCTTCTGGTGACCGCCTATTGTACAAACTTTGCTTAGAAGAGTCAGCAGTAGCTACCAAGCGACAGGTTTTGTCTGACATAGCGCGCATTTTTGACCCATTAGGACTTCTCGCGCCAATTGTAATTCAGTTCAAAATGCTTTTTCAGGAACTTTGGCTGCATGATTTAAAATGGGACGATCCGCTTCCAGCTAACGCCTCTACAATGTGGTGTAAATGCCGAACAGATTTAGCAAACATTTTAAAATTCTCTTTACCGCGATTTGTTTATAATGCAGGTGACGACATTGAACTTCATGGTTTCTCTGACGCATCAACAAAAGCGTACTCTGCTGCAGTGTACTGCAGAGCTAAAGATGAAGAGGGTGTTATTCAAGTTGCTCTTGTTGCTGCGAAGACTCGCGTCGCTCCACTTAAACAATTGTCGCTGCCACGTTTGGAGTTATGTGGCGCTCTGCTGTTAACACGTTTAATGCAATCAATTGTTAATTCATTGCCTGACAAAACAATAACATTAAGAGCGTGGTGTGACTCCACTGTTGTTTTAGCATGGCTCTCACAGACACCAGTAAAATTGAAAACATTTATTGCAAATCGAACAGCAGAAATAATTGATACAATGCCACGAAATATTTGGAATCATGTTTTTCTAAGGAAAATACCGCCGATTGTGCAACGCGTGGAATGTTGGCGTCGCAGCTGATGAATTTTGACCTGTGGTGGAAGGGACCTTTTTGGCTGAGTAATGACGAAAAATATCAACTTGCTCTTAAAAACGGGAAAGAGTTTCATTTTACGCAAGCTGCAAGTGAGCCTGATGTCATTGCTGAACTAAAAATTAGTACAATCAATCTATTGATAACTGAGGAGTCAGAAAGAAATTATTCTTGTTTCTTTGTGGAAAGAGTTTCAACTTGGAGAAGGTTGTTACGAGTTACTGCTTACGTGCTACGTTTTGTTAGACGCATACACCCACACAACAGACATTTGACTGTTGGTAACTTAACTTTTCATGAAATTTATGCTGCTCGAATACTATGTCTTAGAATTGCCCAGAATTATTTTAGCAAGGATCGCGAAAACTTATTGAACAAGGTGGAGATTAACAAACACTCAAAATTGCGACAACTAACGCCTTTTATTGACGCAGATGGTTTGATACGCGTAGGCGGAAGAATATGTAACTCTTACCGCGATGTCGCAACTCAACACCCAATACTTTTGCCGAAAAATCATCATGTTACCCATCTGATCCTGCTAGACGAGCATAAAAAACATTTACACCCTGGTGTCTCGGCACTTTTTGTCATCGTTCGGCAAAAATACTGGGTGCAAGGCACACGAAACTTAATTCGAAATTTAACGCATAAATGCATTAGGTGTTTTCGGCAACGTCAACTTTCAACACAACAACTGATGGCCGATTTACCAGCAGTGCGTGTGCTCCAAGCGCATCCCTTTGAAAACACCGGCTGTGATTATGCCGGTCCACTCACCTTGAAGCTATATTCTGGACGAAATGCCCGAACATCAAAAGGATATATTTGCTTGCCTAGTTACTTCCGCTATTCATTTAGAACTCGCAACTGATCTGAGCACCGAGTGCTTTTTTAGTGACAATGGAAGAAATTTTCTTGGCGCTTCTCGTGTTTTAAATGAGATGCTTCAAGCAATAACGTCACAAGTACACATCGAAATCGTTGCCGCATCCTTAGCAGAGGACGGCATCCGATGGAGTTATATACCGCCGCACGCTCCCCATTGGGGCGGTTTATGGGAATCGGCAGTACGTTCAGTCAAGTTGCACATACGCCGTGTGATTGGAAGCGTAGTACTCACATTTGAACAAATGCACACTCTTCTCGCTCAGATCGAGGCCGTGGTCAACTCACGACCTCTAGGCGTGGCTCCTGATACAGAGACTAACTATCTTTCTCCATCTCATTTTTTAATAGGGCGACCGTACACAATGGTACCCGAAGGTGATCTCAGCAGCGTTAACGTCAACCGACTCAGCTACTGGCAACACGTGCAAAATATGTACCAAGGGTTTTGGCGCAGGTGGCATACAGAGTATTTGACATCATTGCAACAACGTCCGAAATGGTTTCGACGCCAACCAAGTGTAGCAGTCGGCAATATAGTGGTTGTCAAAGAGAGTAATACCCCTCCAGCTAAGTGGTTAATGGCAAAGGTGCTTGAAGCTTATCCAGGCGATGACGGTCTTGTAAGAGTAGTTAAACTTCGTACTACCCATGGAGAGATGACACGGCCAATAGCTAAGATTGTGGTGTTACCTGTATTCTGAAACGCTGTTTCAGGGCCCCGCGGGATGTTTATGAATAAATGTAATCTTTTAGTTAAAGTTTCTTACATAAATTAATTAATATTAATCATGTACCTAATTTCATTTCTAACTTATTTTTCAACTATCAGTACCTAAAAACTTTAATATTAATTGCAATAAAGATGATAAAATCGAAAATGATAGTACCGAACGCATTTAAAATTAATCAAAATGATTTGCGTTTACACCAGTGGTCGACATTCTTCCGCCTTCCAGCAGAGAGCTTTCACTGCCGAGCACTGGTTTACACGAGAAATATTTTGATTAAACCAAACTTATATATATGACTGATGCAAAAAATTTGTACCAAAAGTTTTGGTTTCGGGGTTCGGCAATATTGAGACCGAATAGCAGAAACTAGCCGAAACTGACAATAAGGACCGAAACTGGCCGCAACCGAAACCGAATTTTCGGTCGGACACTAGGTGCAATCGACTTCACCCATATTAAAAAAGTTGGTGAACAGTTTGGTGAATATTTATGAATAAGAAAAACAAATTCATCACTTTGTTTGATACAAAAGCTTTTTAAAAAACAAAACAAGTTTTTACATGAAAATAATTGTGAGCTTTTTAGATCAAGTAAGTTTGAAGAAGGCAACAACAACAACAACAAATTTGTTTTTGAATAATTTTTATTAAAAAGATGAAATGCTTTAAAATTGTTCTGAAAAATATAAATGAAAAAAACCAGAATTTTTCTCTATTACTCTATAAAAATAAATTCAACGTCTATACTTACGATACTATCGAAACTGTGTCTTTTTTAAATCAACTTTGGCGCCCTCTGCAGGCACAATTAAGAGTAAAGCTTAAGATGTATTTTTTTTATAAATACTTTCTTACATAAAAAGTTTTTATTTTGTTTTTTGGTTTTATAAAGGATATAAATAAATTTAAACAACAATACATTTTTCACTTGAAAATCTAGAAACGTAGGTCCATTAAAACAAACAGCCCTTGGAAAATCAAAGCTACGGTCTTGGCCTATATATACAGAGGCTTAACGCGGTTGTCGCACAGTAGACTGAGCCCATACAAAAGATGGACAAAAATAGGAGTGGTGCAATCTTCATGAAATTTGGCGATTTAGTTAATTTTGAGCCGCTGTTTTAAGATATGAAACAAAATTTTATGCAGAAATATTACTTTTCTCAAAAATTGCGTTTGTATTCTGAATTTTGAGTATTTTCAAAATATTATGGAAATATAAAAACTTTAAAAATTTTGCAAAAAGTAATTTTTGTTTACTGCCTTAATTTTTTTTTATTTTCAGCAATGTATTCCTTTTTGTAGAAGGTTTTTTAGTTTTCAAGATATAATTTATATAGGGAGCGCACTTTGACGCCTAGAAATACTACTTCATATAAATTACACGAATTTTTGCACTTATTTGATTAAGTCTGAAATATAGCATTTTTCATTGATTTGTAGGCGGTAAAAGGGGGCGTTTCAATTTTTTCCGAAACCATTTCGTAGTCGAAACAAATTCACTTCCAAAAGTTTAGCTTAATCAGCCCTGCAGACTTGGAATATTTTATGATTTCTTAAAAGTGGGCGTAGCTACAGTTAGAACACGCCAATTTTAAGTATATTTGCTGACATTAACCATATGAACTCAATTACCAACTTTTAATCTAATACGCTAAAAAATTCCAGTGAAATAGCAGTTTTGGACCATTTTTCAAAATGAGATTTCACAAAGAATCGGTACAAGGCGTTGAATTTTTCAACAGATACTTCAAGACAATAAAACGTTTTAACGATATTTGTTCACATGAATCTGGGGTATCGTTAGAATTTTTTTTGTTTGACTGCTTCAATTGAAAATTTTTTTAAATTTTCTATATTTTCGACAATTTTCAAAATCCTGTGAAAGATCCAATTCAATATTTTTCATTCAAATAATGAAATCCTTTTTTGTTTTTACAAAATTTTTATAAAAACTTATAAAATTTTATAATTTTTATAAAAAAAAATTTTGATATTTTGAACAATGTGTTTACAAAAATATTTTTGCATATACGCTCAAAAACAAAAAATTTACAACAATAAAATTGTCCAAAAGTAGTAATTTTAAAGGTTAATAGAACCCACAAATATTATTTTTTTAGACTAATGATTTGGATTTATTATCTTTATAGTATTTCTTTGACAACTATCCCATTTTGTAAGGTTTCGACACAAAAACATTTTTAATTTTTGTCCACTACACGTTAGTATGTCGTGAAGAAATTTACACTAGAAATGTACTTCAAACATACAAAAACTTGTTCACAACTTTATATAACTCGGTCACCATAATATAGCACAGTTGCTGGCGTAATAAAAAAAGTGGAGGTTCTCCCATACCATAAATCCGAATTATTTTTTTCCATACAATTACCGACCAGCCTAATGTACATGGATCTACGACACGAAGCAACATGACGACAAAAATATACTTAAGACAACCAAACAAACCAACGAACCGTAGGCAAAACATGGTCATGGCTCAGAAGGAAAGAGGGAGTCAGGGTGTCAAGGGAGTCATTCGGGGAGAGGTTGTCGGAGCACAATGCAGTACAATAATACAGCAACAACAATAACAGCGGCAACTTTGCGGTAGGCCAACAACAAATAGTAAGAACAACAACATGAACATGAACATAACTTTAGCAAACAACGCGAACAGCAACAACATATTAAATTAATAAGTATAAAACTGAAATAAAGTAGTTACATAAGCAGG
Organism: Dichetophora obliterata; assembly: GCA_963920525.1. Lineage (NCBI taxonomy): Eukaryota > Metazoa > Arthropoda > Insecta > Diptera > Sciomyzidae > Dichetophora > Dichetophora obliterata. Next base: position 179,252,413 of record OY986437.1, on the reverse strand, counting down.
ATACAACAACGTAGCCGTTGCACTTTCTTACGTTTTTTTTAAATACCGGAATCCCGTACTAAAATATTGCAAGACATTTCGGAAATGCATATTATCAAAAATTTAATCTTTTACAAGGTTTTACTAAACAGGTAGTATTAGTGGATAAAATTTGCTCTTGTAATGGGTACCTTAGGTGCCAAAATCAGTTCTTTACGAACAAAATAACAAAAAAGCAAATAACAAAAGTTGTCAATAACTTGTCAATAAATATAATTATGTTGTGAATTTTTGTGATTTAAATTGATTTTAGCAACTTTACTGTTCAGGCTAATCTGTCCTTCTTGGCCAATCTTGGATGACTCTGTTGGACGCAGACCACTTTCTGGGGCAGTACAAATCAGTAGACTCTCCGGCGTCGTTTGCCATGTTTATTGTTTTTTTGTAGATATTAACAAAATTAATGACACCCGGCAATGGAGTCGAAAAGAAAAACAGTTTAAAATATTTCGCAACAGTTATTTAATGATAGCTTCACGTAAAAAAAAAGTATAGCAGTGAGGGGACTGCCGACCGAAGCGAAAACATATATGTAAAATATTAGTATTCCCTGGAAGACTTTGTTCTGCCACGGACCGCCTTACTGCTATATAAGAGTTTTCATGCTAATCGGAAAAAAAAATTATATTTTCACCCCCTCAACCTTTGATTATTTCTTTCAAAATATTTTTTATTCAGATAGGATTTTTATTTTACAACTACTTTTATTATTATTACATTTAAATTGAATATTGTTGATATAAAAATAAAATACAGGGAGCACTATTGAATGAAAAATAATCCTCAAAAAGGATATTTAGTTCTTTCTTTCAATGTATGTATATGTAGAGCTGTAGCTAAAATAAAATAAATTCACTTTTTTTATACATGATATTTTGTTTGATGGGTCTCTTTTAATGCCTGCATATGAGATCTTGCTACAAGAAAAACAGAAAACATAGCAAGCAAAGAGCAGTTTATTTTCTGCCCCCGATTCGGTTTATCCGTATACCCGTTTCATCATTAATGCACATTATTTTCATCTTTTATCACTTCATTATTTTTTTTAATTATGGGTTTTAATATTAAAAACAAAGTAAAACATAAACTTATTATATAGTAAAACATAAACTTAAAAATTAAACTTATTGAAATAATTAACATACACTTAAAATACGTAATAATATACACATACATAAAATTGTATTTACATACATTTCATTATTTTCAAAATTTGCATTATTTTCACTGTTTGCGTCATTAATCATTGCATTATATATTTATAAAAGATACTATAGGCTTATGGTAGCTGAAACAAGAACGATGCAGTCCTACTCATGATAAAATTATTATTAGGTAGCCTTGACAACTACTTATTTTCTCACGAGCGGCGACCATCGAATTTCAAATAAAAGAAAACAATATAAAGTGCGTGTCATTAGTAGCTACACATATTGGCAGCTTTCAGCGGAGTCAATAGTTGGCAACTGTTTTTTTTTTTTAAATTTGAGTGAGAAACCTTTGCAATTAAATGATCCATTCACAGCAGGTGACTCCTCTGAATGCGACCAATATGTGTGACACACGTTCTCTATTTTATTTTCTTTTGCTTGACATTCGATGGTCGAAACACGAAATGTCACTCCTACCTATTACTTATTATACCATGGTCCCAGTCAGAGAATATGCTGGCAACATTTATAAAACTATAAATGTTTTTATGTTGGTCATGAAACTCAATTACACGCTCTTGGATATTGGCTACCAGGCGCTCAGCAAATGCAGCAAGCATGGCAAAATTAAACAAGCTAGTGTTAGGGCGGAGAGCCGGTGACCGAAACTGTCAAAACGAAGTTGACATATCATACAAAATCTGCAGCCAATGAGAATGCAATATGAAAGCAAGAATTGGCAAATATATCAAAATGGATGATTTTTATTAGTTATGGTCACTAAGAAATAGAACACATTCAGCCCTAACACTACCTTGTCTAATTCTACTATGGCAGCAAGCAACCATCACTAAGTTTATCTGCTGACAAATCGTTCCTTCATAAAGAAATCATGAAGGATATTTACTCTTCTTCTGTCAATGTATATGTAGATCTGTAGCTGAACTAAAATACATTTACAACAACAATTACCAAGCAAATCTACTACAACGATGAATAGAGAAGAGCAGTATCACATCGGTTACGCAACGTTAGAGGGGATGAACCGAATTGGCGGCGGAAAATAAACAGCACTTTGTTTGCTATGTTTTTTGTTTGCCTGGTAGCAAGATTTCAAGTGGAGGCATTCAAATAGACTTCACGGCCAGTCAAACAAAAAGCAAATATCAAAAATTTTAAATTTATTTTATTTTAGCCTATAGCTAGCTCTTACATATACATTGAAAAAAACAGGCACATTCAATAGCTGCATTCCCGTGGTCCTTGATCTAGAGCGCGGCTCTATTTTATTCACAAAACAAAAACAAAAATTAAAACCAGCTCGATTTCTAGCTTTATTTCTGATCTTAAAATGCTGCAAAGTTTCAAGCATTTTTTATCAAAACGAACATAGTTGGCAAATCTAAATAATTATTCATTTTCCTATTTTGACGTTTCACCGCTCAATGGGCGTTTTGGAATTGTTGTTTTCTTTTGTTATTGTTCTTAAAACAGCTGTTTCAAGACTGTGATGACAAATTGATATAAAGTTGAACTAACGTTGTTTTACTGAGATTTAATCTGATCTAGTGCCACGGGAATGCAGCTAATGTTTCCTATCTTATCTTTGCTATCTGTATTGATGACGAGAGTTACTCGGAAAAACACATTGACGCAAACCAAAGATTTACCCTCTACCAAAATTATTCAACGCGCCTAAAGAAGTTTTCACTTCAAAAATTTTTTTCTTAAAATTTTCATATGCAATTCCATTTGGAATAAGGAAACAGTTAAGATTTTTTTGTTTTTTCCAAAAAATTTTCAGTTTAATATGGGTATCATCAGAAAGATTTCACTGACGTTTATCTCAAAGACTGGGGATGCCAGAAAAAATTAATAATAGTTTTCAATTCAGAGCACCAAGACAAGTCGAAAATATTACAAATATTGCTGAGAAAATTCAAAAATAAAAATTCTGTCCCCCATAGTTATTCTAGTAATTTGAGGTAAATACCCCTATTAAACTGACATTTTTTTGAAAAAAAAACAAAGATCTTAACTGTTTCCTTATTCCAAATGGAATTGCAAATGAAAATATTAAAAGCAAAAAATTTTTTTCTTTCATGCACTTGTGCAAACTTTAAGCCGTGTGCACACGGGTTTATATGCATCCGATTTTATTTTTACACGAATTTTGTTTTCATCCATTAGCGCAGTTTGAGCCCTTGGGACACAACATGAAGTGCTTGGAAATTTTCCCCATATAAATAAGGTCCACTCTAGTGAACACTCAATTCGGTGTAAATAAAAATTTCCTCTAATTGCTTGCACTCACTCAATCTTAATGAGATGAGAAATGTCAATTTGAGTTATCAAGTTGCTGCGAGAAATAAACAAACAGGACAGAAAATCATAAAATTAAACTTTTAAAAGAAAAGAAAATATAATATTCGACGAATTAATATAATAAATTAAATTTATAGAAGGGAACGAATTAAATTTGCAATTGCTTTAAGAAAATAAGAGAAACAAAAGAGAAGTTAATATAACTCCACTATTTTTTTCTATTTGTTCTTCCATTTGAAGGCAATCTTCTTTTTTTTTCTGTTTCATTTGAGGCGTCTGGCTTTTTTCAAATAAAAAAGGATGCTTCAGCTACAAACTAACAAATTCGTCATTACTTACAATTACAACTGACCATATCAATGGGGCTGTCTGTAATGCTCGACACAGGTTCTTACCCGGTAGATCACTAACTTAATACTGGTATCTAAAAATATAGTTAATGCCATGGTAGATTGCTGTCAGCTGGATGTGATATATACAGATTTTTCTAAAGCTTTCAATAAAGTCGATCATTCCATATTATTGCTTAAATTAAAGAAATGCGAGTTTACAGATATACTTCTAAAATGTTTTAAAATTTTTTTATCAAATCGTAAGCTCATAGTAAAAATCGATTCAACTGAAGTAGACTTCATCATTGCCTCTTCCTGCATTCCTCAAGGCACACATTGCGGTTCATTATTATTTCTAGTCTTTATAAAAGACTTGCCCATTTTTTTCAAAACTTAAGTGCTTATTGTTTTCCGATGACGTTAAACTTTTTCTCAAAGTCTCGGCTTCTTCCGATTGTTTATTGTTACAAAATTATTATAATATTTTTGGTATTTAATGTTTTGTAATAAATGTTGTGTAGTTTCTTTTACTAAGTGCAATAATCATATCGCTTTTAACTACTCAATTAATACTTATACTCTAATCCGCAAATATGAAAAAAAGGACTTAGGTGTAATCTTCGACTCTAATTTTAGTTTCAAAAGCCACTATCAATATGTAATTTCTAAATCATATGCCATGATGGATTTTATAAAAAGGAATTCTAAAAATTTTAAGAACCCTTTGACTGTTAAAGCTCTCTATGTTTCTTTAGCTCGAAGTAATCTAGATTACTGTTCAATTGTCTGGGATGTATTTTACGCTGAGCATTCAAATCGTATTGAAAAAATTCAAAAGCTTTTTACTAAATATGCGCTTCAAAACATGAATTGGCCTAACGGCATTCTATCTTATGTCGCTAGACGTAAATTGCTTGGGTCGCAGTCACTATCTGATAGACGTTAATTTTGTTCCCTGTTATTTGTTTTTAATGTCATATCTGGTAAAGTCACTTGCGAAAACATCCAAAGTCTATTCATATCACATCTTCCAATTATATCTTTGAGAAACCATCGTATGTTTGATGATGTAATTCATACAACTAATTATTCCTCAAATGAATCTGTTGCTAGATGCATTCGTTTATGTAATAAATATTCTTAATTTCTAAATCTTAATATAAGTTTAAATGAATTTGGTCTTAAATTGTTCATATATTATTCAATGAGGTTAAGATTTGTAATAGTCTATGATTGCATATTCTGTAGAACGTAATAAATAAATAAATAAATAAATAAACAAGGGTCACTCCACAGTAACGGTCGGGATATTTTTAATAATTTTTGAGTACAAATATCAAAAATGTAATATGCAATTTTATGAAAAATTAAATATTTTTAAATATGGCAATCAAAAATATTTGTGTTTTAGTCGCGGCTTTCCACTGTGATGGTCGGGACAGGCAAAATTTCACTTACCCGTAATAAGAAGATAAAACATTGAAATTGAGTCCAACCATAAGGCTCAAACTCAAACTTTTTTGGTATGAAAAACCTAAGAAGTGCTGCAATAGTTTTTTGTAAGAAAAAACTCGTAAGGAATTCCCATTTTTTTTACATAAATTTGCAAAGTTTGTGATGGACCGGACAAGGAGTTGTGGCGGTCGGGACAGTAATTTTCATAACAGTAGTATTCATAAGTAATTTTTATAAAGTAAAAAAACATTAAAAACTAAAAATTAATTTTAAAAAATGAAAATACTCAAGAAAAAAATTTAAAAGAACGGTTAGCGATAATAATTATTCAGAGTTGCATCTATGTCAACATCGATGTCCATTTTGCTGGACGTGTTGATATCCTTGTATGCAATCAAGGGCTGTTTCTAAATTAAAATCAGTTTGTTCTTTTTAGTAGTTAGATGTTATGCTATATGCTATACAATTGAAACTTAGAGCCTGGATATGGTTTTGTTGCTGAAGATATGGGATATGTTGTACATTAGGGCGTATCGAATAACAATTTTTCTTCGAATTTCATATTCTAAGAGGTCTCAAAACTTGCATTGGGTGGTCAGGATCTTTGAAAAAAATAAGGATCTCTTCCTCTCCCGCAAGGACAAAGTTGTTTTTTGAGAGAAACAGTAAAAAATCACGATCTTAAAATGCTTTAATTTTTGTAAGAAAAACTACATATGTGTTATAGCAAAAGTAAATATAAACTTTAACTAACAATATTTTGGCAAACACGATGCTACTCTTGGTTTTTACCCAAAAGGTCCTGTGTAAAGGATATTCGAACCTAAAGGTACACTCAAGATAGCACAAAAGTTTTAGTTGTTTTCTAATTGTCTAGACATATTGATGTTGATTACAGTGTTAAAGATTTCTATAAATATTTCCATATTCCTTAAATATGGCGAACTAATAATTTGTATATTTTTCGTATAAACATGTTCTTGTTTTGAAGAAATGTATACTTGAATGCAATTTTTTAACTTTTTCAAAAAAAAATTAATATAAGATTTTATATCTCGGGCACCAGAAGTGGAACCGAAGATAATTTTCTCAATTCGAATTCTGTGAATAGTTTTGAACTAAACCCTGTCTAAAAAGAGATCTTTTAAATCAGAAGGAAAAAGCCACGAGTTTTTTTTCCTATTTTGATATTTAAAAAAAGTTACTTCAAGCATGAAATGTAACAATTTTGTTCATATCTCCTTTATGGTTATTATTTCATTAAAACAGTTCTAAACAGCAATTGTTAAGTCTATTGAGACCCATCGAATGGCAAACTCATAAACTCAAAATTTTAGTATACAATTTTTGTGAATGCTGAGTTGAGGTGTTTTAACGAAATAATAAAATTCATGCTAGGACGGAAAATTTTTTTGAAAAAATCGAAATAGGAAAAAAATCGTGGTCTTAACCTGGTGTAATAAATTGATTCTTATAGACAGGGTGTTGTTCAGAAATATATGAAGAACCTAAATTAAGAAAATTATCTTCGGTACCATTTCTAGTGCCCGAGATATAAAACCTTATATTAATTTTTTGAAAAAGTTAAAAAATTGCATTCAAGTATAAATTTCTCAAAAACAAGAAAAAAAAAATATGGAAAAAATAAGCAAATTATTAATTCGCCAAATTTAAGGAAACCGTCAACAGAATAATCAAAATCGCCAAAATTTAGACGATCAGAAAGGTATCAAAAGTTCTGTGCTACCACGAATGTACCTTTAGATGCGAATATCCTTCACACAGGACCTTTTGAGTAAAAATCGAGAAAAGCATCGTGTTTGGCGGGATATTGTTAGTTAAAGTATTTATTTAATTTTACTTTAAGACATATGTAGTTTTTCTTACAAAAATCAACGCATTTTGAGATCATGATTTTTTTACTGTTTACCTTAAAAAACATCTTAGTCCTTGCGGGAGAGGAAGACATCCTTATTTTTTTCTAAAATTTTATTTGGGAGATCTTGACCACCCTATGCAACTTTTGAGGCCTCTTAGAATACGATCTACATTTTTCGATACGCCCTATTGTACATGGTCCCACCTGCGTTGGAGATTTTCACGGTGCATATCAGTATAAGCAATAGAAATGAAAAAATGTGCATTCCCATGTCTTTGTTCTTAAATAATCAATGCATTCCCAGCTCGTTTTTATTATTGCCTTTCTGCTCATAATAGCTGACCACAACCAACGTTTTGCTGTGGCCCCGACCCCATCGACTGCGTCTCTGCCATGACTTGATGCAAACAAATTCCACTCTACAATGACACCCCAGTCAGACTTCGCTACCCCATCCCTATTTTTTGTAATTTAAAATTAAATAAGTGCAAAATCAAAAATAATCAAAAATAATCACAAAAGAGAACCAACATTTATTGAAATTTAGGATTATGGACTTAAATAATGATATAACTCAGATGAATTTTAATAATAAAATTAATAATGAATTCAAAAATTGGAAATAATAGTAAATAATTAAATTATAGCAGCAAGAAAGAAGTCAAAATTTGTATAAATAATTAGCATTTAGGATTTAATATCACTAGATTATTTTTTAATTGCAAAATCCGAGAGAAAGCTGTAAGTTTTTGCAGACTACGTAGCCGCCTTCGACAACACAATTAGGAATCACCTATACTACACCATCTCTAAATTTGGTTTATATGCAAAACCAATCCGTATTTGCAGGATGACACCGAACAACACCAGCAGCGCAGTTAAAATCGGGAAGGACTTCTCTAAGCCATTTGTTACCGAACGAGGTTTCCGACAAGGTTATTTTTTTCATGCAACTTTTTCTACTTAATGATAGAAAATGTCATCCGAGCTAATGATCTGAGGCGTAGTCTATAAAATATCTATTGATATCTATTGATATCATCAGCCATAATACGCGCGAAGTCAGTGCAGCATTCTCCAGAAGAGAAAGAGAGTTAAGTCGAATGGGTCTTGAATGCAGATAAGACGAAATACTTGGTGTCAACAAACAAACAGTCCCAACTTCTTGGAACCCACGTTACAGTTGACAATACCTCCTTCGAAGTTGTGAAGAGCTTCAGCAACAGACAATTGAGAAGCTCTCTTCCGACGAACGAAAATCGCGCCTTATAAATCGCTTATCATGCTCGTCTTACTTTATGCATCACAAACCTGGACGTTGATCAGTTCAGATGAAAAGACTTTAGGAGCCTTCGAGAGAAAGATCCTTCGCAGGATCTACGGACCAATCTTTGTCAATGGCAAGTACCATAAATGAGCATTTTCCATTGCCATTAATTTTCCATTGCCATTAACCACCTAGTGGTAATGGAAATTTGCAAAATTTGCATTGCATAACCACCCAGTGGTAATCTATTTGGCATTACCATTAGTATGTAATGTACTGGTAATGGAAAAAAATTTGAATTAAAACTAAATTTTTAATGGTAATGGAAAATTATAATATCAATGCAACAAATTTTCATTACCACTAAATTTTAAATGGTAATGGAAGAAATTTACATTACCACTAAAATTGCAAAAACATCACCAATCGGTCGCGAAGACAAGAACTTAGCGACACGAATTTGAATATGCTAGTATTAAATAAAGCTAATAAATGTTATTTACTATCAAAATTTGTTTTTGATTTCACAGTTGCTTTCTCAGACAATAATTTTTTCATTATCATTATATATATTGTATATTTTAGTTACCCTTTCAATGAGTTTCCCTAATCAGCAAATTTTTAATTATAAAGAAATCACGTCACTTACAGAATTTTATACTTGAAACATTTTGTACTGGTAGAAATTTTTTGGAATTTTAGTGGTAATTTTAAATTTCTTCCATTATAACGGTAATTACCATTAAAAATTTTGTGGCAATGCAAATTTTTTTGCATTAAAATTAAAATTTCCATCACCATTAAAAATTTAGTGGTAATGCAAATTTTTTCCAATACCATTACAAACTAATGGTAATGTAAATTAATTTTGCATTACCACTAGGTGTTAGTGGTAATGATATTTCTTAATGCACTAATAATTCAATGCATTATGCTCATCTATAGCAAGTACCAAATACAATGAAATGATGAACTGTACGAGGCAGAGACAGAAATTGCTGGCGCACGTTCTGAAATAAGGCCAAAATTGATACACGGTTGTAGCGCCAACCAAAGTTAGAAAGTAAGTAGCTGTAACAGCGACTTTAAAGTCACTGCGACCAAGTAAATATTTCAAAATTTAAAATTGTCGAAATTCTTTTTGTCGCTACGTTGGCACAACAGTCCTTTATACTGAAACTGAGTTTGAGCGCGATCTGTCGATTAGTTGATTTGCAGTGCTCGATGTTGTCTGTCTAACTTCAGTGTGTTGAGCAGTTTTTAAAATGGACAAAAAGTATTGAACAAAGCATTTCTCAAATTTAACATTGCAAATGGAATTTCGGTCGAGATATGATGAAAGATTTGCCTTGCTTTGGTCGGCCATCAACGTGTTCAACTGAATTTAACATCCCTAAAATGAAGAAAATGGTGAATTTCCGTTTAATTCACGTTTAAGAGACATAGCCGCTAAACTCTCCGTGTCTTACAAATCAATTTGTATCATTTTAAAGGATTGGTCATAAAAACCGTGGCCGATCGACTACTTCTGAAAGGCCTGAATATTCTTCAAAAACTCAATCGCAAAAAAAGACAGATTTGTGGAAAGAAAACTCATAAGGGGTATTCACACTGACTTGGGTAGTTTGGTAAATGGCATATGCTGTATATTTTGTTTTTGTTTGTGCCCAAGTACCCATCTACCAATCTACTCTAGCTGACCCCCTGACTTGTTTGGGTAGATTGATTTCCTGCCAAATTGAGTACTTTTTCCATGTGTTACAACCTTTTGCAAAAATAGGCAATAATTGACCTACGGGCATCAAATCTACAACATTTGTTGTCAAGGCTAATATCTCGAATAATAAGAAATAAATTGCCACACCCCCAATTACCGCCCATAAATCAATAAAATCACAGTATTTCAGATTAAATCGGTTGTATTGGACTAAAATTTTGTAATTTATTTCGTATGGTTACTCTAGGCAACTAAACCAAAAATGGGATTGGATGAACTTCAATACGCCCACTTTTCAGAAATCATTACAATTCCTGAGTTGAGTATGTTTTTATGATGAAACTTTGTGTGCATGCGTTATCACCAAGTGGTGGTAACTATATACCCAGCGGAAAAATAAAAAGCGCTTGTAGAAGTACCGCATTTTATGCGCAGTTTTGGTACGCTTTAAGGACGCGCTCTTCAGACTTCAGAGTTTTTGAGCGCATATTTTTATCTACATTTTTTTCATACAAAATCAAGCAAGAAAATAGCACAGTGTTAAGACATTCGACTCTAAGCTACGCAGTCCGAGTTCAATCCCAGACTATGCAAAGCAGTTTTTTTATTTATCTTTAATGTTGTTTTCGAATTTGACTGCATCCTCAAAGCTTACCAAAGATGCAGTAAAAATGCGCCTACTTTTGCGGACACGTAGAACAAAAAAGGAAAGTAAGCTTCATCAAAAAAGATGCGCTGCTTGCTTAAAAAACAGCGCATCATCATTTGTGTTTCAGCGCTACTTTTACCCGCTGGGTATATCAATGTTGCCACGCGTACTTTTACCGCCTATCTATATATATTGGGGGTTGGAATTAATTTTAAAGGTTTTTTTTCGGTTTTTGAGCATTTATTTAGAAACAACGGTACAATGTATATTATTCAAAGTATTGTCCATCGTTAGCTACAACATTTTCCCATCTTTCTGGCAGCATATGGATTCCGCGCCGGAAGAACGATTCGTCTTTTGAGGCAATCCACGAATCGACCCATTTTTTGGTATCCTCGTAAGAAGTGAAGCGCTGCTCAGCCAAGCCATGCGTCATCGATCTGAATAGGTGGTAGTCGCAAAGGGCTATGTCTGGGCTATAAGGCGGGTGGGGTAGCACATCCCAATTCAGCGCCTCCAACGTTTCCTTGACGGTTCTTGCAACATGTGGCCGTGCGTTGTCATGTTGAAAAACCACTTTGTCGTGTCTTTTGGCATATTCCGGCCGTTTAACCTTTAATGCTCGGCTCAATTGCATCAATTGTTGTTGGTAGCGTTCCCCAGTGATGGTTTCGTTAGGTTTTAGCAGCTCATAGTACACGACACCCTTCTGATCCCACCAAATACACAGCATAAGCTTGGCGCCATGAATATTCGGCTTGGCCCTCGATGTTGATGCATGGCCGGGTGGTCCCCACGATTTTTTTCGCTTAGGATTATCGTAATGGATCCACTTTTCATCGCCAGTGACAATACGATGCAAAAACTCTTCCTTTTATGCCGTTGAAGCAGTTGTTCGCACATGCAAAATCGCCGTTCAACGTCTCTCGGCTTCAACTGGTACGGCACCCAATTTCCTTGCTTTTGAATCATTCCCATGGCCTTCAAGCGTTTGCCGACCGTTGATAAGTCGACTCCCAATGATTCTGACAATTCTTGAAGGGTTTGACACGGGTCTTCATCGAGCAAAGCCTCCAATTCCTCATCTTCAAACTTTTTCGGCTGGCCCGGACGCTCTTTGTCTTCCGTATCAAAATCACCACTTTTAAACCGACGGAACCAGTACTCACAAGTAGAAATCGATGGAGCATAGTCCCCGTAAGCCTCAGTAAGCGTGCGTTGTGCTTCAACCGCTTTTTTCTTCAAATGGAAGCACAAAAGTAAACCTTTCCGCAAATTGCGTTTTGTTGGAACGAAAGTCGGCATGTTCACAGAGAAAAAAATATATGTTGTTTACACTTCAGTGGAATGACACATACTGAAAAATGAAGCTTACACAATGTGCTTTGAAATGAATATAGTCACAGGTGTGCCCGATGCGATCTATTGATAGTTACGCCATCTCTTAGAAAACCTTTAAAACTAATTCCAACCCCCAATATATAATCTATACTATTATATAAAAATGAAGAGGAAATTTAAAGTTACGACTCTACTCCAAAACTACTGAGCCGATTTTTATGAAATAAGTTTTGAAATATCATATTTGTGTTACAGTTTAAGATGGGGGTATTTTTCTAGCGAAATTTTAATAATGAGTTTATTTAATTTAATTATTAAGTTTTTTAATAAATCATGCCAGCTGCCATGCATTGTTTAGTCGTTTTCTTTTCAAGCTTTGTGCTGCGAGAGTTTCAATAAACTCCATGTTGCTCTCTACTACTCTCTTTTTTGCTCAGTTGGCATAACTCAGAAAAAAACATAAGCCTGAGCAAGCCAAAAAGTGGCAAACATATATGCTGTGCTGCGCTCCACACAAATAAAACAAAACTAAGGAAGTTATAAAATATCATATTTGTGCAACAGCATTTTTTTGTGGTATTTCCCTATCGTTATTTTAATAAGTATTTTTAATTTAAGTATTAAGTTATTTAAGAAATCATCCCAGCTACCATCGTGCTTAGTCGTTTTCTTTTCATGCCTTTGTGTTGCGAGAGTTTCAATAAAGTCCATGTTGCTCTCTTCTACTATCTTTTGTGCTCAGTAAGTAGGCATAGCTCAGTTGGCAAAAAAGATGAGCCTCGAGCAAGGCGAAAAATTGATATACATATATATGCAGTGCTGCGTTCCATAATAAATAAAACAAAACAAAAGAAGGAATGTTTTTGATTCGTTTAACATGTATTGTTTTAAGAACTTTCACTGATCACCTTCAGCTTAAGAATTATGTATATGTTTTTGAACTTTTCCCTTCTATGTCTCTCCATACTCATTCAAAGAAAAACAAAAACGTGTTAGCGCTCTTTGGCTTGATTGAAATGTAAGCGTTGCGCCTGGCAATATTGAACTGCAACCATGGTATAAGGATATATATCTGAGGATTGAAATTGATACCAGATACCTAATAAGGGAGATATCTGAGTACTTCAGAGGGAATTTGGAGGATACTGGGATTTTCAATTCACGAACGTCATCCAACAGTAGCACATCTAGCTATGCATTTAGAAAATGGGTAGAGGGTATATTTTACGCCAAATACTTTGACTCAAATTATTCAGAATCTACCGGAAACCACTCTTACTGTGTTTTTTAAACTCTGTGCAACTGATAGCTTTGCAAAAACTTTGCTTTATAACGAAGTTCCTGCGTATTATATTAGGATTAATAAAACATGGCAGCGAAGGAAACGTGGGCAAGATGTTCGCTATTACCCTGGGGTTAAGCGAGACTTCGCCTTGGGAAGGGTATACACAATACATCCCAATTACGCAGAGTGTTCTTATCTAAAGCTTTTACTACATTCCGTTCGGGGTCCTACATCTTTTACATATTTAAAAAAATGTGGTAGAACGGTTTTACCGACTTATCGTGCAGCATGCCAAGCACGAAATTTGCTTCAGGTCGATACACACTGGAAAGATACTTTATCTGATGCAGCTATTTCTGTAAGTGCCCACAAAATGAGAGAACTCCTGCAATAATATTAATTTTTTGCGAGGTTTCGGATCCAACAGAACAGTGGAATCTTTTTTAAAAAAATCTATGCGACGACGTTGACAGCAAAGTAATAACCGTCATATTGACTTTAATGATGATATATTTATATAAATAAGGCACTGGTGTATTCCAAGGGCTTATTCCTTGGAACTCCTTATTAGCCTTGAAAGTTCACATTTAACCAACCTCTCTTACATTCGTGAAACAACGTACAATACTAATGAGCTCAATAGGTTTGTACAAAAAAACGAACCAAACATTTCTTAGTCCCGGTAGTTCCAATGAAACCAAAAACGTTGTTTACACTGAAGTATTCAATAAATAATGTGTAGATATCTTTGTTTTCCTATAATTATTATTATCTATTAACCACTGTTTAGACTATGCTTGCAAATCCAATTAATCTGTAAACATTTTAATGGTTCTCACTATTTAAATTTATTTTTAAGGATGTTTAAAAATGTATTATTGACAAAGAGGAAACGTCCGTGGCGAAGCCGCGGACCACCGTGGCCTGCTAGTATATATATATGCATTAAATCTTTCGTGCGGAGGCCACCAAATTTACAATATCATTAAAAATGTTTTCTTTCAGACAGTTTCGGTCGTATTAGACTAAAATTTGGTAATTTAGTTTGAATGGTTACTGGCAGCAACTTTGCTAAAAATGTTTGCGCTCCATTTTCAGAAGATAAGCTCGCAGCGTAAGCAAAATTGAGCTGCAATTTAAGCAGTCGGTTTTTTCATGTACGAGATGGTATAGGGAAAATGTTTTGCCACACCCCCTTTTACTGCCCTCAAATCAATAAAAAAGCTATACTTCGGACGGTTTTGGTCGTATTAGACTAAAATTTGGTATTTAGTTTATATGTTGACTTTCGGAAACTGAGCAAAAAATGGGCGTGGTCGCAATATAGTTAAACCAGTTCAGATATATTAAAATGTTTTTTCCGAGTGGCATAAGAACTCTTATATGGCAGTAAGTCTGTCTGTGGCAGGAGAACGTCTGCCAGGGATTAGTAGTAAATTATAAAATGCTACGAAGTTAACACTAAAAATTGCTCGTATATAAAATAAAAAGCTCGCAATTATCAAAAGTACTCTATTTACCTACAGGGGCGTAACTAGCGGGGGGTAAGGGTGTAGACTACCCTCTTTACTTTTTTAGAGTCGGCCTAATTGTTATTTTTTACTAAAAATTTTTAAAATATTGATTTTTATGAACAATGATTATGAATGCATCAAAACCAGTCGTACCTTTTATTGCCATTTTCATAACAAAAACCAACTTTAGTCGGCTATTTCAATTTAATTCATGCCCAAAACTATCTTCAGTTGGCCAATTTCATTTTTAGTCGTACCTTAAACAAACTTCACTCGGCTAACTCACTTTCAGTCGTACTTTAAAGAACTTCAGTCGGCCAACTCATTTGAAGTCGTATCTTAAACAAACTTCATTAGGACGACTCACTTTCAGTCGTACCTTAAACAAAGTCGTATCAGCGTTGAATTGTTGTAAACGAATCCAGTGTTCCTTTGTGACAAAATGCAGAAAAAGTTCAGAAAAGTAATATAAATTTAAATAAAACTATTAAACATTTAGAATTTGTATTTAAATCATATAAAATCAACATAAGTAGTATAAATTTTGTTAAAAAAGTACGGAAATAGTAATGCATAGTAATTTCAAATAGAGCAGCGGAAAAAATGGACTTTTATTTAATGGATTTTTAGTCCAATTGTGCCTCTGTGTCCTTGACCAAAAATAAAAACTGAAAATAATATTTTTGTTTGACCAAAAAAATATTAATGATTTTTATTTAAGATTTAAAGATTAAATCAGATTACTATTTTTATATCTTAGCAAAAACTTGAAAATCATAAAATAATGATTAATGCTTAGGTTTTTGGATATAGCATAATGATAACAGTCCCTGATACAAATACCTTGTCAAAAAGTTGAAAAAATAAGTGGAATTAAACAAGCCTAAACGAACAAAGGTTTTCTCAGTCGCCACACATATTCACCTTTTTAAAACCTAATTAATACATTTTTGTACAACATTCTGAGACTGAAATTTTTATCCAAAAATACCCAACATTTGCAATAAAAAATTTAATGATCGAAATTGGCCAACATATTTAAAGAAATTTTCTTAGCTCAAGAACTCTGATGTAAAATCTTTAATTTCATAGACTCAACATTTTAATTTAAATACATACAATTATGATAAATAAATAAATAATTATTTTAAAGGATTTAGTCAAGCTATTGAAAAAAGGTCCGTTTTAACTTTTATACTCTAGATGATGACAAAAAGAACACCATTTTTAAATCTGCATTCAAAATTCATTTATTTATTTATCATTGTTGATGTTTTAAACCAAATTTCCCAAAACTCTTAGGAAATTGACAAGTGGACTCGAAATGCTGAATATGCGCTATCAAACAAACTCATTTCTGTGGACTTTATTATAAGTCTTGTTTTTATGAAAAATGTAAATATGAAACTCCTGACTGAATCTCTTGAAGCCGTTGAACTGAATATTTTAAATGCTATGAAATTTATTTCTTGAAGAAAAAAACCCTTAAATAATTAGAAAAAATAAAATTCGGACTCTGAAGGTACGGATAACATAATTAGTAGTACTGTAGCATTGTTAAAATTTTTTAATGTTGATGCTGAAAACGAATTTCAATTCGCCATCGCCGTCGTCTTGCGCCGAAACGTTTGGATGATAACAATGCCAACGTGGCTTATTTTTCGATGAACTGTTTTTAAAGAAGAGAATATAAACTTGTATTGGTTAAGATAACCTCACTGATGAGAGATAAATTAAGCAGTTGCGTAGAAACAATAAAGCCTCTGTATGAACTATTCAATCCAATTCTATCTTTTACTAACTTGACCCAAAAGCGAATTCTAGAATTAATAAAATTGTTACCAAAAAACTGTTTGTTGGATTCAATTCAATTCAAAGCGGAATTTGAAGTATTCTACGATCTATGCGGAGGCGTAGAAACTATATCGGGCACAGCTAATGTTTCAGAATGCAACAAAAAATGTCTGCCTGCAGTTAATGTCGCGTTTGCTGTGCACAGTGCCTGTTACTGTTTCAGGAAATGAGAGAATGTTCAGCAAATTAAAATTAGTTAAAAATTATTTAAGAACCACGCAAAGTGACTCACGTCTTAATGACTTATTAATACTTTCATCGGAAAAGGATATAGTTGATATCATTAACTTAGATAATATTGCGCAGCAATGGGCTACCTTAAAAAAAGAAGAATTAATATTTAAATGTTATACTTAAAAATTAAGTTTGTATTTTTTATTTCAAACACTATTTTTTTAAATTAATTTAAAAAATACAGATAAAATGTAAAAGAAATTTAAAGCCCTTTTTATTTTTAACACATATAAACTATGAATTTTTAAAAAACGAAAATAAATTTTTAAATGCTGATTCGATAATGTTGAAATACTTTTATTTCATTTTCTTTGATAACGATATGAAAACTGCCTTTAAGGGATCTTCTTCACTTGAAAAATATCGAAATATTGAAAAGTGTTACTATTTGTGGATTAAAAATTTCAAGATTTCTTAAAACAGTTCCAAATATTAATGAAAAAGGCCGTTTGAGCTGAAACTGTTTTGCATTATATTTATTATTGTAAAATCTCTAAGACCTACAATCAGATATTAAAAAATAAAACTCGAATTTTTAGAGCGTTAGAAATGTAAAAAAAAAATAGTAACTTTGTGTTTTGAAAATGGCGCCAAAAACAGGTATGAGGTTTAGTTGGCTGATTATACGTAATCTTATAGTTTCAAGTATTATCGTTTAGATGAATTAAAAAATTTTCAGTTACCTGTTGTAAAAGCTGACATATTGTTGCCACCTTTTTGGATTCGAAAAATGATGTCCAAATTGCAAAAACTTTCAGAGAGCAGATAAAAGGCCAAACCAAGGCAGATAAAATTCAAAACATACATAATTATATGTATTTTGATGTACACAAGTTTTTTAGTAAAAATAATTACAAAGTGTTTTTCTCAGCAGTTCAAATGAAAAAGACCCCTTAAGATTTATTTATATTGATCGAACGGATGAGTAACTTTATATAATTCAACTATGTTGTTTAAAAAAAAAAGTCGGGACTTAAGGGTATCCAATCGGCCGAAATACATTGATACCCCCCCAATCAAAATGTCCTCGGTACGCCCCTATTTACCTATACCCTACTACCCAAGTCAGTGTGAATACCAATGCCGTAGATAGGTATTGCATAAAGGAGGCTTATCGAAGCAAAAAAAATATTTGGTTTCTTTTTTCATTTCCATAGAGATTACTGAAGGCCTAAGATATTTCCAAATTTCATAACTGATTTCAACTGTCCAAGTGAAAAGAGTCAATATTAGTTATTTTAATTCTAAACATACAAAATTGATTCAATAGCTCGGTTGTGAGCAGGACAAGGATTTATTTAAGTAAAGCAACGAAAACAGATCTTTTTAAACAAAAAACATATTTATACATAGATGTAGAAATGAAGCCAATTTGCCGATAACAGTTTTCTCGTTCACTGAAATATCCTATGAAATAAAGCCCAAAAATTTCCATACGAATTTGGGCGTTATTTCATAATGAAATAAATAAGGCCCAAAATTTTGGGCTATATTTCATTGAAATTGGGCTTTATTTAATTTTTTTTATTTTATTTTATTTCATAATGAAATAACGCCCAAAAATGAAAAATGAAATAAATGAAATTGTCCATACAAATTTGGGCGTTATTTCATAATGAAATAAACCTCAACATTTTGGGCTTTATTTTATTTTTCTATTTGGCATCAAAATGTTAGATTAATTTCAAATTCAATTGAGAAGTACTGTAGACAGCGAAGCCGGTATTGAACTTAGCACCACGAAAGAGACCCCAATAAGCCCAAAAAAATTAAGTAAACCCCAAAAAAATTCATACATTTTTAAGTATTACTTCATATGAAATAACTCCCCATTTTTGGGGGCTATTTTATAAATTTTGGGATATATTTAATTTTTTTTTTTGGTCTTATTTCATTATGAAACCAATTACACGGTAGAAGTGGGTAGATTTAAATCTTTAATAAAAGCTTTTTCGCATTTTGTATATTTGATCATTTTTGGCAGAATTTTTTTCTGTGAAAGGTGCATATTAAAAAATATTTTGCCCTTCTACGAAATGTTGTTATCACTTCCGTATAAGGGCAAATCAAGTTTATGGTCTTTTTTTACGATAAAATGATTTTCCCTTGTACGAAAAGCTATTGTTTCAGGCATATTTACCTTAGTTGATCTGCTTTCTTTACAAAGACAATTACGGCATACAACCAAGTTTTTTGGACTTATGATCTTTTTGAAACTGGCCATAACCCATAAAAGATTTGGGTCTTATTTCTTTTTTGGGCTTTATTTATTTTTTTATTTTGGGCGCTACTTCATTTTTGTAAGCCCAAATTATTTTGGGTCTTATTTAATTTTCTGTTTTGGCGTTATTTCATTTTTTGGGGGCTTTATTTCATTTTTTATTTTGGGCGTTCTTTAATTTTTTATGCTCAAAATATTTTGGGCTTTATTTAATTTTTTATTTTGGGCGTTATTTCATTGGACGTTATTTTACTGAACCATATAATTCGACCAAACCCATTTTAGTACACTTACTGACAGTAAGCATAGGAACTACATTACCAAGTAATAGTCTTATACGACAAGAACCGTCTAAAATATAACATTTTCATTGATTTGTGGGTTTGAACAAGGAGCATGGAAGCCCATTTTTAGTACAGTTGCCGACAGGAACCATACAAATGAGATTACCAAGTTTTAGTTTTATACGACCAAAACCCTTTGAAATATGCATTTTTTATTGATTTGTGGGCGATGAAAGAGGTGTGGTAAGCAAATTTTTTTCGTAAACCATCTAGAGTTTGAAAACAATATACTGCCAAAATTTTAGCCACCAACGAAGCCATCAACGAACACCAATTCATTTTTATTATATAGAAATGGTCTATTATTAGTTACGAATATTGCCCACCTTTAAGGCAGCATATGGAATCCGCTTCGAAAAATTCTTTCTTTTTTTTTTTTTTGAGGCGATCCAAAAATCATCCCAATTTTCGATTTCTACGTAAAAACTGAAGTGAATTTCTGTTTCGACAGGTCAAGACTCATTGACCGGAACAAATGGTAGTTTCAAGGAGCAAGATGAATACGACCGATGGGGTGGGATATCCCATTGAAACACCTCTAAAGATTTCATGAAGATTTTTTCAACATGTGACCAAGCGTTGTCGTGCTAAAAGATCACTTTGTCATATCTTTTGGCAGATATTGGGTTTGAGTTTGAATTCTCGGCTTAACTTCATCAAATGTTGTTGGTAACGTTCCCCAGTGATGGTTTCGTCAGGCTGATTGATCACTGGAGCTCATGGTTGATCACTCAGAGCTGATCCAACAAAATGCACAGCATTTGCTTCTTGTCATGAATACTCGCTTTGGCCGTTGATGGTGTTTCTTCTTACTTTTACTTCTAATTACTTCTGCAGCTGTTTTCTGTAACGAGTACTATCAGAAGAAGCTTTAACAGCTCAAAATAAAAATTATTGACAATATATACTGAGCTATTTTGATGATTAAATGAAGGCTTTATGCACGTTATCGTTACATTGAAGTAGTAATCTTTTGTACTAAATTTTGTAGTTCCAGATGCAGTATAATGGTAAAAAAACTTAGGTTCTATTTTCATGTTGTGTGTACCAAATTTGTTGGTTCTTGATGCGGTATGATGAAAAGAACTTCGCTTTTGCATGGGAGGTGGGCGTGGAAGTGTGCTAGTTATTTCAATTTCTACACACTGATGTTTTATTCACATAATAGTAATTTATTCCAAAATTTTTGAGTGTGAATATAAACAAAAGTGAATATAAACTTGTTTGTATGCACTGCACAAAGTAACCTCGGCAAACATAGCTAAAAGAAAAAGTTTTTCTCAAATTTTTAAGAAATTAATATTAAGATCGACAACTTTTTGCTCTACTAAGAGAAATCTATAAAAATTACACATTTTTGGACAATATGGTGTTCATGATTTTTAAAATTGCTTTAAAAACCATCGAGCAATTAAATTGGCTTCAAGGAAAGTTTAAAGATTTAGACTTTTAAACAAATTTAAACAAACATTTTAAAATTTGACAAACTTTAGCATCGACAAGTAAAAAGTATACTCTTCAAATCAAATCTGCTTAAACTTTCATATAGTGATAAGGCATTCCGTTAAAATCGATGACAAAAAAAAATAGATTTATGCATACAATTTTTGCATGTGTCTGAAATTCAATGATATTTTATCGCATATTTTGCCGAAAATGTCCAAACATAAAAATATTTATGTTTAGTGGGTATTTCAGGTTATTCATATTTCATTAATAATGGTCATATTATCGATTTTTAAAAAATATCAAAATTAAATTTTTAATACTGAACGTATAAAATAATTTTGATATTCAATTTTACTATAACTAAATTTTCCAAATTTAAGATTGAATAGCAAAAATTTAGTCTTCGATTTGTATTAATTTAATAATATGTGGTGGCTTCTCTAAACATACGCTGAGAAGAAAGGTTTAAGCTTTATTTTTTTCGTTCACAACAAATTTTATTTAAAATTTTGTAAAGGCAAACGAAACAAGTATCAGTATTTTTACTACAAAAAAAAATCTATTTTATACAAAATTTTTGAAACAACAATATGCGTAAAATGTTAATTTTTCGAAATGTTGTGCCCTTACAAAAAAATTGTCTACACCAAATTTCATAGCTACACGAACACTTATATTTGTTTTCGTCGCAGCTTATATGAAAGTATGCAAAATTAGCAAATTTAGCTGATTTTCGTTAGCAGTACTGAGTAAGCAGCACTGAGTGGTGGGGACATTTCTTTTAGAGTAAACAGATTACAAGCAGCTTTATTTACGAACTATCTATTTACCAAAATGAATAGAGCGACAGTGTATATCAGATCAAACTGGTTGTTTTAAAAAAAAATATGCAAGAAACCTTCAAGAAAACATTTGTTAGTTTCTTCATAGCTGAATTTTAAGTCATTATCCTTAATAACTTATTGGAATTTTTGAAATTTTTTGTTTTTCAATAAATTGCTATCCTAATCGATTGGTTATATAAGATTCCTCAATATTGCTATCAAACTTTTTTTTAATATTTTTTAATTAATAAAAAGATAATAAAAAAAAGTATATATTAAAACATTAATTGAATTTTCTGGTTTATTCAGTTTTCATAATTCTCAAAAAATTCCAGCAGCATTCTGATTAAAATCCCTACTAGATACAAGAATACAAATATACACTGGGAGTGCACTGATTTTTATGACGCTGACTGTGTAACTAACAAGGGGCTGAGCAGTTGATGTGGTTTTTTTTATTTTTCGTCAAGTCTGTGCTTGTTGTTCGTGGAAATTTTATTGATGATGCCACTGTTGTCTATTTGCGTAGCAAGGCGTTCACCAGGATACGCAACGAATTTAACAGCACGTCGCACATAGGTGTATTTGATACCAAAAGCTGGCCAAAATATGAAGGATTGGACGACTCCTTCAAATTTTACTACGAAATACAAATTTTAATACGAATATGAAAACGAAACTTCAAAATTTAAAATGGCGGCTTCAATATGGCGCACATAAATGACATGACACCTGTAATAACCCCACAATTGGTATTTAATTCAGTAAAAGGAGTCTTTTAATTATCACTGATAAGGAAACTCAATTCCCAGGCTTATATTTTGATTATAAACAGTAGAGTATCTACACACGGGTTGAAAGGGTTTTAGTTCCCTCACTTGGGGATAGTTTTTACAAAACGTAAGAACAATCATATTGGATGCTATAAATACGTACGTGTTCTTGAAAACAATTTTTATAATTTCCCTCTTCTTCACCAATATCATTCTCCCCACCGTTTACTAAATACGACATTATTAACTGACTTATGAAATAAAACGAAAGAAAACAAAAGGTTTTATTTTAAATAGTTCAACGGTTTTAATTTTCAGTCTCTTCGTCACTGCTTTCGGATTCTATTAGACTACTGGGCTCAGCCGGTAAAAGTAAATCTAAAGTCTCTGGAGAGAATGGCAGCATTTTTTTGTAGGTTTTTTTCTCATCCCGAAGGATCCAACGGATCCGAAGTCATAAGTAGTCTGTTGAGAACATCTAAGTTACATTCTACCCTGGAAAATTTTCTGGAATAATTAAGCCTGTATTACTTTACTATTTTTTTACTATGACGAAATATTTTATGGATCGTTCTGCTGTCTCTTGCGAATATTCCTCACATTTATTAATGTTAAATTTATGACCACTTGATAAAGTTTCCAATATAATTTTAAATCTGAAAATCAAATTTTCATCAATACCAGTTATCCTAGAGAATAGCTGATGATCGGCAAAAAAACGCCTGCTGGTATTCCCATCATTTGAATTCCTAAATCCAGCCTTAGGAACATCTACTAATAGCCCCATCTCGTTCTTAAATTTTGTTTGAATTTCACGTTTTCTGATCTTAACTATTTCTTTTTCATTCTCCGATCTGGCTTGCCATTTTTGAATTTTTATTTATATGACTTATGTAAAATGCTTTCAAAAAAACGAATTCTGGCATGTAATATAGAAAGGCCAAATTTAAATATATCCTTATTTGCATCACGCTTCTTGCTCAAATCATTGAAGTCCTTACTTGTGGCACCACAGATTCAAGATTTTTAATTTGTTCTTCTATGTAACGAATTTCTTCATTTGTTGTATCAACAGTCTCGTGCACACACCTTATTCGAATAGGTCTACAATATCGTGGTGAAGAGGGCGTCGGATTTTTCCAAACTATGTTTTTTTTCCTTTCCACATACTAGTTGGAATGGTACCAATGAGCTTTGGAATATATATGCATCAGAGTCATTATTATTCACAAATTGCTGCTTGTACTGCACCTGGTGCGTACCATCACAACCACATTTAAAGGTTGTTTAAAGATTGTTTATCAGATTCAGACAGTGTATTTACAACTTCCTTCAAGTACAAAATTAATCGAGTTGATGTATGATTACATAAATCTTGCAATTTCACCTCTGAACAGTTGATGCAGTGCTTTATAATCATTTGAATCGATTCTCTTACGGGATAACAATCATTTTTGGCTTTTTGAATTAAACTGTAGCATGGATAAAGCTTTTTATTGCCTGCTCTTATTATATCATATTGTGCCCATGATAATCCAGCTTCACAATATATAGACAAAGGCTTTTAAAGGCGTAAGTTGTTTTATATTTTCAGCATTGATTTTTTTCAACGCTTGTCTGTATTTTGTTGATCGGTTTTTGTAATATCTTTAAGGACTTGTGATGCATCAACTTGGCCAGATGAACGCAACTTTATTTGAGTTGCAAAAGTAACTGGCCATCATCAATTGATCGCAGTTTTACAGTTTTGCGCCTCTTACTTCTATCACTAAGGTCCACAAAAGATTTCTCAGGACGACTAATATCTGCACAAAATAAGTACACCTAAATCAAAAGATATTTAATCAACAAAACAAGTTACCTTTAGCGGGTAATGGTAACTTAATTGAATGCTTTAGCCATTCAAAGTTATTTTTCTCAAATTTTGATGCCATTTTGTGAGCTGCTTTCCACCATCTTATAACAAATTTATTTTTTATATTCGCTAGGATGCTTTTTGCTTTTTTTATTGTTATTGTTATCATATTTCGATAGAATTCGTTGTTCCACATCATGTAGTTTTTTAGTTAAAGTTTTTTCTCTGTAGTTATAATTTTAATACTTTAAATAATATAATTTATACTGTAGTTTATAATTTAAATTAACCCTTTCATGCCCGATTTAATTTAGGAAGGCTTTTAAAATATTTTTAAGGCAATGCAACTGCAAGTATTGCAGTTTTTAATTTAAAAAAGTATAATTAAATTTAATTTGCATCAAATTTTTAAGCAAAAAATGTCTGATTGCAACAAAGAAAGAGCTACCAATTATAATTCAAAAAGATGATGACGTCATATCTGTCAGTAAGTCCGCAAAATATAATAAATAATGGATCAGAAACAAAAATTGTTGAAAAAAATAAAAAATTATTTTTTACACGTGAAAATGTAAATGTTGCCTATAGGCATAAAAGGGTTAAAGTAATTAAAATTAAACTAACATTTAAAGAAATAGTTCTATTAAATATTTTCTAGGAATTTTATTAAAATTAAGTTATAACTTAAGAAATTATGAGCTTTTGAATGCAGTATTGAAGTAGTTGCATTAAAATGGTGACTTTCAAGTAATCGGCGATTTTCGGCGCCCAAATTTGTTTGTATTATCATGAGCAATACCTACAGAAGTATAAGGTATGAAAATGAATACAGACAAATACAGACTCATATAACAAAAAATTTTAAGTTTAAGTTTAAAAAAAAATTATTGTAAATAAAGCCCTTTTGCAATAATTATTCTTATTTTTTCTCTTATTTTAATAAATGTAAAATTACATATTTGATAACATACCCTGGTCCAATGTATTCATATTTGAAAAAAATGGAAAAACACTTTTAATACACATTACAACGTTTTTTAGAAACTTTGTTAAATTGCAATCAGCAAGTCATTTCAATGCGAAAAAAACGGTACTTTCGAAGCGTTGCCAGCGAGAAAGGCGAAAAAAACTTAAAATCTAATGATGCCACCTGATTCTACATTTCGTAAGCTTTGACAATCCATAGTTACATTTGGAATGTTTTGATTTAAAAAAACTACTTTTGGCCAGCATTTGACATCAAATACCCCTTTATGCGCTGTTGCGTTCATTATAATCAAGTCGTTGAGAATACTGCGACATTTCTCTCTGACGGCAAGTTTTCTTTTTGTCGGTCGACGCCTGTTGCAGTCAATGTGTATCGGCTATTATTTTCAAAAACTTATCAATTAATAAAATTTTTTGATTTTTTCTTTTCCGATGTTCCAATAATGAGTTCTCGTGTCCACCGCAAAGCACCTTTTCTTTGAAGTGATCACTAAGAATTGCTGTCACCAGCTCATTTCTTCATATTTTTAAACAAAATTTTCACAGAATACTCTTAGAATGCGACTTAGTTATAATCTCTATTAATAAATAATAAATAAATTAATAAATTTATACTAACCATATTCTTGGAAAATATTTCATAAAAACATGATTTTTTAACATTACTTATTTTAAGCTTTTAATGAAAGTTGTACGGTTCACAGCAGAGATGGCGCGTGCAGTGCTTTTTTCCGTTCAACACGTGCCTAAAAAAAAAGTTGTGCGTGCCCGTGCTTTAGAAAAGCAAAGTCATGCGTGATTTTAATGAAAACTAATAAAAATAATAAAAACACATTACACACACAAGAAATAATATGTGTAACTTTTTCATAGCTACTTTGAAAAGTTTAAAATCGTGCTTTTTCATGCGTGTTCGTGCGTTTTCGTGCAAGTATGAAAAGTAAATTTCGTGTTCGTGAGTGCCCGTGCAAAAAAGGTCGTCATGCTGTATCAAATACCTATGAACACGTATGTCATCCAGAGCTAAACAAGCAAAAATGTTAGTACACAAATCGTTTGCCATGTTAAAATCTCTGCTTAATTCGATTTTGACTAGAGGAAAGCGGACATACATGCCATGATGCTGGACTTTATGGAACGATATCCCGATATTGCAAGATGTTTAACTAAGAGAGACAAAGAAGCAAAAGAAGGGCAGTGGAAGCTACTGAAAAAGTATATAGTGATGGGTAAACAACGAAAATTATCAACGAGTGGATCGTTGTAAAGTTACCCTTTGCAAAAAAATCGCAAAGTTGCAGACAATTGCAGTGCTCGCAGAATTGAGAATTGACGAACAAGGGGTTTAACTTCGGTAAAATCATGTTTAATGCTGCTTTATTGACGCGGTACTGCGCAAAAAATCTGCAATGGGAAGTTCTCTACTGGATTACTTAACTTATGAGCACTGCTCACACAGAGTCCGGCAATTGTTGTATTCCCGCAAAATTTTAGCTTTACTTTCTCATTAGTCTGCTGATCGCTATGCACTAGAATCGCCAGTAAAATAGGAGGACTCATTTTCGCTTATACAGTATTTATCGCTTATAAGCATAACCTCTATTTGCTTTCTTTTTGCTGCTTATAACCGGGAAAGCATATATAAAAACTCGGTTATATGCATCCACGGTGCTTATATTAAAACTCGGTTACATGCCTTCACGAAGCATATATAAAAATTGGAATATTGTTTCAATAAAAATTGTCTTATGAATTGGTTTAATTTTTAATTACATTTATTTAGAAATTACATTTTGTCAAATAAGTGTTTTTAAAAATAAAAAAAAATATTAAATTAAATTGCCGCTTCTAGCAGTCTTTTTAAAAAATATAAACAAAATAAGATTTAATAAAACAAAGTCTTAAGTTTTAAAAAAAATATGTATAAAAAATATGTTTAAAAAAAATTAAATTTAAGAACAGCCAGGCTCGTATTACATAAAACTTCACTTAATTTTTTAAGTCCTTTCAATCTCGAAAAAAGTCAGTTATATTCTTTTGTACATTGCAGCATTTTTGGCACATACATATATTCTTCTATCTTATTTAATTTGTCTCAACTTCTTCACAATTGAAGTTTTTTGTTTGAGTGACAGGGTTATTCTTTTATTTTTGTTCATTTTAGAACTGCACAGGAAAAACATAGGAAACTTTGACACTTTCGATGACAGTGATGGGCTGGCTATTTCATATTTGACAGCTGAATAGAGATGTGAATAGCCAAAAATTCTGGCTATTTTAAATGATAAAGTTAAATATCTCAAGTTCGAATGCATATTGGCGGGATATGCTTATAAATATAGTGCATATAAGCGATAATTACTGTATTTCGTTGTTATATTAACATCTTTACTTATTTTACAAAAAACAGCTAATTTTAAGTTAGGTTAAAATCGGATTCGAAATACAATTCGAGTGAGCTATTCTACGCTGTTTACAGAACACCATTTCAAAACCGAAGATTTCAATTCTGATTGAGAAGCAATTTTGATTCGGATTCTGGAACAGGTCTGAGTATTACATAAGAATAATGCTTGTTAATTCAACTACAGACCACTTTACTTTTTGAGATCACAAATCGAAATCACATCGCAAATAGAAAAATGTTTGCATTTAAAAGAAGATAAGCATAAAATGACGACTTTTAAAAAGTTTCGTTTCGTGCAGTCATTCTTGGCGCATTCGTAAAATTAAGGGAACAAAATTTATCATACACAAAAACAAAATTGATTTTTGAGGGCAACATAACATTAAAATAACAAAAAAAAATAACATTATAAATATCGATTGATATACCAAAGCGATTGATATACTTATGAAAAATCTGATATTTTTTCTAAAATACAAAATATTATTTTTTATTTTATGGTGAGTAGTTTAGATTCTAGATCAATAATACTAAACACGTACCAAAACCGTAAAACATCCTGTATCTTGAAAGTTTTACAATGCGGGAGGAAATTCCATAAAGTGTTATACTTGCCTTATCAGGAAGAATCACCAGCCGAGGGGATTAATGATATATCTGTAGCACTTTGTATATAATTCATTCAGCTTCAAATATAAAAATATAGGTGTCCCTATTTATTTTCACATGACTGTATATAAAACAAAGTGGCGTTAGTTACTACGCTTATAACTCAAGAACGGCTGAACTGGCTGGATTTCGATGATTCATACCAATTCGAACTGGTCTCCGGCCAAACAAGATACCTAAAAAAAATCCCGAAAAATCCCCGAAAAAAAATATGAAGAAAATTCATTTTCCCATACATTTTTTATGGAGCTACTTTACGACGCATTCTGGATGATAGATGATTTTTTTTTTTTGTAGCAATGTTTTTTTTTGTCACACATTAAAAACGAACATAATTTTAAATGCTGGTTCCGTCAGAATTTTTCAAGTTTTAACAAATTTTTATCAGCTTTCGACAGTTATTGAAATTCAATTCAATTTAATAGTTCTTTTGAAACGATTTTTCGTAAAAACTACCAGCGAAAAGTGACTTCATAGAGGTGAGTTGAGTATCATGAAATGCACATTGTGAATGGTTATGTTCTTTGTGATTGCGTGCGCATCAACAATCAATCGAAACGTTTATTTCGAATTGTGCATTTAATTTTTAGGTGCATTACTTTAAAAATCAATACGAATTCGCTGTTCATTTTATTCCGATTGATCGTTTTGTGTGCAATTCTATTTTCAAACGGTATGTTACCAACGAAAATGTTTATTTTGTGAGGTTATGACATTTGTGCACATGTATGTATCAATAATTCCATAATTGCTCTTATGACATTAATTTCTCAGTGTTATTCAGAATGCCATGCCACAGAAAATCTAACCTTTCGCATCGAACCCGAAATGCAAGTAGAGTTCGAAATATCGCCAATCAATTGAATACGGATGAACAGGAAATCGGAAACGGATCAGTTAACAATGAGAAAACGTAGAGCAAATCAAACAACTCAACAATTTGTTTTTGTTGTAAAAATAAAATCAATTAAAAATTGCACATCTGGCTACCTTTCATATGTCAGCATTATTTGCAAAAATACTTCCAGTTAAGCGCAAAAATTATATTACTGTTTTTGTCATCAAAACAAATTTGATTTTTTTTGCGGAATTTATTTTTTTCAAAATGTTGTTTTTATATTTTTTACAAAAAATTTAAGCCTCCAAAATAATTTATGTGGAAAAATTACCCCAATATCTCTTTCCAGTCAAATGTTATGGCTTTTATGATTAAGTTACTTTATGATTTATCGAATAGCTTTGGAGTTATAGGTCGCACAGCTTTGGAATTCAGTATTCGACCACAATTTAAACATGCCGTTTCACTGATAACATTTGATGGGTGTTTGGAAACAGGAGCGTGGCAGCAACGAGTTTACTATAAAGTAATTAGATCTAAAAACAAAATAAAAAAAACATAGAGATTTCATTTTAAAAATCGAACTTGTTGTTCAGAAAAAGACAAAAACGTATTTAGTAGTACGACAAAAAAATAGCACAATTTTATTCAAAAACAAAAAATTATTATAAAACAATTTTTAATTTTTATAATATCAGTATTTAGTATTGATTGGAGCCTCCATTTGTTTTTTAAAAACTCAGTACCGCAATTTGGTAGTGATTAAAAAGTTTTTTCATGTATTTTCTCGGTATCGCTTCCCAATTCAAAATTATGCTTATTTTTAGTTCCTGAAGGGTATTATATTGCCTATTATCGGCATAAACTTCTCTTGCAAGGTAGCACCAACAGTTTTCAATAATGTTCAGGTCAGGTGATCGTGCGGGTCACTCCAATAATTCAATATCCTGTTCTCGAAAGAAATTTTTTACTATTCTTACTGTATGTGCAGCAGCATTTTTTTTTTGTTGAAATATAAATTAAGTTTTAGTTAATTGTGACCCACTATTAACAATTTCATTATTAATAAAATTAAGATAATCTTGCCGAATCATTCTTGTCAGAACAAACTTAATCTGTCCTTCCAAAATGGCCAATTCCAGTCCATACCATCTACCCTCGTGTTGACGACGACTTACGATACGCTCTTTCTTCCTCAAATCGTGGTAGTAAAAAGACATACCATCCGAGATAAATTTTTTTTTCGTCAGTGATCATCATACAGCGCAATCATTTTCTCAACTTAAAGAGATCTTCAGTAAACTTCAATCTTACTGCTCGATGCTTCGCTGTAAGTGGCGGTTTCCTTTGTAATTTTTTTGAGTTTAATTGTAGTTGATTTCTTTGAAATCCTTTGCACTTTGCGTACATGTGTTTTAACTCCAGCTGTTTAAGCTATTTTTCTGACAGTGAGGTTAGAATTTGAAGCAGTCCACAAAATGCCGCACTCATTTCGGCGTGTAACCACTCTTGGACATCCACTGCTAAAGGCTTTACCATAATTCTGTAGGTTTTTTAATGTATTTGTAATCACTTTACGACTTTTGTTTAATTTTTTTACGATTTCACTGATTTTCAAGTTTTTAAATAAAGATTTAAAGCAACTTGAAATTCCATTAAGTCGTTAAGTCATTTTCCTAGTCCCATTTTAATTTAATTTGAGGTACTTTTACTTATTTAACGTGTCAATTAATTAAGGATTATTAACACTTACTGAACTCAATCAATCATAATGTGCTATCATTTTGTCGCAGCATTTTTTCATATTTTGTAAACTAACGGTATTTTTCTCAGAATGCTTAATCATTGTGTAATTAAAATACCTAAAGAGCACAACTACATGACTGATTGCACCTAGAGAAATAGCTTTAACATTCAAAGTAAATTATTTATTTGGGGAAATGTTTAAGTGCTAACTTTTTGTAGCGGACTATGTCACCAAATTCTACGACCGAAAATTAAGTTTACGTGTCTCGGCGTTTTTTGTATCTTTCCAAAAGTTGAAAATTTACCTTCAGTGTAATTGATGAAGTTTACTTCAATAAAGTTTAATTAACAACTTCTTCCGAAAAACGGTATCCGAAACGTATGCCATTTTTATGTATTCAACTTCGTTTACTTTTTACCCTAATGGAGTGTTAATGATTTTGTTACGTTCAAAAATTATTTGTTGTTTGTAAAATAACTGATCTTAAAAAAAAATTGTATAATACATTTTTCGTTTGTTTTATTACAAAAAAAAAAAAATATTTCAAAATTAATTTGTATCTTAACATATTTTTTGAGCATTTACCAGTGGAGCACAAGAAATTTTCAGCACGGGCCGGGCCAATGCTTTCAGAAACAAGTAAACAAATACAAAATGTTGCACATTGTTGCTTTTGTCAAAAAATGAAACAAAACAAAAAACAATTATCAATACAATAAGACAATTTCAATAATTTCTATTACAATAACAAAACTTGTATGCAAAAATTATTCGACACACAAGTAACGGGACAATCAGCTTAAGCATCGACATCGTCGGGTGTGTGTTTTTTTTTTATTGTCTTTGAATGCATTTGTTATTGTGAATGAACAGTGAACGAGTGCGGTTTGTGTTGTTGTTTTGTGAAGGTGTTCTTTGTTTTTGGCTTAGCGCAAAGACAAAATTAAGTTAGAAAAAAATTTGTATGAAGGGTTTCCCCTATTGGAAAGCTACGGGGGCATGTATGATCTACACTGCAAACAGTGGGTGTACTTCCAAGACATTTAAAAAAAATGCTCTTTATATTTGCCCTTCCGCATACCAGTTAGTTATCTTTAAGAAATTTAAGAATAAATTTAAGAATTTAACTTTATTGAACTCAACTGAGCCATCGCGCACAAATTCTCAAATCAACCGCCAAACGTCAACAGCACAAACACAAAGTACTCAAACCTCAATGCTTGCGTTAACTTTCCGCAACATTTTGTACGAAAATATTTTGAATAATTAAAGAATTCAATTCTGGCGACAGCGAGCGGCGAAAAAAGAATATCACTGAATAAACAAATAAACCAAATAAGTTAACATGAGCAGCTTATGTTTGTCGGTGATGTTGTGTGCTACATTCGCTGGGGGTGTGGTGCGGTAATGCCGCAAAGAAAAAAAAACACAAACACGCGTAGGTTGGTTGCACAAAAACAGAAACAAGAAAAACCGAACGCTTAAAGCGCTGACACTGGCAACTGTTTCTGTAGCGACTTTGTTGTTTTTGCTGTGTTTATTATTGCTATATTTTTTATTGTAGGTACTTCAAGTTATGGTTCTTATCGTTGTCGTCGTCCGTGGGGGCGGTGGCAGCGGCGTTATGTTAACGTGTACAATAGTTAAGAAACAAGCTTTAAAATTTGCACAGTACAGTTATGTGCGTTGCTGAAGCAGACGCCGTTCCTCTTACTGCGTCCTCAGTCTACAGAAGCGAACCAACAACATGGAGCTACTGCTGCTTTAAGCATTGTAGTCTTGGCAACCATTCGCTTAAATGTGCCTTACGTTTCACTCCGACTTCGTCAGCAATTGGCATATTTTTATTTCATAATTTTTACTTCTTTATATTGAAGATGACAAATAAGAGAAGTCGAACCAGAGAAGTAGAGGAAAAACACGATGACGAAAAAAAAGTCCAAGACGAAGGAGTAGAAGGAGGGGGACAAAACGTTGAAATGACATAGCGTCACTTAAGTTGCTTAAGGTTTCACATGGAGGTCGAGCAAAGCAACAACATCAACAACACAACACACTCGCCCTTGTTTGGGCACGAAATTTATTCTTCATACAGTTCATTCCAGTTCAGTTTCAATGCCCTTCGCTCATCTTCTTCATGTTACTGGTAGTTTTATTTTTATTTATTCTTTCAATTTTTTTAATTTTTTTTTTCTTGTTATTAAATTCTTTTTTCTTCGATTCTTCTTCTTCTCCCCTAAATGGATAAAAATAAGGAAAAAAATAAATAAAATGTGCTGAAAATTTTTTTCTTAAGAGCTTTTTCCTACTGAGGTTGTTGCTGTAGTTAGCTAGCTAGTTGTTGTTGTCGTGTTTTGTCGACATGTTAACATTGTTGTTGCAACAGGATTTACGATGTATGTGTGCTTGTGCGTGGTTGTTGTTGTTTGTATTTACTACCAATTCCGTCATAAACTGCTTTCTTCCTCCTCCACCACATATTCTTCTAGATTGATGCTACTAGATATCTATTTCTTTTACTGTGGCAATGTTGTTGCTGTTGTTGTTGTTCAATTTGTTGTTATTAAAATTGTGCTTGTGTTCTTTTTTATTTGCGTTTTTATTTGTTATTTGTATAACGTTGTCTGTAGCTATTAAAACAATATCTTTAAAACATGGTTATAAAGTAAAAATTTAAAAAAAAAATATAAATTTAAAAATAATTTCATCTGCATTTAAAATAGTCCAATTCGAATTCTATGCTGATGTTATTATAGTATTGTCAAGGTATAGGTGTTGAATGTTTATTGAGTTTTAAACACCTGACCTTAACTGAACTTAAGGTCAAATGTTCGTAGTAATCCAATTTAAGTTTTGTCGGAAAGAAAAATTGACCACGCCCACTTTTTTTGATTTATCTAAAATCGGAAAACGGCTGTACCGATTTGGACAATTTTTTTTTCAAATGTTCGTAGTAATCCAATTTAAGTGTTTACTGAAAGAAAAATTGACCACGCCCACTTTTGCGCCCACTGTTTTGATATCTATATATATAAAATTAAGTGGCAAAACTTCCTGTTCGCATACTCCTCCTAGACGGCTTGCCCGATTTCAATGAACTTTTCAGGGGTGATTGGGGTCTGTGTGGAGGGTGCACATAAGAAATTGCATGTGTGTATCTTTGCACGTTTTGTGCCACACCTCCTTTTGTCGCCGCAAATCAATAAAAATGCTGTATTTAAGACGGTTTTGGTCGTATTAAATTAAAATTTGGTAAATAAGTTCGTATGATAACTATAATTAACTTTGAAAAAAATGGGCGTGGTCACACTTCATCTACGCCTACTTTTAAGAAAATATCAAAATACTTCGAAACCATTGGTCCGATTGAGCTCAAATTTTGTAAGTACGCTTTGCTTTGAGTACGAGATGGTTTAAGGGGCAATGCCACACCCCCTTTTACCTCCCACATGTAAATAAGAAATTGTTGTTATCGAATAGCTTTAGAGTTATGGGTAGCACAGCTTAGAAATTCGGTATTCGACCACAATTAAGACGTACCGTTTCTGTGATGAAATTTTATGGGAGTGGACAAGGGGGAGGGGCACCTCCCATACAACCCAAATTTGTGATATCGAATAGCTTTGAAGTTATAGGAATTCAGTTTTTGACCTCAATTTACACATGCAGTTTCAATGGTTTTATTTTATGGGCGTTGGACAGGGAGGCGTGAAATCTCTCTTACAACCCAAATTTGCGATATCGTATTGCTTTGAAGTTATAGGTTGACAGCGTAAGAATTCGGTATTCGACCTAAATTTATACATGCATTTTCAATACTTACATTTTGTCGTCGTAGGGCAAAGGGGAGTGGCACTTCCCATACAACCCAACTTTGTGCTATCAAATAGTTTTAGAGTTATAAGTCGTACAACGCCGAAATTCAGTATTCGACCTCAATATAAACATTCAGTTTCATTGATTCAATGAATGTTCATTGGTAAGAGGGGCGTGACACCTCCAATTTAACCCAAATTTGCGATATCGAATAGATTAGGAGTTATAGGTAACTCAGCCTCAAAATTCAGTATTCGACCTCAATGTACTCATGCAGTTTCATTGCTAAAATTTTATGGGCGTAGGGAAAAGGAGAATGGCACCTCCCATACAATCAAAATTTGTGCTATCGAATAGTTTTGGAGTTATATGTTGCACAGTTTTGGAATTCGGTATTCGACCTCCATGTAGACATCCAGTTTAATTGATTACATTCTATTAGCGGTGATGAAGAGAGAGTGGCACTTCCTGTACAACCCAAATTTGTTATATCGAAAAGCTTTGTGGATATAGGTCGCACAGTCTTTCAAATTCAGTATTTGACCTCAATTTAGACATGCTGTTTAACTGATAACATTTTATGGGCGTTTGAATAGGGAGAGTGGCAGCAACGCGCCGGGTTTCAGCTAGTAAATTATAAAGTTGAAAGAGTAAATAGTTTCATGGAACCATTTTTTCGAAAAAAAATTAGGTGAGGTCAGAGTCTTATTTATTTATTTAAAGGACTTAATCCAAACAGAACTATACATACATATGAACTAAAACTGATATGTACCCTGCCAACATTTTGAAGTATCTTTCATCGTCCAACGCCAAATGCGGCACGTCTAAGTCACTTCCGTACGTTAATTGGAAGATAGTAGTTCCGTTACGCAAAAAATAAACAACAAAACAAAAGAAACATCGAAAGTGAAGTCGCAGTGACTGCGAAATGAAAGTCGCTGAAAAAAAGATAAAAAAAAAAACCAGAATAGAACAAATAACTTTTTGATGTAAGTTCGATTAGTTGGTTTTGTGTTCTGCAGTTGGTGGTTGCTGATAAAGTGCGATTTTGTTTTTTAATTGTTAAAATTATTTGTTTCGTGTTTTTTTGTTTGTTTATTATTTCATTTGAAATCACTATTTTCACAGCCCTTAGCTCAGAAAATTTAAAAATTTATAAAACCGAAGCAATTAACTTTCAAAATAAAATAAACTTCACCTTAGAGGATATTTCAAATAAAGCTATACAGTTTTAGAAAGTCTTGACAGTTCTTTCGCTATATTCCCATTTCTTTAGAAATGGAGAACAATGCTTCTTATACAGGTAAAATATTAAAATTATATTAAATGTATTTAAACTTAAATACATATTTGATCCTTTTATAGATGCCACCTTTACGTTTTTGAGTGTTGTGCCTAATGCCCAAGAACAATACATTCCACTGAGGAATAATTCTAATGGTATATATTTTTATATAGTACTTAATTCTTTCCGATCATTTATTAAAATTTATATTTTTTTAGTAAGGACAACAGCCAAAGACCATGATCAAGGAACTATGCAGACGATTTTGCAAGAGTTGCGTTGTTTCTAAAACAAATTTCAAAAATCCGAACTTAATATTTATTTTTTTTAAAAATGCATCTCGAGCAGAATTAAATATCATGAATTATAAAAACAAAAAAAAATAAAACGCTTTTATATATTGCATTTTTAACTTTCACGAGGTGACAAAAAAGTGCCTTTTAATAGGCACTAATAGGCGACTTCTAAAAGACACTCATAAGTAACTTCTACAAGTCACTAATGCGTGGCTTTCAGAAGGAACGCAGGCGGGGAACAACTTCTCAATACGAAAGTGACTCCTAAGATGAAAAAAAGATATCGCAAGCGTTGAATTGTAACTTCTTCAAGTCACTTTTAAGTGACTTCTGCAATAGAAAATGTTGGCAGGGGTGAGAAGAAAGTATACTCTTATTTATTTGTAAGATAGTACATATGAATATGTCATTTTGGTTGGATAAGAAAGATATTTAAGAGTTCGAATTTGCTGAAATGGAAATCGAATTCATTGGTAAGCCGAAGCATCTTATGGCGAATTTACACGATTCACTATCATTGTTCACTTTGGATGAATCATCTGATTTGAAAAATGTAAATTGAGTTTCATCTTTAAAATGAAGATGATAGTCATCCACCTTGAAGAGTGAAAGAAGTAGAAGGTTTTCTACTTTTGATGAAAGTGAAAGCAAATCAAACTATTGCGTCATTGTGGAACACAATTGAAAGGTTTTAACATAACTTAAAGCAGAAAGTTTATATTTTATTATTTAATTGCTGAACAACAATCATACTGCTCCATATTTTCCAAATTTGGATTGCTGGATTTGTTTGTACGGCTTTTATTTATTCCAATTTTTTAAATGTCAATGTCTTTTGCTAACTCAGCTAACTAATATCTTTTGACATTGAACATCAAACCATCTATCAAATTTTAAATTTACACTTTGAATAATGTAAATTTACACTTTTCAAATCGAGATTTTGTTTATTTTTTCGTATCGTATATTCCACCAAACAGCATAACTGAAGTTTATCAAAAGCATATTGATAACATTAACTTTCTAGCCGATAACTTTAGCACAAATCACGATATTGTAGTAGTGGATGATTGAATTTAGGTAAAATATCTTAGGTTTTTGATGATAATAATCTTTTACCATTTAATTTGCAGTCCGATAATGAGAACTTAGTGATGAGTTTTTTTTTGTCAAATAATTTTAGAAAATTAAAATCTGTAAAAAATGGCTTGAATAGAATTTTAGATTTACAGCCCTATTCTGGGAAATTAACAAATTGTTAACCAGTATTTTGAATATTTCTATGTGTTTGTGGTTTTCAATACAAATTTTAAAGCTCAAAAAACAAAATTTGTTAATGAAATTGTCAATATCTGAAAAGCAGTTGACAATTTTTATCAAAATTTTTTATTTTTGAGCTTCAAATTTTGTTTTGAAATAAAAAAATTACAACAAACACATAGAAATATTCAAAATACTGGTTAACAATTTGTTAATTTGCCAGAATAGGGCTGTTAGTTTTTTTCAATAATGATCTAAAATTAGCCTGTGAAGAAAACCTGGCACCCATAGTTTATAACAGCATACATCATAATGCATTATTTATCGAACTTGATTTCTACAAATTTGATTCAACAATAATTGACTCATTAATACAATTAAATTTTGCTAAAGGTAACTTTACAGCTATTAATGATCGCTTAAACTCGGTAGATTGGTCATTATTATATTGTATGGAGAGTCCGTCTCTAGCATATCAAATATTTTGCTCAATTTGTTCCTAAAAAAGGTATTCACTTAAGGAATAAACCACCTTGGTTTAACACTAGATTAGCAAAGTTAAAAAAACCTTAAAAGCAAAGCTGCTAAAAAATTCAAAAACACCAATTTTGTAGCTGATCAATTAAATTTTATTCGATTAAGGAACGAATTTGATTGCCTTCACAAGTTTCTGTTTAAAACTTATGTTTTAAATGTAGAAAGTAATCTAAAAACAAATCCAAAGTATTTTTGGGAGTTTTTAAATTCCAAGAAAAAAACCACTGGGTATCCAACCAGTATGGAATTTGATGATTTAAAGTCTAATAATGCTTCAGAGTCTACACTCCTTTTCTCTAAATATTATGAAAAATTAAATATCCAAAATGTATATGAAAATCATAGATCTCCAACAAATCTAAATTACCTCAACTTTGATGACCTAAATATTAGTTCTATAGATGTCTTCAATATTTGAGCTGACAACGTAACTTTAGCAATTACTCATCTTAAACCAAGCTTTAAATTTGAACATGGGGACCTACCGCCAATGCTTTTCAAACTCTGTGCAGTAAATGTCGCAGTTCCTTTAGCTTTTATTTATAATCTATGCATTAAAAAGACGTTTTTTTAGATGTATGGAAAATGTACTTGGTAGTTCCGATTTTTAAAACGGGTAATCGTTGTGATGTAAATAATTACAGGGCTATTGTGAAACAATGCACAATAGCTAAATTGTTTAATCATATACTTAAAATCAAATTATTTGAGTATGTGAAGTGTGTCATCTCCGAATTACAACATAGATTTTTTCCTGGTAGAGCAACATGTTAAAATTTACTGCTTATT
Organism: Dichetophora obliterata; assembly: GCA_963920525.1. NCBI lineage: Eukaryota > Metazoa > Arthropoda > Insecta > Diptera > Sciomyzidae > Dichetophora > Dichetophora obliterata. Next base: position 179,213,271 of record OY986437.1, on the reverse strand, counting down.
TCGAAAAACATTATTAGTGCAATGGAAAATGATAGTCAGTTAGATATCGTTTACACTGACTTTTCTAAAGCATTTGAAGAAGTTGATTACTTTATTCTTCTAAGCAAATTAAAAAAGTTCGGTTTGTCGGATACTTTAATTGCGTTTTTCAAAAGTTATCTAAACGCTAGAAAGCTTTATGTCAAAATTAGGTCAACTATTTCAGATGTTGCTATTGATGCTTCATCAGAAGTTTCACAAAGAGGACATTGCGGTCCTCTCCTTTTTTTAATTTTCATTAATGACTTACCAACACACTTGAAGTTTGCCAGATGTCTTATGTATGCTAATGATGTCAATCTATTTCTTAATATCTCGAATGATTCTGACTGCATAAGTCTCCAAAGTGACCTCTTAGCCTTGCATAGCTAGTGTCTGTCAAATAAACTGTTCTTGGACATCAATAAATGTTGCATAGTCTCTTATACTAAATGTTTAAATAGCGTTTTATTCAATTATACATTGAATAATTGTGTATTAGAGCGTAAAGTTGAAATTAAGGATTTGGAGGTAATTTTTTGGGGGGATAAACAACTTAATTTTAAATGTCATTATATACTCCATGCTGGGGTTTATCAAGAGGCATACTCAAATTTTTAAAGATGCTTTAACTATAAAAGCGTTATACGTTTCTTTGGTTCGAAGTATAATCGAAAATTGTTCTATTGCTTGGAATCCGTACTATGTTGTTGAATCAAACCGAATTGAGTTTAAAAACTAATGAGCAAATACGCTCTTAAAAAGCTTTACTGGCCTGATGGTCTCCCAACATATGAGGCGCGCCGTAAATTGCTTGGGTTGCAATCCTTAAAAGCTAGAAGATCGGTTTGTTCTCTTCTATTTCTTTGTGGAAAATCTCCACAGGACCAATTATGCTAATAATGAACCAATAGCTAGATGTATGCACTTATGCAAGTCTTTTTAATATTTTAAAATTTAATGTATCCTAAACACCAATTTAGACTGATACTGTTCACTATTTTTAATTAATTTTAATTAAATATCTACAATAGTCTGTAAGATTGTAACAAATCTGTATTCTGAAATAAATAAATAAATAAATAAATAAATAAATAAATAAATAAAAAAATAAATAAATAAATAAATAAATAAATAAATAAAAATTGATTCACTGTCATCGTTACCCGTTCACTTTAGACATAGGTTCACTGCATTTGTAGAAGATGCGATGAGATGGAAGATACGCACAGCCTTAAGGTTGTTTGGGTAATACCAACCCAATCGTATACACGAATTACCCTACGAAATTTTTTTTAAAATTTTCAAAATGAGCTGAGAGAAAATTAATGTCGTATGTGAAAATTTCCACTTTAGAGATTACTGAGAAATAAGGACTATAATTAAAAATCTTGCGGTGCATTATTCTTCAGAATTTCAGGCCTATTTGCAGACACATTTTACAATAGATTACGAAATTTTTGTGGACTTACAGCAATTTTTTTAGAATTTATAGCCCTTTTTTTCTAAAAAATTTCAAAAGTTCAAATTTTCACATACATTAATTTTTTTCAAGCTACGAAATATAAAATGGTGAGGGGTGCCCAAAAGGCCGCCCATGTGCGGAGAGCTTTTACACGCATTTGTTGACACGAAAATGAAAAAGCTTTCATTAGCTATCCAGACTTTAAGAAGGCCGGTTGCGGTTGTTCGCTTCTTAATATATTCTTGTTTTTACGTAGATTATGCACATAACAAAAAGATATACAAACTGAACTTAAAAAGTTGTTAGCTAATTTTTTGTTTTTAATAAAAAATACAAGTCACAAGTGCCTTTTTAATAAAAAATATGATAAAAAACATTTTTTTATATATATTTTTTTGAGCATATATTAAAGTAATTGACATAAAGGAAATGGAATAACGTAAATTTTTTTTATAAGGACTACAACATTAATAAAAAACCTAAAAATAACTCTTCAAAATTTTAATTTCAAAACTCTTCTTTAATATATTTTTCTTTGTTTGCAGTCAGCCTCACCACAGAAATTTTCAGCAAATGAAAATTCCGTTTCCCAATTTTCATTAAGCATAAAACTAGTGTCCGACCGAAACCGGAATTTTGGCCGAAACCGAAACCGAATATTCGGCCATTTTATAATATTCGGCCGAAACCGAAACCGAAACTGGTTATTAATATGAAAATTTAAGTTTTTACAAATGATTGTTTTTATTAAAAGAAAACAAAAGTACTACTAGTACAAAACAAGTAATATTTGAATATTGAAGTTTATTATAATTAATTGAATGAGATCATTTTTTATTTTATTTTTCATTACACACTTTCGTGCACACTCAAAATAGTACGCACCTACAATGTACATTTTTTAGAACTACAAAGCAAATTATTTGTTTTTCTCTAAGGTTTAGTATTATAAAAATAGAAATATGTATTTCGTTTTTTTTCCTTTATTCCATACACACAAAATTCGTTCGGAAGTTCAATTATCAATTTTTGACTTGAGTACCTATAAAATTTTAATGGTAATTGCAATAGAGATGATAATATCGAAAATGATAGAACTCATAAAATTAACCAAAATGTTTCGCGTTAACATGATAAATCAAATTATAGACGAATTCATAATTTTTGTTTTGAACAATGCGTTGTCAATATTTTTATTAAACCAAACTTATATATTTGAATTAAATGACTGATGCAAAAAATTTTGGTATAATTCGAGAATAGCGACGAATACACTCTTTTTTAATATTTTGTTGTTGGATTATGCGGATTTTAACCTCCTAAATCCAAATTTCAGGCTGCTGGCAATAGGTTTAGAAGTTATAGGCCTCCAAAGTTGCAAAATGGGATACAAATATTTCTGCTTTTTTATAGTGTTTCGCTGTATGGATATCAAAATAAAGTTAATGCGAGTACCTATTCAAGGAGTTATCAAACATGAAAATTCATTCAAAAGTGGTTTCCCTTTAACGAAAGCACGACACTAAAAATGTTTATATCTTTAAAAGTTATGCATGAATTTTCATATCTGAATTGGTACCTTGTTGAATAGGTACTTAAATTACTTTTCTAATGATACCCATAGAGTTTAGTTTTGTTGAAAAATTTAGAAAAATAGCAAGATTTGTAAGCTTTTTTCCCAACTTTGGAGGCCTATAACTTCTAAATCAATTGCGAGCGGCCTGCAATTTTTTCAGATCTGGAGTAAGGAGGCCAAAATCAATATAATCTGCAAAAAAAAAATTCAAAATGATAGCTGTCGCTATTCTTGAAATGTTCCGAAATTTTTACCAGAAGTTTCGGCTAGTTTCGGTGATTCGGCCATATTGAGGCCGAATAGGAAACCGAAACGGAAACCGAATATTCGGTCGGACACTACATAAAACGATTATCACCAAAGAATGCAACCTATTTGTTTGAAGTCCCAACAAGTAATCAATCAAAGATAGTTTGTTGAGTTTTATTTGGTGCCGGGACATAGCCCCAAGGGAGATAATCCCAAAAATCGGATTTGGTCATCTTATTAAGCGGTCATAGTCTCAAAAAGGGGTTCTGACCTCTTGGGATTATGTCCGCTTTTAAGAGGTCAATAACTCAGATCAGTCTTAAGTCGACTTAAGCTATTTTTTCTTAATACAGATAAAAGAGAATATGATTTGCGCTTGTACGAAACGGTGATAATAATTACGTGATATTTTTACGGCAAAATAATTTACCCTTGTAGACAGCGAAGCCGGTGTTGGACTTACTGAGGGTTGTAATCCCTAAGCAGTGGCCGAAGGCCGCCTATTAAAAAGAGAAAACTAAGTACATTTAGTTTAAGTTTTAAGGCGGTGTGCAAATTGATCCAAATACGACCTTAACTAAATTGTGTTGATAAAGCAGTTCTTCCTAACTTAGGATATTCAATCATCATATTAATTTTTTTTAGATTATTTTTGTCAATTAAACATTGAAATATTATTTTATAGTTGGTTGATTTTTTGGGTGGGATTGGGGTTACGAAACGAAATTTGGGTGTTTTTCATTTTCTTTAAAACAGTTTTCGGAGATTTTTCATTTTTTTTTTTTTGTCGATTTGCCATTTTTTTTTTGCTATTTTTCATAGCGTCGGCGCTTTCTTCTTCCATTATTTAAGTAAATAAGTAATTATCACCATTCCGTACAAGGACAAATAAATTTTTTTATAGTGAAATAATTTGCCTTTGTGCGGAAAGTTCCGTGACCGATCCAGAGTTTAGCTCAATGTGGGTTAGGTTCAGGCTTCGCTCTCACATGCTGCATTTTTGTTTTATTTATAGAAGCCCGAATCTAGGGAGAGAGCCCACTTTTAACAAACTGGACTCTCTCTCTGATTCGATTACGCATATTTTGGGGTTGTTTCCTGACAGTGAGATCGTTGTAGCAGGCGATTTGAATGTCCACAACCCGGCTTGGTTACGTCACTCGGGCCCATTGACACCTGTTGGGCAATATGTTGAGCTATTTGCTGAATCGAACCAATTGATTCAACTAGTGAAGGAACCCACTTTTTTTCCTCAAAGTGATATGCATAGCCATAATACCCTTGAAAAATATATCATGAAAAATATGATGTGAGTGTCAACGCACCTCTTGGTAACTCGGACCACTGTATCATCTCCGCTGTTTTTCCATATTCTAACCCCTGCACCTCTACGCCTAAAGCCCCGAAGAGGACTGCATCGTTTTATGGAAGGGCAAATTGGACTGCGTTAAATAATTTTTATCGCAACTTCAATTGGAAATTATGTTTCGCTGATAGAAATGTGAATGCCGCGGCTGTCATGATACAAGAAATTATTTTATTGGGTATGCGGTCTTTCCTTCCCAATAAAATGAGAAGCATTAAACCAAAAGACCACTCATGGTTTAATGAGACTTGCAGGATTGCAGTCAGGTCCAAAGAGGAAGAATTTCAGAATTGGCGTTCTAACAAGAATACTGATACTAAAAGACTTCGCATCGAGGCAAGGAATCGCTGTAATGCCATTTTAAAACGCGAAAAGTTTCTGCACGAAGCTCGCATTCGAGAACAGGTTCTTCTCTGCCCCAAAGGGAGCAAAAATTTTTGGTCATTTGTTAATATAAACATTTTTACAAAGAAGAATGAAAAACTTGTATTACTTTTATTATACTTTACCCAAATTTATGTTAGGATATGTCCTCTTTTTTTTTGGGACTATGACCTCTTATTAAGCATTGAATTTTTGGGATTATGTCCCCTTTTGTTGAGGACATAATCCAAAATTCGAAATTTGGAATTATGTCCCATGGGGCTATGTCCCGGCACCGTTTTATTTTAATCTCATAAAGATCGCTTATACAAAAAAAAACTAATAAAACAGCAAGCAACAGACATTTGAAAGAATCAGAAGAAGTCATAAAAAATTGCTTTTATGCTTGTCTATCCATACGTGGAAAAAAATCTTTCAAAATCATGGTCAATGTTTGTGTAATTTGTATAAATGTACCTGTGACGGATGTTACAAGTACACATTGTAAAATCTGACTTCACTTTAAATGTTTGTGAAATTTAGCCAAACTAGAATTGTCAAAATAATTATTTAAATTACTGTCAATGAAATAATCTTTGACCCTGCATTAAAAAAAAATTAAAAATACGTTTCATGAAATTTTTATTAAATATTTTAATGTGGGGTGTTACACAGATTGTGACGGGTGTTACTGGAGAAATATAAAGAAATATTTAAAACTGATTTAATTAAAGGAGACAGTCATAGGAGATGGTAACTTCCAATATTGCAATATTCTGTTGTTTAGAATATGCTGTTACTTCGTGTCCAATGTTATTTCCAGACAAGTGCAAAAAGTTTTCAATTTTTCTCTCCTCTGCTTGTCTCTTGCTCGCTCTTTTTCCAAAAAAGTCTCAATATGTCCTTATTTTTCTTCAAATTTTCCTGCACAACAATTTGTCAGAAAGCTACTAACATAAGCACAAAATCCGAAAATTGTAGTAGTATGTGTTTGGGGACCACTGCTCTAAATCAATTAATTTGATAACTAATTGAAATTGTTTTTTGCTGATTTTTGTTGCCTTATTGCTGCGTTTTTATTTCGAATTGTTTTTTTAGATAGAAAAGAAAAAATTACAGCATCAAAAATAGTAAGAAAAAAAGTCAATCGGCTGAATAAGCGGCTCATCGAAAGGATTTCTAAACTTTTACCCGAATGCGGAGCTGCCAGGACCAATCATTTATATGCGTACGTAAATATTTGTTTGTATGCATTACACAGACTCGTTGCTGGCTTCATTGACCAACATCTAATTATTTTGATATTTTGTATAAACATATAGCAGATTGATTTGTTCACAGCAAATGAGAAAATTTAGAAGAGAACAAATGCTACTTACTGATCGCTAATTTTAATTTTTTTACTCACTTGCTTTTGGTCCCAAGAAAAAACGAAGACAAGGCTAAACAGCAAAAACAAAAACATAATATATTTATGTACTTTATTAAAGTTTTTGTTGTTGATCTACATTTTTTATGTTATTTAATGCAAAAAAAATGATAAGGTTCGTGTAAAATAAAACTTAACACATACTAACCGTGCGAGCGAGCGATAAAGCAATAATCGGCACTCTGAATACCAGCGCACAAATCGCTTTAAACTGCTTGTTCTTTGAGCTTATTTCATATGATTGTATGTGAAACGTTTTTTAGCTTTCCCTCTCGGTTTGGCTCGGCACAGCAACAAGTCGGCAGTATAAACGCGCCCTTACTCTGCAAAACTTGTTGTAAAACTTAACACAGCTGATTTGTAAAAGAAAGAAAAAAACACTCACTTCGCGAGATATTAATTTTTTTTAAAGAATAAATTCATTCAATAAAAAATCGTTTGCATTACTTCATAATGCGTTTAAGTAATAATACAAGAACAATGCATTACTTGCCATAAACTTTAGTGATTAAAAAGTAGTAATGCATTACTTTGATAAGAAATAAGTGCATTGGAAAAAATTATGCACGAAAGGTATTAAGTTTATAATATATGAATAATTTCAACACTAAAAAAATATTGTTTAATTTAATTGCAATGCAAATCGCCCAGGTCTGATAAAATAACTTAAAGATGTTATTTACATATATTTACCACAGCACATTGAATTTTTTACAAATGGATTTAAAATAATCAGTTCTTTGAGTGAAGTTACTCAAATTCTAATATCTACTGAAAACTAAAAATGTTTCTTTACATAATTTTAATTACGAGCTTTTTAGATCAAGTGAGTTTTTGAAAAAGGTAACAAAAACAACTCTGTATAGTCAATCGGACAGCCGGCTAGGCAGACTATTTTGGAAGTCGCTACCCGTTCCATCTTCAGTAGTTTTTAGTGATTAAGCTGTGACCAACCCACTGTTTAAGTTTTATATGATTTGGCCTTTGTTCGAATAAATTCTTTTGTTGAAATCGCGCGAATTTATATCTTTTCGGCCATTTTTATATATGACGTTAAACAGTTAGGTTATTTTTAGATCACAAAGACTAAAACTTTATCAGGAATTATGTCTGTTCTAACTGCCTCTTCTTTTTTCACTACTCTTCTTTGTAGTCAACGTAAATTTAAGATTAATTGAAGTTTCCTTATTTAGTCAGGCTACACCAAATAAAGCTAATTTTGTAGTTAATTGTAATTTATTCTTTGATGTTATGATTTTAATTACGAGCTTAAGTTTGTACATTTATTAAATTACAATAAAAAAAAGAGCAGTAACTATATAAAAATTAATAAATCTCGGACAAAGTTGAAGTTGATTATTTTTCATTTTTTTTTCATATAATGTTCTTGCACTAAGGCCGACTTCAATTCAATTACTAAAAAGTGCTCAAAATTAGTGCTTATGACAAAAATGCAGAAAACAAAATACATTTTTAATACATTTTATATTACTAATCAAAGATCTTAAATTCAACACTTTTAATTCAATTGAATCACATAATGATATAAAATTGTATGAGTGGATAGAGTAAGTAATAGCGTTAGGGATATAAAACGCAATGGTTCATATTAAATCAATTTTACATTTCTCACATTTATTAAACACACACCTTTTAGGTTGAAGTTAAATATTTTACACCATAGCATTTACGTAAACTTTTTAGCTGAAACCTTAAGAACTGATTTAACTTAATTTTAAACAAGAGATCTTCATGAAAAGCTTCATTATGCAGTAATTTAAGGTATTCATAGATGTTGCAAACCCAACACACATGTGCCTATTTTTAATAGTTTGTCTTTAAGTTTACGAAAAAAATCCACATCTTTAGTTTAACTTTATTAATTTTTCGTTTTATAAATATTTAAAGATAACTATTAATTTTGAAGTAATATTTAACTTCTGTTGAACTTCTACAATTACAGCAAATTGACGTTTATTTTTTAGAGTTATGTGTCGAGTTTTTCAGTGAATTCTAAATTAAGTTAAAACTAAGTTCCAAATTTAAATTTAAAGCTCAACGAAGTTCATACCAGTAGCGTAATTATATTTTGTGCGCCCGCCCGCGGGTTTCTAAAAGCGTCCTACTATTTACTTTTAGACCAAAGCTATGTTATTATTAGGCTACTAGAAGCGTAAGAGAAAACAAGACAACTCTTGTCAAAAAAAAAGAGAACAAGAAGAGATTTTTTTTAAATTCAATAGTCATCATTTATTACAACAGTTATATTTCTAAAATATTTTATTTCATAAATAAATGTATTATTTATTTTAATAGAATTTGTTAAAAAAACAGCAATAACGTAAAAAATACATTTTATAATATCAAATATAATAAAATTTATAAATAAATATTATAAGATTTTATCACAAAGTAGGCAAAAAGAAAACATATATTAATTTTTATTGTTGTGTATTTTGTGATCTTTTGATTTTATTATTAAATAAACAAATACGCAGGCTTTAGGTCAGTTAATTGTTTATTAATTATTTCCAATATATCGAACTACTTCCGAGTACATTATCAAGGACTAAAAACAATTAAAAATACTTATGATAAAACAATTTTGCGCTAAGACAATTGAAAAAGCACTTACAATTATATAAACAATTTTTTTACATTCACTGGGTTAACAACATTGACATCAAATATTGGAAATAATTAATAAATAATAAAAACAGACCTAAAGCCGGCGTATTTGCTTATTTATATCAATTTTTTTTAAAAAGTTAAAGAAACTAAAAGTTTGAATAAATAAGATCAATAATTTTCTTATCAAGTTTAAATATTTTGTATTTGATGTTAACTGTTAACTGAAGAATTTGCTAACTTCATAAAACATGACCAACTGATTGATTAAAATAACATCAGTAGCTGACTTCTGAAAATATGAAAGCAAATGGGTAAATCGAATTCGACCATTATCGAGTTTTGCCAAACAAAGACGACTTTTGCTCTGAATAGTCGGCTTTTTTGACGTCGATTATTGCACTCTGAGAAATTTTATTTCATCACATATTAAACACAACACAATTTATTTTTCATTTATTGTTGTTTATTTAAAAAAAAAATGTTTTGCGAAGGAAATAAATATTTTAGTATAGCTTAATTTTTTTTTAAAACAAACGTCGCTCAGGGTAACGTCCCCATTCTTGGCCAAAAATAGAAGGATTGATAGAGCTATGAAAATTGGCAATAATATCTTTCGTGACAAAATTAAGAAATATTGAAAATGTTATACAAATCCGCCCTTTGCCACACCCACTTCCCATATAAACGAAACCAATTTTTGCCTGAAACTTCTTTAAGTCTTGTCTCAAAACACGAAATTTGCTACATAAATTTCTTTTGTGATTATAAATAAATAAAAAATTTCATAGGCGAATGTCACGGCCATTTATTATATTTTAGTAACTCAGCCTTGGAAAATACTACCAACACAAGCTAACTACGTTTTTGTTTATATTTGTAAACTTTTTCGATTACAGCAAGAAAATTTTTAAAAATTGAGTTGTTCTGTGCTTGTAAATAAGTCGAAATTTTGAAAAATAATCAGCTGCCATACATCTCACATTTTAACTAAACAGGTCACCATAAAAAATGTATATCTTCCCTATTTGCAAGTATCAGCAAGAAATTTTTTTTGGATTTTGTGTAACGCAGTTCTAATGATGTTTTCGTTAAAAATTTATAGTCAATCTTTCTCAAAATTATTTTTTAAACACTTTTAAAAATTGAATATTTAAAAATTTCTATCCCACTTTTTGTATTTACTTTTATGATAAGTTTTAAACCATATGTTTATAATGAAAAAAAATTTATATTGCCAGACATAAGAAATTTAAAACTTTTTTTGAAATATAAAAAAAATTAATTGAAATGTGAACAACAAGAAAAATTATATTTTTAAAAAATGCAACTTTGACTGCTTGTCGTAACGAAACGGTTGCTACTATTAAAAAACTAATTTTGATTTTTTCACCCACGATATTTTCTATTGAAAGCCATACAAGTTTTAGAAAAATTCAAACATCGATATATTAGATTTTTTATCGCTTATTTTGCACTGTGCGTCGTTGTCCACTTCATTTGTCATTTTCATAAAAAGACTTGAGGGCGCCCCTGGCTTAGTTGCGCCCGCCCGCTATGCGGGCTCTGCGGGCCTGCTTTTTACGCCACTGGGTCATACCTATAACTAAACCTTCCGGGCCGTCGATGCCATAGTGCGAAGGGAGCGTTCGCACCGGGCGGCACATCCTAGAGGCGACATTTTGACACTTAAATAAGAATGATTTAGTTAATCGAAATGACTTAGAAAAAATTATTAGAGCGGCACTTAAGCATTTGAATAACAATAGTTTTCCAAATCAAAATATTTGAAAACAATTTTGCGAAAGCTTTTAAAAGATTATTTTTAAATTTTTTGCGCTCTCAGTTGAGGATTGCAACAAAAGTTTTTTGTGAACGCACCTCTACGAACGCAACTTCTCGATACTCGCTTTCGAGTCCCGCATTGACAAGCAGATTTGTATACAAGTGAATTGAACTACTTAATTGAAATTTTTTGGAACAGCATGAAAATGTCGCCAAATAAACGAAAAATAAAAAATCTGGATGTTCTTTCCGCAACAAAAGAAAATGCTGCTAAAATCAAAATAAAAGTTTGTGCAAAGTGAGATAAAAGTTGTGCGAATTTTTTTATTGATTTTTTGTTTATTTTAAATTAAGATAAACATCGTTTGGAGCGTGATAAAGAGCTAGGAGCAGAAACTTCAAAAGCATATGAAACATCGTTCAAAGAATGACGAAGAGTCTTAAGCTGAAACTCCAACAGCAGACATTGCAACATGTTTCAAAGAGAATCAGGAAAATTTTGTTGACACAGATTCAGCAACTTGGAAGACCATCATAACTGATGAAATTTGGATTATTCTAGTAAGACGCGGCCCATCAAAACAGCCGGTGCTTCAACATCTCTTATTTAAAGAGAACTATGAGATAGAACTTGAGATAGCAAGTATTCCGAAACTGGTTAGTATATTCTCAAAGTGAGAACAAAGTTTTTTGCTTTTGCTGCAAATTCTTGATTTTATTTTAAGCACTTCTGTTATTTTTTATATCATTTATACATATATATTTATCGCAAATGTTTAACTTTATTTATCTGGAGTTTGTTATTGACTAAAATCAAATTATAAAGTTTTTTTAATTTTTTTTTTATTGAAGTAGGGCCGACAAATTGTGGTTTTTCCCCGGGAGCCCAAATCTTTATCTACTGCCCTGTAAACCTGTAAACTCTCTACTAGCCAAAGTTTGAAATCGGCGAATCGGAAAAGGAGTTTTAATTTTTAAGGTAGCAGATAAAAACATCACATTTTATTCAAACTCATATTGATGTTTTATGAACAAATTTGCATTACAAATTTACAAAATGATCTTGAATTTTATTTTAAAAATGGAAATTCCTTAGTAACTATGATTGAACTTGTTACTCACCTGGTGTTTATTCCATTGTTGTGTGAGGTGATCGTGGCAGAGACGACAGGCTTGAATCAAACCACGCGGATCTTTGGGTCGCGAACGAGCCGGACGCGGATGCTGTTCGTTAAAAATCGGAAAGTACGGACGGTCACTTTCTTTGGGCTCTTTTGGTTTAACTGTCCTTAGCTCTATAAGACTACCGCGTCGTTGTTCGTCACCGCAGACGTAACAAACTTCGGTAGTTGAGTTTTTGTCGGGCATGGATAGATCAAGGATACCGACTTCTACTGGATTTGGCGTTGTGTTCGCTGAAGGATGTTGTAGTGTTGGCGTTCGCGATAAAGGTACACCTGATACACTGGAGGCGGAATTACGAAGATCTAGCACAGCTGACGGTTCATCGTCCCCGCCACCAATAGTTGAGCTGTTTGTGGTTTGTTGATTATAGGACGGGATTTGTTTGGCATATTCATGGGGTGAAGTGGCACTTGGAGAAACTGCGTGCTGCTGCATTAAATGGTAAGCGACGGCGGCAGCAGCAGCTTGCTGCTGTTGGTGTTGTTGATATTGATGATGTTGTTGGGCGACTGCAGCTTGTTGCTGTTGATGGAACTGATGTTGGAGTTGCTGCATCTGCTGTTGCTGGTGGTGGAGCTGCTGTTGCTGCATGAATTGCAACTGGCTCTGTTGTTGTTGCGCATGCGCTTGAGCCATCTGCTGCTGCGTAAGATAGCCCTGTCCGGATATCGTGTTCATGTATGAAATTTGACCCAGTTTGAGTTTGTGGTGGGCGAATGAGGAGGGCTTAATATTGAGCCCGTCATAGGTTATGCCAGTTCCACTCGGAGGTCGCGATGATGGAGAAGGTAGCTGTGTGTGGGGTTGAAACCCGCTCTCTCGCGATTGAGGACGACTAGAGTGTTTGTCGTTCGTGGGCAGACCTAACTGGTTGCAGCCACGACCTGTAGGTGTCATATTACGAGCATAGTAGTCACGTGATTGCTGCTGTGATGAGTTTGGCGATTCGTTGCGAGATGTTGGTCGATGAGGTGATTCATTGCGTTGTTGTGGAGGTAGTGCATGCATTGGCTGCTGTTGTGCGTGTTCCCTAGACAGTGATCGCGGACCTGCACTCTGATATGAATATGAACCCGGTGTTTGTGGGCCATAGCCAACTTGGTTACTTGGTAAGCCCGTTGTTGAAGCCAGATGCTCCGCACTTAAGCCAAGCATTTGTGCGGCATATTCACCCTGTGTTGCTATATCTGCACCAATATAGTTTTTTCCGTCCACACGTTTCATATGATAGATGCGCTGCAAGTGTGGCTTGTTCTCTCTTTCATACGCGTCCCACTGTTCGTTCAACGAACGGTAGCAAAGCATGCAGGCCATGACATACATTTGAGTTGGCGAAACTTGTGGTACACCAATAGGAGCTTCATGGCGCTCAAGAAACGGAAAATATGACTCTGTGGGTCGCTCAGGATTTGAACGCACACGTATTGGTTCATATCCACCACGACCACCGCACACGTAGCATAAAGGAATGACTTCGGGAGTCACCGACCGTGCGGAGGAAGTGGCCTGAGTATGAACCGTGACTATATCGCCTCTTGGCGAATGACCGGCGTGATTTGAATTATTTACTTTGGTGGTGTTTTGCTGTTGATAGTATTGTTGTTGTTGTTGTTGTTGTTGGTGTTGAAACAGTTGTTGCTGTTGCTGCAGATAATGCAGCTGTTGATCTGGCGTTGGTGTTGTTCGTTGTTGGTGCTGGTGCTGTTGTTGATGCTGTTGTAGTGTTGTTGATGATGTACTTGAAGTAATCATTCCTGGTGATACAGATGAAGTGTTGTTTGCTGATGAATGAATCGCAGTTGGAGAGGGTTCCGCATGAGGCAAGGATCCCGCACGTAATTCATTCTTTATGTAAGCTTTTGCTTTTTCCATAATAAAAGGCTAAAAGTAAATGAAACAATATTAATTAATTTTATTTTATTTATATGTACTTAAAATCTTAACTTAATGCCACTATAAAATAAAACAATATTGATTATATAAGACGATAGTTATAAAATTAAAGATTTAAGTCTGAATAACAAACAATATCCGTTTACAAGTTAGAAAAAAAATTCAGTCAAAAAAGGTTAAGGCTGCCCGCAGAGTAAACGCTGAAGCAGGCAGGCGCAAGAAAACTATGTGAACAAGCGAGAAAAAAGTTATTTCTATCTCGTTTCTTCGCAGGGAACCGCCTGCGCCTGCCTGCCTAAGGCTGCCCGCAGAGTAAACGCCGAAGCGGGCAGGCAGGCAAGCTTCATGCAGTTTCATATAAATCTGCTCGAAGTCCACATAGTGACGGCAGGCAGACCAAGGCAGGTACAGCGAGAAAAGTGGTTTGTCCTGGTTTCTAGCAGCTGATTTTACGTGTTTGTCTAATTTTTGTTAAAATTTGATGGACAATTTTTTTTAAACGCAGTTTTAACGCAAGGACGAATTTATATTAGATTAATTTGATGTTTGTTTTTTCGTTGGACGAAACACACTCACAAACATAATAAGCATCAGCGCACGTGTATATATTATGATAAACACACAAAAACAACACCATGCAAACGCAACTTGGCAAAGAGTGTGAATATTGTTTTTGTTCTTGTGCATCTATGTTGTTGTTGTGTGTGATAAATTTTTCATAACTGAAACAACGAAAATTATGAATTGATGAAATTGACAATTGTTGGACATGTAAAATAGATGAAAAATAATCCTTTTATTGCGCTGTTGTTCGCATTTTATGGAATCCAAACTTAACGGACTGTTTTGAAATTATTTTCATCATCTTTTGAGTGAAAAAAGAATCAACACGAAAAACAGCAACAACAGAATAGATTCGTCGGAACTCACATCGTGTGAGGTTAGACGATGCTCGTTTGCCAGAGCTGTAAAAGAATGCATTCAATTTGATTTTATTAACAAAAAAGTGAATCAGTGAATAACGAAATAAGAATGCATTCAATGAATGCAAAATTGATTTATAAATAAAATTTTCAATTCACAATCAGTTTAAAAAAAATGAATATTTTTCATTTTCAGAGTTTGGACTTGAAAATATGTAAATCGCATTAAATTTTTTAAAAAACCCAGTAAAACGAATTTTTTCGCAGTAGTTTTTGTTTTTTCTTTATTAACAATTATGTACGTACATTACAACTAATGTATGTCCTAATTATACTAATAACATAATATACACATAAATATAAATATATACCAGAGAGGGAAATAAGGAATTTGTAGAAGATTCTCGTTTTCTTTCAGAAGATCCGAAAATCAGTAGTTCAAATTTTTTAATAATAGAGCTAAAATCGATAAAGTTTTCAACGAAAAATATCAATAAGGGGTGCTTTTTATAGAGTGATACAATTTTAAATCATAATAAAACATAGTAATATATTTTTAATATCAATGAAACGAGCTTTATTGGATAGAAAATTTTATGAAATTAATGTTTAAATATGATTTCAGCCATGTGGCCACCACCAATTTTCACAAACTTTTCGCAGCATTTGCCGTATCTCGTCGATAACTCTTCGAATGTTGATTTCCAGGTGTTCAATTGTTTGTGGTTTATCGACGTAGACAAATGACTTTACATAACCCCAAAGAAAATAATTCAATGGGGTTAAATCACACGATCTTGGGGGCCAGCTAATTGGGCCATTTCGTGAAATTATTTTTTCGTCAAAAGTTTCCTTGAGTAAATCAATTGTAGCGCCCATTGTGTGGCATGTGGCTCCGTCCTATTGGAACCACATATCACCAAGATTAATGCCAGCTAATTGAGGTACGAAAAAACTTCGAATCATGTTCCTATACCGCCGTTCACCATTGACAGTAACATTCTGACCATCATCGTTTTTGAAGACATATGGGCCAATGACTCCGCCAGCCCATAAAGCGCACCAAACAGTAATTTTCTGTGGATGTTATGGTGTTTCGACAAAAGCTTGTGGATTCTCCTCACTCCAAATACGACAATTCTGTTTATTTACGTACCCATTCAACCAAAAATGGGCTTCGTCGGGAAAAAAAATTTTCCATGGAAATTCAATATCAATATCAATTTTTGCTTCGAATTAGCGGCGCATACGATGGTCGTTTGGCTTTAATTCCTGCACAAGTTGAATTTTGAAAGGTTTTAAGCCAAGATCTTTTCGTAAAATCTTCCATAAAGTGGAAGGACACACCCCCAGTTGCTGAGAACAACGAATTGATTAATTAGGATCATCTTCAATGCTTTCCTGTACAGCGGCTACAGATTCTTCAGTGCGCACTGTTCGGCGTCTCACGGGATGCACATTATCAGTAATAGTAAATGTGGTCCGAAAACGATCTATTGTTCTTCGAATTAGCAGCTCTGAAGGACGATTATGTACGCCATAAAATTGACGAAGTGCATAAGTTTGACGAACAGAACCATTATTTTTAAAAAACTTAATTTTAAAAGAGCTAAAAAACTTTACACTTTACTATACATAGCTATAAAATTCGATTTCTGAGTTTATCTAATATCTAAAATATGTTTTGTAGAATGGGCGTGATCATTGTACTGCCACGCCTACCTCTTAACCCATTAGCCGCGGTTGGGATTGGTCACAGCCAAGTGTTTAATTTTTTGTTTGTTGCTTTAAAAAACAAAGAGCTATGAATTGTTTTTATAGTGTGTCAAAAGAAATTTGTCAAAAGTGATTAAGTTTAAAAATCAGAAAATTTGTGTTATTATCATTTGTAAAAAATTTTATATTTTAAAAAAATGTAAAAGCTCTCTTAGCCAATTAACCAACTATACCTGCTATTGATAGGAAAATCCTGATATTAAACTGTGCAGACTGTGCAGTTGTTGCAAAATGAATTTGTGCCCATTTAGAGCACATTAATGACGGTTGGGTTTTTTTATACCCAACTCATATCTCGACAACGGTGAAAGATAAAAGGTTGAAATTCGATGTGGTAGTTCCTGTGATCAATATAAGAAAGGACATGAAATTTAAAAATTCGTACGAAGCGTTTGGGAGCCACGGTTAATGGGTTAAACAACAGGAATAGTTGTTTTTGCATAAGTTTGGTTTTATGTATGGTATTACTATGAAATTTTGTTTCTTAGTTTATATTATAGTTAAATAACTTCTGGCAAAATATGAGCCTCAGAGGTCAACTACCACGCTTACCTCACATACAACTGGAACAGTATTATTGGCATAAGTTTGGTATTACGTCTGCTATACTTACTTAAATGTACGATTTCTACATATTTCACTTAAATATTTATTGAATATAATTAAAATAGTGAGTTTTCTTTGAAAAATGCTTTTTTCTGAATCTAAATCAGAATTTTCTTAAAGAAATTCTGGAGACTTTAGTCGTTTTATAACATCTACTGTTAAAGTAACGAGAATGACATTTTCTATTTACGAGGTGTTCGAAAGGTTTAGCTTTTTGATCATGAAACGATGTAAGATGAGTTTCATTCACGATACAAGTTTGCGCGAGACTGAAGTGCTGTATAACAGGCGGATTGGACCGGCCGGAGTCGAATGTCATTGTAACGTGGCGAAGCGCTTACAAACGGAATAGTGATTATAATAGCTTTGACTAATAGACTATATAAGAAACTGATGCAATAGAATTGACACTTAATAACGTTTTATAATATTCCGTTCCGTCTATTATAACCAAGGCTTGAGAGTGAATTCTGTGCGGATGCTGATAACATAAATGACGGTATGGGACAGTGATGTTCCTCGACGCGTCGTCTTTAATTGTCGACGTTTACTTAACAATTGTCGATAATGTAGAGAATGGTCTACGTTGTCGACTATAGGTCTGTTCCCGTACTGAATTCAAGTAGCTTGAAGTTGATTGGACGCTTTATTTTGAAGCAATTCGACAATTCAGCAATTGTGTAAGCAATGTCAACAAAATGCAACACTGCGAAAATGCAAGTTCTTATTAAAATGGGCTGATTCTCAAATTTTTTGAAAAATTCGTTTATTTAACACAAATTAAATAAACAAAAAGCATGCCTGGAAGGTGTAAAAATAACGAATACTCCGAACTTGGATTCAAATAAAATAATTACCGTAGTAAACATGCAGCCTCTGACATTAATTCTAAGCATTAAGTTGTCTAAGCCGCACATCACTGGTATGGGATGTTAGTATGGTAACATGGTATGTTATAGTGGTGCGACGAGCATGGATTGATGGTGTGCTATAATTCTCTTTTCAAATAACATCTTCAAAAAACACGAAGAAATTTTGTAGAATTTACTATTACTTTGACTTTATGTTGCTGTGTTTCAATTTTGTTTTCAATATTTTTAATTTATTAGATGACGATTTGTGTTGCTTACATTTTTGATACCCGAAACATCAAAAAGCTTACTGCCTAGCTCACAAAAGTACTTCAGAATACAAACGCTGTATGTGTGGAGAAGTACAATTTCCTTATATTTTACTTTTATGATTTTCTTACCTACCACGAGCGATAAGTTTCCAATTGGCACACATTGAGGCATCATTATAATTTTTTTATTGTTTCAACACATAATTTACTTGTTCTGAACACAAAGACCTAAACTCAAAGACATTAGGGATGATGACAAAAACAAAAAATTCGAAGAAAAATTCGAAGACATGAACTTTATTGCTTTCAAGGAAAGGCACAATATTCTAATTTTATACTACTAGCAATAAACCAGTTCTTAGAATTTTTTGTTCTTAGTATTTTGTTCTTAGTATTTTTTGTTCTTAGTATTTTTGTTCTTAGAATTTTTGCTTAGAATTTTTTGTTTTTATCATCATCCCTGAGAGCCCGAAAAGAACCAAGGCGGATATCGGTTGTCGGATTCGCCGTGCTACAAATTACATGAAAATATATGCAGCCACCAAAAATGAAATCGCCGTAGAAATGCATGACGGGAAAACGCCAGAATAGAATCTATTCTAATTTCTCTCTGACGGGTGTCGCATCTCTCTCTGAGTGACTTAAATGTTGCCATATTTTTGCTAAAGATTGGGTACGTTCAGGGAATGTATCATTCCCAATATAAAATGCAACCGTGATCCGACAACCGACAACCGCTCATGTATGGTTTGAAAGTATGGTGGTTATGCGACTCACAGAGTTATTATCCTGTGAAGGGAATGATATATTCTGGAAAACTGCCAAACCAACAACGGGAGATAAACCAAGGGCAGAACGTAGTGCTGGATCTTGTGGAAAAATGTTTAGATGCTGGCCGTACTATATACGCGGATAATTTCTTTACCACTCTTGACTTGGCGCGTATTTTGTTGAGGAGGAAGACCGCATATGTTGGTACAGTGCGCTACAACAAAACATTCATTCCACAGGACTTCAAGAAGAACCCGAAGCGCACCATCAATAGTACATTATTTGGGTTCAACGAAGGGGATATAGCGTTATGCTCATACGTGCCGAAAAAAAATAAAGTGGTGAACGTGCTCTCCACAATGCACTACACCTGCCTCATTGACGAGCAAACCGAGAAGCGGAAGCCCTATGCCATATTAGATTACAACGCCAACAAATGCGGCGTTGATACCATGGATCAAATGCTAGGCACTTACAGCTGCAAAAAAACAACACAACGATGGCCGTTGGCCATGTTTTATAATATGCTGGACGTCGCTGCATTGGCTGCTTTTACGATTTACAACGAAATGAAGCCTATAAAAAGGAGTGACAGACGGCGGTCGTTCTTGGTTCTTGTTACTGCTAACGAAACAATCGGCCACACCAAATATCGAAGAACGTGCCCTGAACAACCATATAACTTCATATCCAAGGATACGCAATGCGATGGAAGCATTCGATGTCAGGGTAAGAAAAACATCTTCAAATTCAAGAATAGAATATATAGTTATTTGTTTTTTACTTTTCTTTTCATTTCAGGTAATATCAAGATCGATGGAAGGCAATGCACCGTCGTTTGCAGCTAGGTCAAGTAGACCGTCATGTCGCCTTTGCCGTTCTGAGTACGGGCGGCAGCGGAAAACGCGGGCATACTGCTTCGGCTGCGGCAACGCTGTTTGCGGAGAACATAGCACACTTTTACATCGCTGCAACACTTGCACACAGGGCGGGGGACAAGAAGTACACGCTCAACAACAATAATTTTTAAACTTTTTTATAATAGTCTTAAGAAAATTCAAGCAAAAAAAAATTAAAAAAATTGAAAAAATTATTTTTGTATGTAGAATTTAGTTATAAACAATAAAAACAAAAAAAAAATCAAAAAAAAACTTTTTTATATGAAAAAAACATGATTTACTAAAAAGGTCAGTAGAGACCTTTTCACACGGCCGTGAAGTTCAGAACTGTCACTCATCGGAGGGTTAAATCAATTTTACATCATTTCATAACAAGAATGCTAAGCATTCCGAACACCTCCAAAACAGGAAACTGTCATTATCTCGTTGCAGCGTTTTCTTGTTTTGTCACCACCAATTCGCCGCAAAACTCCATGACCATGATACAATCGCGATTAGGCGAAGTGATAGTTTTACAGGTGACAATGTCAAACAAAAAAAACTCAGTAAAATTGTAAATTATTTAAGTTAGTTATTATTATGAAATAAATTCAAAAGATGCCGAAAACAAAAAATCAGACACCAAACATATCTGCAGAAAGAGTTTGAGAATTTGAAATTACAATGTAAATACTTTTTATTTTATTTTAGTTATCATAAGAGTATTGTTGCCGTTGTAGATTATTCGCTAAATAACTCCTTTTTTAAATAAAAATAGTTTTTAAATAAAAAAGCATATGTTATTATTTGTTTTGCTAAACTGTGTTTCACGAATAGTGGGTAGTCTATATTAGCGGTCGTCAGCGCCTAACTCTTTCCACTCTTTTACAACAACTTCAAGATTTTCATGACTGTTGTAATTCGCCGAATCGTTCACAGGCGCAGCTGCACCGCTACAGTACAGCGAGTATGTGTTGTTGTTTCGTCTTGTTGTTGTTGTTAAATATAGCGCGTGTTGTTGTCGGTGTTTTTTCGTTGTTGGTCAACGAAAGGTTTCTTGTTGGTAATTTTGCGTAGTGTTTCGTCGCTACAGACATGCGTGTTGTTGCTTTTATGTATTGTTTTTATGTTAATAATTCCTTATAGTATCACGAAGCCAACTATTTCCTGTTTTTGTTCTTTTTTGCTGTAATTGTTGTTGCACTCTTAAAAAAAAATTTTGGCGATCCCTGGTCTATATTATGAACGATATGTGTGTATTTTCTATTCAACATTTTTTGATAAAGGTTTTTACAAGAAATAAATGTTAATGGTACGGTATGATTATCATAATATGATGATATGGTATGATGGAATAGTATGATTGGTTGATTTTACAATAACATTAAACTTTTCGAAATTGCATTAAACATATTTAATCTACTCAAGCAATTAAATCAAATGGGACTTTTTTAGTAAGACTATATTTCTCTAATTTTTTGGGTTACAGTTTCAGTTCCTCCCGTGCGTGGCAGCCACACACATATTTTTTTATTTTAGTTGCAGTTATGATTGATCCAAATTTTTATTGAACTTTACTGAACTAGTCTGTAACTCTTTTTAATTTAATTCATTTAGTTACAGTTTCAACTACAGATGCATTTCCCAAACTTTCCGATATCCTTTATTTACTATTTAACTTACATATATCCGAGCTAATTGGCATATATTTAAACCAGCATTTTTAATTCAATAACGGCAGAATAACAAATATTTCTTAAATAAATTATTATATCACATCTTTGTTTATAACAAAAATATAAAGATAAAAAGTAATAAAAAATGTTGCAATTAATATATTAGGAAACCCTGCTGAACAACTATTTGCCCCTACAACATAATTATTATAACTTAATTGCTGACATTTGACACAAAATCTAAAAAAAAAATATTTTTAGGATATACATACAATATTGTGTTTATCATTAATACCTTTCATAAAAAATAAAGTAAAGAATTATCTTCTTAAATTTCGCATCGAAGTAAGGGATTCACTTAAAACTTATTCCGACAACTTTAAGCCTCAAACAGCTGACTGCTTACTGTGTCCTATTTCGGCGGACTGGTTTACATTTGTAAACCCATATATAATTCTCATCGCAGCCTGCGCAGAACGTTGTGCGCAACACACATTGGCTGCATTCTATCCGAAAAAGCGCTCAGGTAGCGAAGTAGCATTAAATATTTTCGCTATATTAATTGTGACAGCTCAAGGAACATATTCTGTGAGCACATACCATTCAGCCCGAAAGTTGTGGAACAGTTCCTTCCGCTGAATGCAGGCATTCATTCCATCGCAACGCGACAACAGCTGCACGCTTACCGTTATTCGCAGTCTTGCCAGATTTTTTACAATAAAATAAAAATAAACGTGAAATAATACAAAAAAGGAACAAAGAAAAAACTAAATTTATTCTCTCAAATCTGAAATAATAAAAAAACTGTTATTTGCACTACAAGCCATTTTAAAAACTACAAAGCTGTTTAAAAAACTGTAATTTACATTTAAAAATGTGAATATGGCAACGCTGGTTATGCGCAACACAGTTCACTATATACTAAGAGGCGACATATACTATGGCCGTCAGCCTGGTCAACCGATGGTAATATTGGCACTAATGTAGTGCAAGCACTCGTCAAACAATATTGGAGCTCTGGTCGAAACATCACTATGGATAAATTTCTTACTGGATTGGATTTGACTCATCAGTTGGTGGACAAATAGTTTATGTGCAAGAACAAGCGCCGTATTCCCCAGGAAATGCATTGGATACGTGACAGAAAAGTGGCCGAATCTGTGTTCGCCTTTCGCCAAGATGTCTTATTGGCCTCTTACTGCCCAAAGCCAAAAAAATGGTCCACGTTTTGTCCTCAATGCATTCAAACAACGTCATTGATGCAAAAACTGGGAAACCAATAATAGTCATAGAATATAGCCTTACGAAAGCTGTCGTGGATACTATGGACCAAATGCTTGGCAATTATACGTGCAAGTGGAAAACGCGTCGGTGGCCATTAGCTATGTTTTTCAACATGGTGGATTTGTTGGCATTAGCTGCATACGTGCTGTATTCTGAAACGCCTGAGACCAGTAATTCTTGTCGCAGCTTCCTTATTTCATTGGCGAACGGCACTCCGAACATCAGGCGTTGAGCACAGTTTAGCCAAGTCAATCGTTGCCCTTATGTTCGTAATTCGATGCTGGACATTCTGGGCAACACGAGTCTTCAATGGGATCAGCCGCCGCAACAATTGTAAGCGAATGCAGGTCAAAGGAAAGTGTGTGTTTGGAAAATGTTGCTCTCTTTGCGCCAAGAAGGTGTATAATACGCACTGTCACGATAACAAAGTGCCCGGAATGCAAATAAATGTTTAAAACTAATATTCTAATTTAGTTTCAGGTAGTTTTGAAAAACAGGTAATATGAGGTACAATTAAAAATGTTTAAACTTCTATCTTCTTTTCAAGAAATTATAGTTTCAAGAAATTTGAATAATTTGAATATAAAAAAAACGCTTCAAAGTCGGAAAGTTTACATTTACAAATGTTCAGCTGTCAGCTGTTTGAAATATATATTTTATTTTGTAACACTTTGGCTTTTCAATATTTAATAGAGCCAACAGTAGGTATTTGTGCTAGCTTCATTGTTTACTATGAATTTTTTTAAAACGTATGTATGCTTTGTTGTTGCCCACAATTTTTGAAGCAAGCAAATTAGTTAAACATTAAATGAGTCACTGCGTGGAAAGTATAAAAGGTAGAAGAACGAAATTTGAAACATTTATAATCTTAACTATCATTATTACTTATCCATAAATTTTTTAATTTTGACTTAATAGTTTGCGATAGAGAAAACTAAGAAGTTAAAAACTATAAGGTCGGCATATATCTGGTTCCTGAAATTTAACAATGTTGAAATTAATTTTATTTGCACAATTTGTTTGTTTTAATATTAATTTCAAAAATTAGCTTAATGCAATTTCAATTACAGAAATTATTTTAATAAGTGTTGTATATATTAAGCACAGGAATAAAAAGTTGCAGTTGCATTATGATGATATCTTTTACTTTCGCAACTTTTTGCAATGGTTTTTTTTAAAATTAAAAGCTAATACACTAAATATTATTTTAGTCATATTGTCTAGGTTAGATAATGGTAAATACTTTAGAAATATTTTACTATATATGACCATAAATATAATTTTATGAAGAAAAAAAAATTTTTTTTTTTTAAAACATTTTATATAATTTTCGGAAATTTTGAAACCTTTTTTATAAGATATAATCAAAATTTAATCAAATATTCACACAAATTTTTGCGAAATATTATCTACATCAAAAATTATGGTTGGTTAAATTTGGATTTCTTCTAGAGCGTTGCATTCACTTTGTCTTCGTTTATTTAAAGTTCTAATTTTCAGAAATTTTCAAAAAAACTTCAAGAGTTATTTTGACTTTTTGATATTGTTTTTTAATTACATAAATATATTTCTTTTGGAAAAGTAAGTCTTTTTTACGCTAAAATTGGAAAAGACGCATTCTTTTCCTCTTGTCCTCTGATTACTATTTTTCATTTTTAAATTTTAGATGTATGTAATAACTTACCGTTACGGGGAGGTATTTTATATGTAGAAAATGTATATTACGTTTGAAATGAATATGTAATGTCGTTTTTAAATGGCAGTAAACACGGAATTTTAGAAAGTTGTTTTGAGAAAAAAGTTATTGAAACGCGCAGCTGTCGGAGCTACAGTGTTAGAGGAGAGAGGACTAATTAGTCAGTCACTTCGAAAGTTTTGCTCTGATTGACTTAAAATTTTGCTAGGGGTAGTGGGGTAAAGTGGGAAGTGGGGTAAAGTGGGAAGTGGGGTAAAGTGGGAAATGGCACTTCCCGGGAAAACTATCAGAGTACAGTTGTCATGCGCTACTGAGATCTGTTAGTTACGTCCGTAAGCGAATCTTTATGGTATACCGACGCGTGCAGAAATGATTTTGTGCTCTCTGACAATTGTCAAAGTTTTCAAGTGATTTCGCAATTTATTTTTCCCAAGTTTGCACATCGCTTTTTTTACTGTTTTTCGAGATAAACCGATTGTAAGTTCACCCAAAGCATTCTTTATAGACTTAATTTTAATAATGCAAAAGAATTTCGTGTCATTTTATACATTGTAAAAAACAATTTTTGCAAAATGTGGCGTCGGGGTAAATGGGAAACTTTCTTTAAGGTAAAGTGAGAAATGTCAAAAATCACTAATCAGGTGTCATTTTGCATCCAAATGTTGTCAATTCATTGTTAATGATTAAAAAAGTGTTGTGGACTTATTTATGTCCCTCTAACCTAAAAACCCTCACGTAGTCTTGTTTTTATCAGTTATCGAAACATAAAATATCGTACGCACAGCGTGAAAACGAGATTTTCTAACAATTAGAGCGCGAGTTGTGAAAAGTGGATTTGAATAAAACTTGGATCATTTGTTCGTTTGGCCACCTAAACGTTTTTATGAAATGTTTCGCTTGAATAGCTACTACTTTTAACCTTTAACTATGGACGTGGGGTCTCTAAGGCCTCTACATTAGGGCGGGTCAAATTCTGGCTCAGCGACATTCGTAAAATACATGTAATTTCAAGACTTTTTCTCCACTACAGCATATACAAATTCTGAAAAAAAGCTGTGTACGAAAGTCCACACAGCTTTTTTTCAGAATTTGTATATGCTGTAGTGGAGAAAAAGTCTTGAAATTACATGTATTTTACGAATTTCGCTGAGCCAGACCACCAAAAAATTCGTCCATACAAATTGACCCGCTCTACTCTACATATTCGCGATTTCCGAAAACCACATGGTTTTCCCCTACCTACTTGGCGAAACGATCGTGAAGAGACAACGTTGAGCAGTCAATAGATTGGTAAGTAAATAATAAATAAATAATAATGACTCTAAGAGCTGCAGCATCCAAATGTTTACCTTTTTCGTAGTCGCATTTTACAAGCCAGTTGTCGTACAATACGATTTTCTTGCGTGTCCCATTATAATATTTTATATAGATTATAAGCAACTCAGGCTGAAAACTTTTAACGCGCTTACGTACAATAAATGTTACTTTTCAAATAGCCGTCAAGTCGAAGCGGATGCATTCAATGTTTCTCTAGAGCGAATGTGTTTAATTCGTTTAATAAAACATAAGCTATTGCTAGGTAAAGAAAAACTTCGTATACTCCTTTTAGCTGTGAAACATTTTTGTTAGTTTCTTTGCAACTGAGTTCGCCTTAATTATGGACTTGACTTTATGAAATATATTTTAATAATTTTTTGAATTGAATTCTCTAATGGACACATAACAATTTTAATTGTAAAGAGATAATAAAAGCATTACGTACATTTTCACATACAGTCCGTGACAAAAAGTTAGCACTTGCACATTTCCCCAAATAATAATTTACTTGGAATGTTTAAGCTATTTCTCTAGGTGTAATAAGATATGTGGTTGTGCTCTTTTGATATTTAAGTACAAAATGATGAAACATTCTGAGAGAAATACCGTTAGTTTACACAATATGAAAAAATGCTGCGACGAAATGATAGCACATTATGATGGCTCTACTTCAGTAAGTGTTAATAATCCGATAAAAAATAAGTTTAGTTGTTAAAGTAAAGTTACAACGTTAAATTAGTAAAAGTACTTGAAATTAAACTAAAATGGGACGTGGAAAATGGCTAAGCATTACGGAAGTGCAAGTTGCTTTAAGTTTTTATTTAAAAATTTTAAAATCTGTAAAATCGTAAAAAAATTACACAAAAGTCGTAAAATGATTACAAATTTATTAAAAAACCCACAAAATTATGATAAAGCCTTTAGCAAGGGATATCCAAGAGTGGTTACACGTCGAGTCGAGTGTGCCATTTTTTGGGTAGCTTCAAATTCTAACCTCACTGCTAGAAAAATTGTTGAAACAGCTGGAGTGAAAACACATGTCCGCAATGCGCAAAGGATTTTAAAAAAAAAATCAACTACAATTAAACTCAAAAAATTGCAAAGGAAACTGCTATTTACAGCAAAACATCGAGCAGCAAGATTGAAGTTTGCTGAAGACCACTTTAAGTGGAGAAAATGATGGCGCTGCGTATCAATCACTGTCGAAAAAAATTTAGTCTCAACGATCCGGATGGTATTTCTTTTTATTAACACGGTTTGAGGAAGAAAGAGCGTATCCTGAGTCGTCGTCAATACAGGGGTAGATGAGTAATGGTATGGGCTGGAATTAGCCATTGTAGAAGGACTGAAATGAAGTTTCTTCCCACAAGAATGAATCGCCAAGATTATCTTAATTTAATTGATAGTTAAATAATTAATCGTGGACCACAATTAACAAAAACTTCGTTAATATTTCAACAAAACAATGCTGCTGTTCATACAGCAAGAATAGTAAAAAAAACTTCTTTCGAGAACAGGATATTGAAATATTGGAGTGGCCCGCACGACCACCTGAGCTGAACATTATTAAAAACAGTTGGTGTTACCTTGCAAGGGAGGGTTTATGCGAATAATAGGCAATGTGATACCATTCAGGAACTTAAGAGTAGCATAATTTCGAAATGGGAGGCGATACCGAGGAAATACATCAACAAACTTTTTAATCACCACTTTTTAATCACCACCAAACGGTACTGATTTTTTTTAAAAAAACAAAGGGAGACTCCACTCAATACTAAATACTTATATTATAAAAATTAAAAATTGATTTCTTATAATTATTTGCTTTTGATTAATATTGTGCTATCTTTTTGTCGGACTACTGAATATATTTTTGTTTTTTTTTTTCTGAACAGCAAGTTCGATTTTTAAATGAAATTTTTATATATTTTCATTTTGTTTTTAAATCTAATTACTTTATAGTTAAAACACATTTTTAATTTTAATCGCTTTCAATAAAATTTAAAAAATTCCAATGTGCTATCTTTTTGTCGCGGAATGTAAATCACATGAAAAATTTATTATAAATGCTTTAAATAAAATAATAATTGGTTAGACGAAACTGTTGTTCCACAATCTATGCCCAAAAAAAATTAAAACTTGAACAGTATGACTGAAAATCATAACCTTATACGAGTATGCGACAGTTCCGAAATTATGTCATTCAAGAAAGTTAAACAATTTTATGTCGTCACCATAATAAAAGTAAATGTGTGCTATTGTAGATCCAATCCAAAATCTCTAACTTTTTGAAGCCATACAGCGTAATTAAGCTAAACACCTTCTTAAGTCTGCTTGTTCGACAGTAGGTTTGACCACTTTTTACAGAGCTATCAGCTTACATGCATGCAGTCTAATGCGAATCGATTGATTTCTGTTTTACAATTAAACCGGCTTGGAAGAAGAACTTTCAGTCTAACGTTTTTTTAATATAATGCTTAACTGCCGCATCATAAGGGCGCATTCACGGTTGTCTAATTCACGTGCATCAATTAGGATTCGAATCTCAATTCGCTTCAGTTAACGTGCTTTTTAAACCACAAAAACTCAAGTACCTTCCGTCGTACTATGGGAAATTGCACCGAATTTGGTGGTCAAAATTTTGAAATGATTTCTTAGGGGGTTTTTGAAGTTTCTGATTTGGAATTTAATACCAAAAATATGAAATTTAAAATGGCATTTTCACAATGGCTCACAAAATTTTGAATTTTTATCGTTTCTGTATGACACATAATGAAGAGTTGTTTTCGACATCGCCTATTCCGAATCTGTTGTCGAAATTGCAAACTTTTAAATTGCGAAGCCAATATGGCGGCCAAAAAAAAATAACTTTATCGTATCTGCAAGAAACTTTTTTATCGGGTTAATGTTAAAATTAATAAAAAGGCTACCAAAGTTATAAATTTTATATTTTTGTGTGAAACAATGGGGTTTTGGGTGGCTGATTTAAAATTTAATGTCCACAATATTAAGTTTGTGCAACCTCAATTTAAAAATTGAATCCGTTTAATTTCGGAAAATTATTTTAAATAAAACGCACAACACAATTGATCAATAGAAGTTCGAGCAAAGTTCTTCCTTCCAAGGACTGAAATGGCCAATTTATTTCTTTTTATTATTTATTTGTTTATATTATTTATTTATTTCATTTATTTATTTCACTTATTTATTTTATTTATTTATATTATTTATTTATATTATTTATTTATATTATTTATTTATTTTATTTATTTCTATTATATTATTTGTTGTGCTAGTTTCAAGTGAAGAAGTTGTGATGCTCTTAAAATAGAATGCTTTTTAGACAACAAAAAGTTTACTTTTCTTTGTATTTATATATTTAATGGGGTTTCTGCGAATGATGTGTTTTTAGCGGAAATTGAAAACCTTTTTCTGAATAATGTCAATATGAACTCAAACTTGGTAGTCTTATGTGTTATTAATATTAACTTGTTGTTTGATAATTTACTGACGGGCAAATACTTGTTTCTTATTTCATCTTTCGGTATTGATTATTGTAATAATCAGCCTCTTCACATTGTGTCTTCCTCTGGTTCGTGTATTGACTATAAATTTTTGCGTCTTCAAAGCGCTGAATGCTTTGATTTTTTAAGCTCTGCTGTGGATTTTTAGATAACGGATCATTGCATGACAGCTTTGAGTCTTGTTAATTTTAAAACAAGTTGCCCTAGTTCTATCTCACCGGTAGATCCTGTCTTAAAAACTAATTTTGCTGAGTTGAGAAATTGCCTCTGTTTTGACCTGTGAGAAAATGTCTATAGTTATGAAAAGTTATCCTTCTATCGCATATATCGCATTCTATCGCATATCTTTGATCTTTCAACGATAAATTCTTCTCAAGTGTATCTACTATGGTGCATTTCACTCTAAACTTGAGCATGGCTTGGTTTGTTGGGGAGGTGCATATCGACATTTCTACTAAAAGTTCTACCGTGACTGAAAAAATTAAATGTTACCTAAATCTATACAGGGTATCCCGCGATAGAGTGCAAATATTTAAAAAGGTGATAGGTGATGTCGAGTTGAGCAAAAAATCGTATGGGAGGAAAAACTAACCCACGTAAAACTTATTTTAAAAAGTCATTTGAAGGGCAATGACTTGACCTAGCTAATGGTGCATCAACGAACCCACCTGATCCAATCATTACCAAGCTGAGCTCGTGTGAAGATGAAATCAATCCACTAAAACAACTAAATTTCAAGTTTCAGCGCAATTTTGTCTGAATTCTACGTAATAAATCCAAATTTTTTTAGCATCAAATTTGTGGCAATATCATAAACATATCTAATGACATCAATATGATAAACATATCTTAAAAAATTGCAGACCTATATAACTATATTTTAAAATTTCACTTCAAAAAGTTCTTATAATTTTTCTTTTTTTCTTTAACAAAATAAAATTAAAATCATTATGTTTTCAATTAAGTGTAATTTTTAAAGTACAATAAACACTGTTCTATTTAAAGATATCTTTATGATTTTAATATAAAAGAAAATTAAATAAATCACAAATTTGAGGCTAATATTAATTTTAATTTATTTCGAAAAATTCAGAGAAAATTGTTCTTTAGCTTGAAATTTGTGAAATTAAGTAGTTTCAACGCATTGATTTCATCTGCACACGAGCACAGCTCAGTTATTGATGGATTTGGTGGCTTCGTTGACACAATTTTAGAAAGGTCAATTTATTGCCTTTCAAATTAAATTAAGTTTTACGTGGCTTAGTTTATCTGCTGAAAACAATAACGTGCACCAAAGTCATGGAATACTAATTAACCCTGTAACTCCTAAGGGTGTGAAAATAGACACAACTTCCCCATCCATACGATTTTTTGCTCAACTCAACATCACCTTTCACTTCTTCAAATAGTTGCACTCTATCGCGGGACTCCCTGTATATAATTAGGCGTAGGCAAAACAGTTCGGTACCATTTTATCCCGTGTTTCTTAACCGATTTAGATAACTTTTATTTTAAATGACTACGAGTAGGAAGGAGTGCACCTAATACTTTTTATGACCTTTGACCTGAAATATGAGCATTCAAAGATAATTTTTTAAATAAAAGCTAAGCTATATGAGATGGAAGAACACGGCGTAAGAAGAAATTTTCGACATTGCTGAGATGTACAAAAAATATTCCAGAAATTTTACGCTCTCTTACGGATACACTACAATAAGCATTTTTCTTATGTAACAAGTGCGAATATTAATAATACATACATTAATCCGTACTATTTGTAAGAAATTTCAGATATAGCATTAATTCTCTCGGCTGGTGATTCTTCTTGATGAGGCGAGTATAACACTTTATGGAGTTTTCTCCCACATTGTAAAAATTTCAAGATACAGGGTGTTTTACGGTTTTGGTACGTGTTTAGTATTATTGATCTAGAATCTAAACTACTCACCATAAAATAAAAAATAATATTTTGTATTTTAGAAAAAATATCAACTTTTCCATCAATATATCAACCACTTTCGTGTCATGTGCTGCAGCGGAGCTAAGATTTGACATTATTTAACGAAATATCAACAAATTTTGTATCTTTTCTTTTAGCGGAGCTGCAATCGTCCAAATTTAAAATGTCTTTTTTTCATGTAAAAATACACTTAATCAACAGTATCTTTTTAAATTCTAACTTTGAACAATAACAGCTCCGCTAAAACAAAAGATAAAAAATTTGTTGATATTTCCATGGATTATCTCAAAATTTTTTCTCCGCTACAGCACATGACACGACTGATAAAAAGTTGATATTTTTTTTTTAAATGGAAAATATTATTTCTTATTTTATGGTGAGTAGTTTAGATTCCAGATCAATAATACTAAACACGTGCCAAAAACGTAAAACACCCTGAATCTGGAAATTTTTACAATATTGAAGGAAACTGAGTACAGATTTCGAAGCAGCTTTGAAAGTACATATAGGAACGATAATGGGTTTACCAGATCCGAAATTTGTAGACAAGTATTATTTATACAAACATGTCTGAACATAAGAGTGCTGCTATTAATTTGACCACAGCTGTATATGTATATTTGAAAAGTAGTTTAAAACTAGAATTTGAGTTACCAAATTTTATTTTTAATATGGAAAAAATATAATGCATAACTTAAATAATTCGAATTTACTATGGTATTTCAAAAATATATATATTTTCAAAGCACAACGTATTCTTAGTAACGCATGCGCAAACCTGCGTAGTAATAATACACACTGCATCTGTAGCTACACGCATCTGTATTCTGAATAGTATTTATCTTGCTAGAAATAAACAAAACCAATAACAAACGACAAAAATAAAAGCATCTAATGTGTATTTATATATGTACATTTTTCATATACATTAATGGGCCTATGCACGACCGAACATATCCCACAACATGTACCCGGTTTTGGTTTTGCCATATACTACGAAAACTTGTATGCGCACTTGTTGTAGTACCTTCACAATTGTCATTATAAATAAATTATATAAATCTTTATGTGGGTGTATCACGTATAGACTCCAAAACCGCTGAACCGATCTTTATGAAATTTTCTAGGAATCATCTTGAGAGTGTTCCTGTGAGGTTTGGTAACGATTAGACGAGGAGGCGTGGTACCTCCCATACAGCCAAATTTGGGCTATCGACCACAAATCAAAAAAAGGTTTTATATCAGACGGTTATATATATAAATTTTTTCACGCCCACTTTTACCGCCCACAAATCAATATCTATATATAGTGAAAGCTCCAATAGACGGACGCTCTAATAAGCGGACACATTCTTGGGAACGGTCAATTTTTTTTTCCATTGAAAATGCTCTCCCATACACGGACTTTCCTATAAACGGACGCGGATACACAAAAATGTCTACTTATGTAAAAAAATTCTCTCCTGAGCGGACGCGAAGCTTTTATAAGCGGACACTTTTGTCTTTTTTAGATCACAAACATTATTGCTCTTTTTTTTTTTTGACAGTTCGACTTTTTTTCTACGAATTCACTCTGAATGATAAATCAGAATTTAAGAAACTTACTTGCAACGCATCCAAGAAACTTACGCCAATAATATTTTATTATTTACAGCTTATGTTAAACCTAAAACTATTCTATGTCCACTTCTCGGTATTTTTATCAAAACATGAATTTTTAAATTTTTGGGATTTTTTCCGTAAAAATACTCAAACTCGAAATTTATAAAAAGGTACACTTTTAGCAAAAAATTTCATAACGACCAGCTAACTTAATGTAATTGCATAATTTTTTGTATCTGTTTTAAATATAGTTTAAGAAAATATTTCCAAAACATATTGAAATTTTTTTTCAAATTTGCATTTTTACAACTCTAGTAACTGTTGTCTAATTTTAATGTTTGATAGCTCATGTAAATGAAAAATTATATAAAAAACTTGGCGCGTACCGATTTTTTTAAAATTTGCACTTAAAAAACTCTTACTGGAATTTTTTTGAAAAAAGAGCACTTTTCCTGTATAAAGTAAATTTTCAATATATTTTCTAAAAATTTTTCAGGTTACTTCTGTTTTGTGAAAGAACAAAACCACGGTCCGTAATTCATTACTTTCGAAAGAATAATAAGGACCACTCCACACCCAAAAAATATTTAGGATAAAATTACGAATAAAATCTTTGTAGAAATACAAACAGAGGCTATTCGAAGAATGTACAAATGTTTTTTACATAGTACAAACGTTTGTAGTGTTGGCCGCATGAAAAAAAATTTTTGAATTCGTAACTTTGTACATTCTACAAACGCTAGTTTGTAAAAATCTATAATGTATAAATTTGTGAACTGAACGAACATTGTTTGATAGTATACAAAGCGGTGGCAGCAGCGTACGTATATGTGTTCGTATCTTTGTAGATGAAACGAATGCGTTTGTAAAATATACAAATATTTCTTTGTAGAATGTACAAACGGTCATTTGTATTATTCACAAAGTCGTTCGTAGGCTGAAAAGAACAAACAGCTTTGTAGAATATAATAATTGTTTTGTACATAGTACGAAGCTTTTTTTTGGGTGCAATGTACATATTTCAATTTTAATTTATTTTGTAATAGTTTTGTTTTCTGAATATTGGAGAAAAAAAATTATTGTAAATTAGAACATCGTAATGCCCATTTTTTTTAATTTGAATTTTAATATTACTGCTTACGACATTCCCATAAGCGGACATCTCTCATATGCGGATAAAAAGTAGGTAACCATCGGTGTCCGCTTATGGGAGGTTTTACTGTATATAAAAAGCAAAACGATGTGTGCCTCTGTGTATGAAAATTTAAGTAATTTAGTTTGTACGGTTTCTGTTAAAAACTGTTCTAAAAATGGGCTTCCACGCCCCCTTTTACCGCCCACAAATCAATGATGAAAATGCTTTATTTCAGACGGTTTTGGTCGTATAAGACTTAAATTTGGTAATTTAGTTTGTATGGTTATTGTCGGGAACTGCACTAAAAATGTGTGTCCACGCCCCCTCTTACCACCCACAAACCAACAAAAATGCTTTATTGAATACGGTTTCGAACGTATAGGACTTAAATTTGGTAATTTGCTTTGTGTGGTTACTGTCAGCAGCTGTAAAAAATTAATTTCCACGCCCCCTTTTTCCGCCCACAAATCAGTAAAAATGCTATATTTCAATCAGTTTTGGTCGTATAAGGCTAACATTCGATACTTAAGTTTCGATACTATATAATAAATAATTATAATAAATAATAAATAAAATATAATAAATAATTCAAAATTGGTAGTTCCTCCCTATAAAAATTTTATAAAAAAATGAATTTAATATTTATTGATATTTATATATATATATATATATATATTAGGGCGGGTCAAATTCTGGCTCAGCGAAATTCGTAAAATACATGTAATTTCAAGACTTTTTCTCCACTACAGCATATACAAATTCTGAAAAAAAGCTGTGCGGACTTTCGTAAATAGATTCATACACACACATTCATACATTCATATTTTATAATTGAGAACAAAATCTATTTACGAAAGTCCGCACAGCTTTTTTTCAGAATTTGTATATGCTGTAGTAGAGAAAAAGTCTTGAAATTACATGTATTTTACGAATTTCGCTGAGCCAGACCTCCAAAAAATTCGTCCATACAAATTGACCCGCCCTAATATATAGTTCCTCCCTATAAAAATTTTATAAAAAAATGAATTTAATATTTATTGATATTTATATATATATATATATATATATATATAAATATCAATAAATATTAAATTAATTTTTTTATAATATTTTTATAGGGAGGAACTACCAATTTTGAATTATTTATTAATGAAATTTATTATATTTTTGTTAAAATTTATTATTTATAATATATTATATTTATTAAATTTGATATAATATATAAATAATTTGGCAAAGTATTTAACTTACATTGAAAAGATTTTTATGCAAATTAAAATAAATCGAATAAAATTTATAACCATTATTTATAACTTAATACCATTTTTTGTGGTTCTTGACGATTCAAACAAACCAAGTTGTCAATTCGTGCGCCGAAAAACATAAGTTTGCATTTAGTACGCGGACACCACTATAGACTGAGCAACCTGTTGTACAACCCTACGCTCCTCCCCCAAAAAATCAAAAGTTTTTGATTTTCTTGCGACCAACTCACAAAACTTCAAATTTCATTTCATACAACCAACCAAGTTCGCGAAAATGTCCGCCTGTGTATGGGTCAGAGCTGTAAAGTCTGCATTCATATTCAGAATTTTAAGTACAACTGAATAACGACATAAGAATGTATTCAATGAATGCAAAATTGATTTATACATAAAATTTTTAATTCACATTCAATTTTAAAAAAATGATTAATTAATTATTTCAATTATTCATTTTCGTTATTCAGAATAATGAATCAATTTTTTTATTCATTTGAATGCCATTCACAAAGAATTACAGAATTTTCAATTATTCTATTTTTATACATTATTAATTTTTTATTCGTTATTCGTTATTCATTTTTTATTCTTTATTCATTTGTTATTCACTATTCATTTTTTATTAATTATTCATTTTTTATTCATTATTCATTTGTTATTCATTATTCATTTTTTATTCATTATTCATTTTTTATTCATTTTTTATTCATTATTATTTTTTTATTCATTATTCATTTTTTATTCATTACTCATTTTTTATTCATTATTCTTTTTTTATTCATTATTCTTTTTTATTCATTATTCATTTTTTATTCATTATTCATTTTTTATTCATTATTCTTTTTTTATGCATTATTCATTTGTTATTCATTATTCATTTGTTATTCATTATTCATTTTTTATTCATTATTCATTTGTTATTCATTATTAATTTTTTATTCTTTATTCATTTGTTATTAATTTTTTGTCATTGCTTAGGACTCGGGCTGTGTTTTTCTTTTATTAATTTGACGATATAGATAACAGCAAAAAATTTTTTATAAATATCTTAAGAAATCAAAAAAACCATAACAGACAAGCCTAAATCGTCGCGTCCACAATCTGTTAAAAAAACGCAACAAAAAAATTTTAGGAAATTGGTGAGAGAATTCGGTGGCATTAAAAGCATGTTTCATTTAGGCCTCACTGGTTTCTAAACGTACGCTTGATCTCTGTTGTCTTAACTTATGAAAAACCAATTCCTCACACCCCGCTTTAATAAGTTTATCAGTTATGACATCAAATTTAAGAGTAAGTAGTTGGTTACTTCGGTTATCCATTTACCACTGGGACGAAGAAGCAAGCTCGGCATTAATTCGCTGGAAATATTCATGACTGCGTGCTTAGGGGCATGTCACACGTTGTCTGCTTGTCCGTCAAACATTGGAATTTTCGCCATTTTTTTCCCTCTCTCTCATTGTTTTGTCCACGGCATGCTACTCGTAGTTTTCTGTTTGATAATGGCGGAAGCTAAATTTACTACGTTTTTGCTACCATTTCGTGCAGGTAATGCTCCTTTATGCAATCGATTCAATAATACGGCTACCCTCTATAGGTTGTTTATAAGTGGTTTTATTTGCATTTAAAATTGATGGGTTAAATTCTGATCTCCGAGGTTTAAAGTTAGTTACATTGGCCAATATGTATGCAGGAAGTGTATCCACATATATAGATGACAACGATATGGTCACAATAAAAACAATTGTTGAGTTGATGAAACTCTGGATAGAGTTAAAAAAGTGAAAAAATATCCTGCTGGACATAAGAAAGGGATGATAAATTTATCAAAGGAGGTAAGATTCACTGATGATAAAGCATTTAAAATTTTTTTAAGAATATCTCACAAAGCCGGTTGGCTTTGAAATTCATTTATGAACATTTCAGTAATATTTCTACTCCAATTAATAGCCATAACCTTATCTCTAAGAATATTGTAAATTTTAACGATTTAAACGATATTACAAGATATATGTATATATAAACAGTTTATTTGTTAACTACGCGGCTGTAATGTACGACTAGCTTGATCTGTTATACTATCAGTAAATCTACTGCTCACATTTTCTCTTAACGATTGTCCTAAAATACAAGGGTGAAAGAGACAACTGCAGCTGTACATACAAACAAAGTACTATATACAATGACGTGTTACTTTCATATATGCAATAGAATAGTTTATAAATGAAAAATATAGTTAAAAAATGTATACATTTTTATACATAACATCATATACACACGTTACGTTAATATTTTTAATTATAAAAAATACACAATCACTAAAAAACAATATATTAAATCGTTAATATTACATTCACAATAATCACTAATAATATTCAGCTGTTCAGTTGAATCCATTTGCTGCAGCTAGCCGGGCTGCATTTTGCATAATCGTCAAGTATTCTTCTTCTTTTTATAAATAAATACCATTCAAGCAATGTATAGCACTAGCAGCGTACAATTCAATACTAAACAACAACATCGATCGCATTACTGATGAATTCAAATAGTACATTTCCTACTGCAGTGCAGTTTTATTACTACTAAACGTAAAACATCAAACAAGAAAATGCAACCGTTGTCCAAATTGTTTTCAGCTTTGGGCCGTGAACATTTTTGTCGGTTGCTTGAAAATTTTTGGATGACTGAGAAGCTCTCTCAATTTGCAGTTTTTTCTTTTACCCGCGAAAACAACAACAAATTTGTCCGTGTCCGCTACGTGTGACATGTCCCTTAGCTTACTCTGAATTTTATTAACACTCAACCTACCGATATTTCTTCTATACCTTTTCCTGAAGCTCATCATCAAATTACTGGTAATTAACATATCCATCATTTTATTATTAAACGCAGATAACGGTTTAATTATTATTAAATGTATTTAATGTATTTATAATGGTATAGAATGAAAAACCATGTAGATTCGAAAAACAATAATAGCAGGTCAGATTTACCGATTGCGGTCAGTTTAGTGTTAACCTAGTTTGTGTTTGCAAGCGTACGATTCTAAGTACATTAAGTTATTTCATATTTAAGGGGGTAGTTCGGTTACTTGGATTCCTTTTTTCAAAATGGTTTTTTCATGTTTCATTCAGATGAGAAACTCAATTTTTTACATATCGATGGCTTAATATAGAAAAGGCGTTTTTCTATAGAAAACTTTTTAAATGCAGTTTTTACATAAAATAGGCAACAAATTTACAATCGTAGCTTTCGAAAAAAAAAAACGAGTTACGAATTTTCTATATTAAGCCATCGATATAAAAGTACAAAAAATTATTTTGAAGTACTCACCAGTTTTTGGTATCTTAAATTGTACATACTTTTTATTAACAGATATCTTTATGTTCCTGAATTTAGAGAACCACGCGTTTTATATAAAGTTTTATGTTGGATTTCTTAAACCAATTTTTAAATGAAAATACTTTAATTGTGAGCTATTTAGATCAAATAAGTTTGAAGAAGGCAACAACAACTCTGTATAAACTTATGTTTATTAACTTTTTAAATTTTTTTTCTGTTCTTGTCAATATCGTCAAATTGATTAGCAATGACAAAAAAATGAATAACAAATGAATAAAGAATAAAAAATGAATAATGAATAACAAAGGAATAATGAATAAAAACGTAATAATGAATAACAAATGAATAATGAATAACAAATGAATAATGATTAAAAAATGAATAATGAATAAAAAAACTAATAATGAATACAAAATGAATAATGAATAAAAAAAGAATAATGAATAAAAAATGAGTAATGAGTAAAAAATGAATAATGAATAAAAAAAAATAAATAAAAAATGAATAATGAATAAAAAATGAATAATGAATAAAATATGAATAATGAATAACAAATGAATAATGAATAAAAAATGAGTAATGAATAAAAATGAATAATGAATAACAAATGAATAAAGAATAAAAAATGAATAACGAATAAAAAATTAATAATGATTAAAAATAGAATAATTGAAAATTCTGTAATTCTTTGTGAATGGCATTCTTTGTAAATAGCATTCAAATGAATAAAAAATTTGATTCATTATTCTGAATAACGAAAATGAATAATTGAAATGAATAATTAATCATATTTTTTTTAAATTGAGTGTGAATTAAAAATTTTATTTATAAATTAATTTTGCATTCATTGAATGCATTCTTTTTTCGTTATTCATTGATTCATTTTTTTGTGATTTAAATCAAATTGAATGCATTCTTTTACAGCTCTGGTATGGGTCGCTTTAATAACAACAACCACAACAAAAGCAGCACAACAACAAACGACACGATTGCGAACCAAACAAACAACAACAATAACAACAGCATAAGGAGCTACTGAAGCAGCTTGTGTATTTCTCATAAAAATATATCAATTTTTCGAAATCCAAAGTTAGATATTCGTTTTAAGGTCTCTGCCCACTTGCGGCACGTAACGAAACTACAAAATATAACTACCATGTATTCTTATGTATACATGCCCACTAAGCGATAACGAAACGGCAACGACTGTTGAAACCGACGAAAAAGCCGATGGTGATCGTTGCAAAGAATTCTGACCGGCTTGTCGTTCGCTTTGTTTACAAAGCATAAAGCATGTTCTTAAAGCATAAGATTAATCCAAAATATATGCTTTTATTAGTTTTTTACATCTTCTTCACTTAATAGCAAAGCTATTAAACTATTAAAGCTAATTGCGTATTAGAAAATTCTGCGCTTATTGTTTTATTTAATTAAAATTTTTGTTGCCGTTCCGTTAAGTGTGCATTGAACATTACGTTGCCTTTTCGAAGCTGTTTTACAGTCGTTTCGTTACGTGCCGTAAGTAGACAGAGACTTTTATTCGTACTCTAACTGATATTTTGGTATATATTTGTTCTTTGTAAGATGAATATTAAAGGCTGTGTCTTGTACCCAAAGTGTCAACTTAACTTCTTAAATGTGATTGCAAAAATTTGTGAAAATGACCCCCATGCAAACCGCGCTGTAAGACGTAATTCTACGTCAAAACATGACAAATATATTTATATTTACAGTAGCAATTGAATAGCTACATTCTGCGTATCACAAGCGTTATATTTTTTAAACAGTTTACTCCTGGTTACAGGTTCACTGATTCCGTAGTTGGTGCGGTGAAAGTTTAGGTGGAAGAGAGGAACAGACTTAAGGTTACGTGGGTTGATATTAAAGGATATTAATTGGAGTAAAGCTGAGCAGTTAATGGTTCCGCATACAAGTTGATGAATGAAGAGTGCATCGGCAACTTCCCTTCGTTTTGCAAAAGTTTGCATGTTAATCAATTTCAGGAGGTCTGCATAAGGAGGTTAGTTGAAACTGTCAGAATTGGGAAGACCGCGAAGTGCGAACCGAATGAATCTTCGTTGAACGGCTTCGATTCGGATAGAATGGGTGTTGTAGATAGGAGACCAAACCTAGCTGTCATATGAAAGGATGGGTCTAACAAAGGTAAGGTAGAGAGATTTAGTGTCGTAAGGATTGGAGAACTCTCTGTACCAGTGTTTCACGAGACCCAGTGCAGAGTTGGCTCTGCTAATGATATTATCAATATGAGACCTAAAATTAAGTTCCTTGTCACATAATACACCTAAGTCCAGTAAATAGCTTACAGGAGGATAGATAGATTTTCATATCATCAGCATACACAGAGAGATTGGAATCTTTGATGATTTCATCTACATCAGAGATTGTTAAGACGAACAACAAAGGACCAAGTTGACTACCTTGTGGGACACCAGAGGTAACTGTAAAAGGCTCTGCATTGGAAAATCTAAAGATGACATTGTAACGAAGTTCTTCGAGATATGATTTAATCCATGATATAAGCAGTGCTGGAAAACCAAAGGCTTTAAGCTTAAGAAGGATGATAGTGTGTGAGATTTTGTCGATTGCTTTACTAAAGTCGGTAGAAACTACAGAGCTGCACAAGCACTATACAAATGACTTGCAAGCCATAAGCTCTGCTTTTAAATACTTCCGGTCTTCTACTCTCTCATTTGAAAATTAGCACTGTAGTGAAGAGAGTTTTTGATATATAAACAAATACTGCAGAAATAGACAGTGAACATTCAATCTATAGAACAATAGAATCAAACTGAAGTAGAACACACTGCATTGACACTGAACTACTTACAGGTATAAAATATGATTTACTTTTTTTTTTGTTTCTATCAGAATTTACAAAATCCAAAACTTATTTGACACTAGGGTTGCCATCTTTATTTTTGCGATTTTGATGGAGGGGCAAACACTAGATAAAAATGGGTCGCTTAATCCGAATCCGTTGTCAGAATTTCAAAATTATGTAAGTTTTTTATAATAGGGTTTTATTTAGAAATTTGCCACCTAATAATATGTATTTTTCAAAGTTTTAAACATAATTTAACCCCCTAAGTCGCTGATTTCGAATCTGAGGTCAGAATTTTAAAATTCAAAATGGTTAATAGGGCTGCCACATCAATTTTTTTATTTTTACTAATTCGATGCTGGCGCGAACACTAAGCTTCTATTCGTAAAAATAAAACATTAAGGTGTCAACCCTATCATCTATCTTGAATTTTAAAATTCTGACTTCAAATTCGAAATCAGCGCCCTCTGATATATGATTTTTAAAAATCTTAAAAATACACATTATTAGGTGGCAACCCTATCATTTCAAAATTGTATAGTTTTATAATTTTGAAATTCTGACAACGGATTCGGATTCAGCGGCCCATTATTACCCTTTAGTTCGCGCCAGCCCCGAATTCATAAAAATAAGACATTAAGGTGGCAGCCTTATCCACCATCTTGAATTTTAAAATTATGACTTCAGATCCGAAATTAGCTACCTCCTAACACTAATAAATGCTGTTTAAAACTCTTAAAAACACATATTATTAGATGGCAACCCTATTATTTCAAAATTTTATAATTTTGAAATTCTTACAACGGATTCGGATTCAGCGACCTAATTTTTCTTTAGTTCACGCCAGCCCCGAATTCGTAAAAATAAAAAAATTAAAGTGGCAGCCTTGTCCACCATCTTGAATTTTAAAATTATGACTTCACATTCGAAATCAGCGACCCCTTGACCCTGATAAATGATGTTTAAAAATCTTAGAAATACATATTATTAGGTGGCAGCCCTATCATTTCAAATTTATATAATTTCGAAATTCTGACAACGGATTCGGATTCAGCGGCTCATTTTTACCCTTCATTTCGCGCCAGCCCCGGATTTGTTAAAAATAAACAAATTAAGGTGGCAACCCTATCCACCATCTAGAAATTTAAAATTATGACTTCAAATTCGAAATCAGCGACCCCCTATCACTGATAAATGATGTATAAAACTCTTAAAATTACATATTAGATGGCAGCCCTATTATTTTAAAATTTTATAATTTTGAAATTCTGGCAACGGATTCGGATTCAGCGACCCATTTTTACCCTTTAGTTCACGCCAGCCCCGAATTCGTAAAAATAAAAAAATTAAAGTGGCAGCCCTATCCACCATCTTGAATTTTAAAATTATGACTTCAAATTCGAAATCAGCGACCCCCTAACACTGATAAATGATGTTTAAAAATCTTAAAAATACATATTAGTAGGTGCCAATACTGTGGTAAAATTTAGGTGGCAACTCTAACTTCCATCTTTAATTTTAAAACTGTTACATTATAATCGAAATCAGAAGAATTTCAAAATTAAAAGAATTCGCCAAAGTACAAAAAAATCGAGG
The DNA here is from genome assembly GCA_963920525.1 of Dichetophora obliterata. Classification (NCBI taxonomy): domain Eukaryota; kingdom Metazoa; phylum Arthropoda; class Insecta; order Diptera; family Sciomyzidae; genus Dichetophora; species Dichetophora obliterata. The sequence continues at coordinate 179,170,004 of OY986437.1, read as the reverse complement.
TGACAGCTCTATCCGCCATCTTTCCAAATTCCAAAATTTATTTAAATATAAGGCTGCCACTTATATAGGTCGCTGATGCCAAATCCGTTGTCAGAATTTACAAATTCTAAAATTTGTTTGACAATAGGGTTGCCACCTTAAAATTTTTTATTTAAAATTTTGAAGCTGGGACAAACACTAACTACTACAGGTAAAAATGGGTCGCTAATTCGAATTAAGCGCCTAGCGTATCAACAAAGAATGAATAAGATTGCTTCTAGCTGATCGACACGGAAGCAAGCACTCGCTGTGCATGCTATGATTTCCCGTTACTTTGCTGTATTGTCGCATTATGTTTTGATATTCTATTTCACAACATAACATAAGTGCTGTTGTTACTGTAGCGAAAATCATTTTAAATTATGAAGTGTTTGCTAAGCTTCACCATAGAACATGTGTATTACATGTCAACGCTACACTGAAAAGCAGTGCACTGAAATACTATATAGTAGTGAAGTGGCACAAATAGAATGTTTTGAGCTGCTCTTTAGTAGAAACTACCGTGTTTGTTGCCTTCTTAAAAAACTTAATTGATCTTAAGCTCGCAATGAAATTCATGTAATCGTTAAAAATTTTTAAATGGTGATTTGTAAATGGTGACTGAACTACTATATACGATAATTTCAAAAGGTTTACTTTTATATTTTTGTTTAATAAAAAATCAATGCATTAAAAGCTAATATAGGACATTAACAATTATTTATACGAACCACAAAGAAGACAAAATCAAAATACAAGAAGACAAAATGTTTACTGACTTTAGTGTTGGAAAAATTGGCTTCTAAATGATAATGGAGCGGAACGCCTTACTGGTTTAGCGCTATTAAATATTCATAAGGATATTTCTGTGAACAAGGAAAATGACGTCGACTTATTGGCTTTGCGCTCAAAAAGAATTAAAGAAAAAAAATTTATAAGTATCTACTACTACGAATAAATATGTTAATTTTTTTTTTCTTTCTTGCTCAAAACCGTGCGACTGAATCAATCTTCCATGTTAAAAATTCAAATAAATGAAATGTCATTAACTCTTTTCACTTTGATTGTTGAAATCGGTTAAGAAATTTGAAAACATCTTAGGCCTTCAAAAATATCTATGAAAATGAAAAAAAAACTAAATTTTTTGTTTCAGTAAGCCCCCCTTATGAAATATCTATCTACGGCTTCGAATGAGGACATAATAAATGATGAAACGTAGCTCTTTATTTTTATTATTTTGTATAAATTACTATGTAATTGTGTGTAAAAAATAAAAAATTACAATTAAAATTATAATTAAAAAATTATAAATTTTGTTCTGTTAGAAAAAAATTTAATGTGTTAGAGGCGGGTCTGGGGCGGCAGAAATCCTTAATCCGCCACTGTATACAGATGAACGCTGCAATGCTTTGGGACATTGACTATATTATTGACGTAATTTTTTAATAATTTTTTTTTTAAACCAATAAAATTTTTGGTTCCAAAATACCGCCCTAATAAATTAAAATCAGGGACCGTAACGGTTATGATTTCTTTCAAAAAAGTCGGCCTTTGTAGTCTAGTGGAGAGTGCGCTAGACTATCAACCCAGAGGTCCCTGGTTCGAATCTGGGTTCGGGCATGGTTCTTTTCACTTTATTTATTCTTTCCTACATTTAAGAATTATGGAAAACTAAAAATCCACAACTAAATTGTGGAAAATGTGGAATTAATAGACAGGAACAACTAAAAGCTGGAAATACTTGCCGAGGTTAAGGCATAACACGGCACGGTAAGGCAAGGCATTCACGGTTGTTTCTCCTAATCAATAATTCACGTATGGTTCCAATCAATTCTTCAAAATAGTCTATCCCTTTTCTTTCAGGTCAAAGACAAAACCTTGTTTTTATAAGGCGCATGCCTTGGTTCTTTAATCTTTAAATAAAAAATCGTTATTTTTTGACTGATTTCATTTCGATCAAAACCAAAAGTTAAAATTTGACTTTTATTTTTTCCATCAAAAATATAAGTTAAAATTTGATATTAATTTTTTTATCAAAAATAAAATTTAAAATTAGAATTTTATATTTTTGATCAAAAATAAAAGTTAAAATTTTAAAATTTTTAAAATTTTCCGATCAAAAAAAGATATTAAAAATTTGACAGATCAATTTCTTATTAACTATTATAATAGTTTAAATTTTCAAAACAATTAATAAATAGAGAACATTTTTATTCTTTAGCTTCTATGTATATTAGTAACATTTTTGCACAGAGATAAAAACATTGCTATCGATCTTCATATCGTTGCATTGCATCACTTAGGTGCTCGGCATTGCACATTTTGTTTTCATTTATTTGAGCGAAAAATAAAATTCAAATTTTAACTGTTATTTTTGATTGAAAAAATTAAAGTCAAATTTTAACTTTTATATTTGATCAAAAAAAATAAGAGTAAAATTTTAACTTTTATTTTTGATCGAAATAAAATTGTCCAAAATATAACGAGGATTTATTGACTTTTTAAAAAATCAGAAAAAAAAATCATTAAAGATTATTATTCCTTAGCTAACAAGCATCACATTGCTATATTCAAATAACGAATAGACTTACTCTTTCCATCTGACTTTTTGAATAGAAAGTTCGAAAATAACTGTTATTTTCGGTCACTGATTTAAACAATAAAAAAAATGAAATGAATGGTTTTTATGTCAAATAAAGTTTGTTGTCAAAATAAATGTTCAAAAAAGCATTTTCAAGAACGAAAGTCAAAAACGTTTTGCACATGCCGTTTTTACAACGCCGCAAACTTCACATTTCAATATTAAAAAAATAAATAAAAATATTATTTACATTAATAATACACTTTGAGCCTATTTAAAAGAGTGTTTCAAAATTTTTAATTTTTTTTAATATGAATATAATTTCTGGTAAGTTTTCTTCATTCATTTTGTAGGTTTTTCTAGCCAAATCAATGTTAGTGTAGTAGAAAAAAGACTTTAAGAAATACACTGAAATTTAAAAAATATATATATAAAGTATCATCTTTTGATAGTGATTTGAAAAAAAAAAACAACATTATATTGTACTATTTCCAATCCAACTGTTTTAAAGTATTTAGACATTTGCCCCTTAGTATTGATAAGAATTATGTGCCTTTATACGCCGATGACATATATTTTCTGCTTTGATGGGAGCAACGTCCCAGTGGAATTGCTTCACCGAATAAGACACGTAGATATATTATACTTTATTCGCGAAAAATACCTTCTGAAATCGACAGTTATCTAGTGTGCGTATGAAGTATTAAAATATGTACTGTCAAAGATAAAAAGTTATAACCTAACGGTTCGATATTTATTATCTTCGCCACTTTATTTATAATATTTGCATCTTTACCACTTACTTTGCCAGCATATCCACATTTGATTTATTAATTAATAAAAAATTTCAAGAACAACATTTTTTTTAAATAGTTCTGTTAAAAAAGGAGTAATTGCATAATTTAAAATTTACATAATTTTAATTGCATAATTTAAAATTTACATAATTTTAAATTATGCAATTACTTCTTTTTTAACAGAACTATTTAAAAAAAAATTTTGTTCTTAAAATTTTTTATTAATTAATAAATCAAATGTGGATATGCTGGCAAAGTAAGTGGTAAAGATGCAAATATTATAAATAAAGTGGCGAAGATAATAAATATCGAACCGTTAGGTTATAACTTTTATCTTTATTTAAAATTATGTAAATTTTTAATTATGCAATTACTCATTAATAAATTTGACAACAAATTTACATAATTTTAAATTATGCAATTACTCCTTTTTTTTAGTCCGGGAATCAAATGTCATAAATAAATATAATTAAATACTTCTTAAAACATTTTAAGTCATCAATTTTGCGTAACATTTTTAATTTAAAATAAGCATCCTTTTATATTGTAATTTGTTTTTTTACTTTGTTTGGGAGGTAGACCTGGTTTTCATTCGATTTTTCCAAATTTCATACTTAACTAACATATTAATTTTTAAAGCTTATGTGCAAAATTTTAAGTCATTAGATTAATTTTTGCGGAACTGAAAGAGATTTTACCATTTTTGTAAACTCACTTTGTATGTGAGGTGGACGTGATTTTTATTCGATTTTCACAATTTTCATACGTGCAAAATTTGAAGGTACTAGGTTAATTTTTGTAAGATTTAAATAGATTTTCACGTTTTGATAACCTTACTTTGTATGGGAGGTAGCCCTGGTTTTCATTAGATTTTTCTAAATTTCATACTCAAAGAGCATATTAAAGGTTAAAGCGTATGTGCAAAATTTGAAGTCATTAGATTCATTTTCGTGGAATTTAAAGAGATTTTACCGTTTTTTTTTTTATTAAGTCACTTTGTACTGGAGGTTGCCTGATTTTCATAGGATTTTTACAAATTTCATGCTCAAAGTTTATATTAAAAGTTAAAACTAATGTACAAAATTTGAAGTCATTAGATTAATTTTTGTGGAATTTAAAGAGATTTTACTGTTTTTGTTAAGTCACTGTGTATGAAAGGTAGACGTGGTTTTCATCCGATTTGGATCATTTTCGAACTTGACCTCCAATTTTATTTCACTACGATAGCTATAAAATTACGGCTGTTATCGTGATCACAGGCAGACAGACGGACATTGCTAAATCGACTCAGGAGGTGATGCTGATCAAGAAAATATATACTCTTCTTTACCGACCACTCCTCCTTATCGGCGTTACAAACGGAGTAACAAAGTTAATATACCCCTATTACGCTTTTTAAAAGTGGGGGTATAAATTTTAAATACATACAGTGATGTGCAAAAAATAGGGACACCTGTATGTTTACATTTAAGACTGCATGAATTATGAACAAGGTGCCCCAGATATATTGTTAATTCTCTGTTAATTCTCTCGGTTGGTGATTATCCATGACAATTTTATTAACAAAATGCAAGGATGGTGGTCACCCCCTCTCCCCTTTGGGAGCTAGAGTGGAAAAACTGGAAAATATGTGTCATTGCCTTTTACTCCATATTTAATGTATCTTTTATCCGTTTTTATCAAATCAAATTAACATTGAGTTGTTTATAAAACATTTTGCATAAAGTCACATTTAAGAAAGTTATACGCAAAAAAATTTTAAATTTAACTTTAATAATATATATCTCGAATATTAAATAAATTTTTTGAATATTTTTATAATGTATTTTTGTAATGATAAAGGTTTCTATTGTCTTGGTTTGTGATCTTCCTATAGAACTTGAGTACTCAATGCAAACACAACTACTTTTTTATTTTAAATTAGTACACGTAAAACAGTTAGCATAACACCCAAAAAAAAAATTCGGATAAAATTACAAATAAAATCTTTGTAGAAATACAAACAGAGGCTATTCGTAGAATGTACAAATGTTTTGTTGATAGTAAAAAAGTTTGTAGTGTTGGCCGCATAAAAAAAAAATTAATTTGTTACTTTGTACAATCTACAAACGCTAGTTTGTAAAAATCTATAATGTATAAATTTGTGAACTGAACGAACATTGTTTGATAATATACAAAGTGGTGACAGCAGCATTCGTATCTTTTGTAGATGAAACGAATGCGGGTGTAAAGTATACAAATTTTTCTTTGTACAATGTACAAACGGTCATTTGTAGTATTCACAAAGTCGTTCGTAGGCTGAAAAGAACAAACAGCTTTGTAAAATATAATAATTGTTTTTGAACATAGTACGAAGGTTTTTTTTGGGTGCACCCGAGGAAATTTATACTATATCTGGGGCACCTTGTATATAATTCATGCAGCTTTAAATATAAAAAAGTATGTTTCTATTTCTTTGCACATCACTGTTATACAGTATAAATAAATATTAGGTTGTTTTTATAATCTTTAGAAACCACATACAGCTGTAGTCAAAATAATAGCAGTACTCTTTTATTCACACATGTTCGTATAAACAATACTTGTCTACAAATTTCGGATCCGGTAAACCCATTATCATTCCTATATGTATTTTCATCGCTGGTTCAAAACCTGTCATCAGTTTCCTCCTATATTATAAAATTTTCCAGATACAGGGTGTTTTACGTTTTTGGCAAGTTATTATTGATTTAGAATCTAAACTACTCACCATAAAATAAAAAATAATATTTTGTATTTTAGAAAAATTATCAAATTTTCCATCAATACATCAACCACTATCATGTCATGTGCTGTAGCAGAACTAAAATTTTGAGATTACCAAACGAAATATCAAAAAATTTTGTATCTTTTGTTTTAGCGGAGCAGTAATCGTATTAATTTGAAATGTCTGCTTTTCATGTAAAAATACACTTAATAAAGTTTTTTTCTAAACTCTAACTTTGGATGCTAACAGCTCCGCTAAAATAAATGATACAAAATTTGTTGATATCTCGTTGAATAATCTGAAAATTTTAGCTCCGCTACAGCACATGAGACGAAAGTGGTTTTCTTTGCTTTGCTTTGCTTTGCTTTGCTTTGCTTTGCTTTGCTTTGCTTTACTTTACTTTACTTTGCTTTGCTTTGCTTTGCTTTGCTTTGCTTTGCTTTGCTTTGCTTTGCTTTGCTTTGCTTTGCTTTGCTTTGCTTTGCTTTGCTTTGCTTTGCTTTGCTTTGCTTTGCTTTGCTTTGCTTTGCTTTGCTTTGAAAGCATACAATTTTTTGTAATTTATTACTTGCAACTAAAAATTGCAAATTAATTCATTTATAAAGTAACGTAAACAAAACAAAACAAAGTAAAACAAAGCAAAGCAATGTTTTGTGTTGTGTGTTGTATGTTGTATGTTGTGTGTTGTGTGTTGTATGTTGTGTGTTGTGTGTTGTGTGTTGTGTGTTGTATGTTGTATGTTGTGTGTTGTGTGTTGTGTGTTGTGTGTTGTGTGTTGTGTGTTGTGTGTTGTGTGTTGTGTGTTGTGTGTTGTGTGTTGTGTGTTGTGTGTTGTGTGTTGTGTGTTGTGTGTTGTGTGTTGTGTGTTGTGTGTTGTGTGTTGTGTGTTGTGTGTTGTGTGTTGTGTGTTGTGTGTTGTGTGTTGTGTGTTGTGTGTTGTGTGTTGTGTGTTGTGTGTTGTGTGTTGTGTGTTGTGTGTTGTGTGTTGTGTGTTGTGTGTTGTGTGTTGTGTGTTGTGTGTTGTGTGTTGTGTGTTGTGTGTTGTGTGTTGTGTGTTGTGTGTTGTGTGTTGTGTGTTGTGTGTTGTGTGTTGTGTGTTGTGTGTTGTGTGTTGTGTGTTGTGTGTTGTGTGTTGTGTGTTGTGTGTTGTGTGTTGTGTGTTGTGTGTTGTGTGTTGTGTGTTGTGTGTTGTGTGTTGTGTGTTGTGTGTTGTGTGTTGTGTGTTGTGTGTTGTGTGTTGTGTGTTGTGTGTTGTGTGTTGTGTGTTGTGTGTTGTGTGTTGTGTGTTGTGTGTTGTGTGTTGTGTGTTGTGTGTTGTGTGTTGTGTGTTGTGTGTTGTGTGTTGTGTGTTGTGTGTTGTGTGTTGTGTGTTGTGTGTTGTGTGTTGTGTGTTGTGTGTTGTGTGTTGTGTGTTGTGTGTTGTGTGTTGTGTGTTGTGTGTTGTGTGTTGTGTGTTGTGTGTTGTGTGTTGTGTGTTGTGTGTTGTGTGTTGTGTGTTGTGTGTTGTGTGTTGTGTGTTGTGTGTTGTGTGTTGTGTGTTTTGTTTTGTTTTGTTTTGTTTTGTTTTGTTTTGTTTTGTTATGTTTTGTTTTGTTTTGTTTTGTTTTGTTTTGTTTTGTTTTGTTTTGTTTTGTTTTGTTTTGTTTTGTTTTGTTTTGTTTTGTTTTGTTTTGTTTTGTTTTGTTTTGTTTTGTTTTGTTTTGTTTTGTTTTTTGTTTTGTTTTGTTTTGTTTTGTTTTGTTTTGTTTTGTTTTGTTTTGTTTTGTTTTGTTTTGTTTTGTTTTGTTTTGTTTTGTTTTGTTTTGTTTTGTTTTGTTTTGTTTTGTTTTGTTTTGTTTTGTTTTGTTTTGTTTTGTTTTGTTTTGTTTTGTTTTGTTTTGTTTTGTTTTGTTTTGTTTTGTTTTGTTTTGTTTTGTTTTGTTTTGTTTTGTTTTGTTTTGTTTTGTTTTGTTTTGTTTTGTTTTGTTTTGTTTTGTTTTGTTTTGTTTTGTTTTGTTTTGTTTTGTTTTGTTTTGTTTTGTTTTGTTTTGTTTTGTTTTGTTTTGTTTTGTTTTGTTTTGTTTTGTTTTGTTTTGTTTTGTTTTGTTTTGTTTTGTTTTGTTTTGTTTTGTTTTGTTTTGTTTTGTTTTGTTTTGTTTTGTTTTGTTTTGTTTTGTTTTGTTTTGTTTTGTTTTGTTTTGTTTTGTTTTGTTTTGTTTTGTTTTGTTTTGTTTTGTTTTGTTTTGTTTTGTTTTGTTTTGTTTTGTTTTGTTTTGTTTTGTTTTGTTTTGTTTTGTTTTGTTTTGTTTTGTTTTGTTTTGTTTTGTTTTGTTTTGTTTTGTTTTGTTTTGTTTTGTTTTGTTTTGTTTTGTTTTGTTTTGTTTTGTTTTGTTTTGTTTTGTTTTGTTTTGTTTTGTTTTGTTTTGTTTTGTTTTGTTTTGTTTTGTTTTGTTTTGTTTTGTTTTGTTTTGTTTTGTTTTGTTTTGTTTTGTTTTGTTTTTTTTTACGTTACTTTATAAATGAATTAATTTGCATTTTTTAGTTTCAAGTAATAAATAACAAAAAATTGTATTAAAAACGTTTTGAATAATTTACTTCTTAAAATGTTCAATCCCGAATTAATCCCGGGATCCCGGAATTGAGATTTTTAATCCCGATATTCCCGGAATAGAGAAAAGCTTCCGGGATTTGACTCCCTAGTTAGTACCTATAACTTCATCTAAAAATCTTTGCAATATAATTTTTTTTTATAATAACGAACATTATTTGAAAGTTGCAAAAACAACAACAACAAAAATCTACATTAAAAAATTTGAAATCTGGATGCAAAGACGAATTACGAACAACACGAGTGCTGGCAGAGTCCGCTACAGCGAACTTATGTATATTGACATTGTAAAAATAATGAATCAAGTAATTAAAAATGTTTCAAATTTTTGCTAGTCAGAACACATTCTGATTTACCCAGCTTCAACCGCGTGGAGATTTTCAGATGTCCCTTTTTTTAATTTTTGTTTAATAATTTTTAATTTTCGTTTTTTTATTATTTTACTTTCTTTTTTATGGTTTTTTTTTGCGAATTTTTTTTACTATGCATTTTTTCATTTTTTAATCTCATAATAATTTTTATTTGCTTTTAACTTAATTTTTATATTTTTGTTATGAACTAAACTGTTATATTATTAAGATTAAAATGTTTTTAATCTTTTATTTTCTATGAAAAAATAGGCAAACTTCTAGTTTTCCGCAAATTCTTTACTTGTCAAGGGTACTTTTCAAGAGTATAATAATCCCTATAAAATAATTTATTGTGATGCAATAAAAAAGTACCCACCTGCAAATATTCAATAACTTTTTCTCAATGTGTATTGCACAACGAACTTTCTCTCGAGTGGTTCTCGAAAATTTAAATTTCAGCATCCATGGTTTTGTCGCTGGAGTTGGTAGGCTTACTCAAAATATGGAAATGGAGCTTATTGTAAGTTCTGTGTTTACTTTAGATCTGCTTATTGCATCACAGCCTCTTCGTAATTTACGGCACAAACCAAGTTTTTATAAAATACATTTTTCTGCTCCTTTCATTGTGAGTCTTTTATAGTGAAGAGTTTTTAAACAATTATCTTTCGAATTAAAGATATGAGTCTAAGCTTTAAATGAGTTTAATTTTTGAGGAATGTTTGAAGTTACTCATGATCAGGGTTGGCCAGTAATGATTACTTTCGTGTAATGATTATAAATAAATTACTGATTACAATTAATCATACACAAATTTATTAATTGATTACTTAGAATAAATCATTCATAAATCATTCATAACTTTAAAGTATTCAGTGATTTTTTGAGAAATCAATAATCATGCAAAAGTAATCAGTGATTAATTTAAGTAATCAATCACTTTCCAGTAATGAATGAATTATTCTGATTAAGAAATTTATCAGTAATCAGGCTTAACCATTCGTTGATTGCAGATTTCTTTAACTAATATATTGTTTTATATCTGTTTTATATATGTCGTTCAACTGTAAAACTGAGACAAGTAAAATACAGAAAAGGTTTCTGAGCACTATTGTTACCACTTCTTTAACAAAACCAATCTAACAAACATTAACATCACTTATAGCTGCTTCACTAATAGCTGCTGAAGAAAATATTGTATTTATGGTAAATAGCAATTACTGGAATAATAAAATTACATACAAATTTTGAATTTTTTGTCTGACGAGAAGTAATCGGTAATCACAGAAAGCTGGGTCTGATTAATGACTACTTGATTTATTAAAAAATCACGTAATTCCGTGTTACGATTACTTAATTTTTTTAAAAATCATGTGATCTTGCATGATTACTTTATTTTTTATAATTTCATGTAATTACCTTACCATGATTACTTAATTGAAAGTATTTTTATTTGGTTTTCAATGTGATTTTTCTGAATATATATAAAAATTCAGTCCAATCTGAATACATGTAATCATAATCAGTAATAGTGATTTGTAATCATGGCCATCCCTGCTTATGATATATAATAAGTTGACTTACATTTTGCAGAATTCTGACCCCAGAAAAAGTTTTAAGTCAATCGCTTGAGTAATTTTGTAAATTTTTAGATTGTAAGATTTATGAAGTTTATTTAAAAGTTTTTTGTGTCTAAAATTTTAATAATTTGAGATAAATGATCGTTCTCATCCCTAAAATTCTTACAATTTTCATTTTTAATATTTTTTTATTTTCTTCTCAAATAACTTCATTTTTATTTTTTTTTTTAATATCTTATAAAATTTTTTCAGAAGGTTTTTATTTAATAATTAATATTAATATGTATACATTTTAGAAATTTTGGCCGTGAATGCAAGCACTCAAAACCCTTCCAACGATATCTTTAAAGTGAGGATCGCATTAGAAATAATGAAGTTATTTAAATTTTAGTGCAAATAAATTAAGAAACATTTAAAAAAGGCACGAAAAACAGCATTATCTTTAATGCTATTGCAAAACTTTAAAATTTTTGGATGTAGATCTGAAGAGCCTTTTCCGGCCTTTAATATCTGACAGGTTTTTTTTTACAACTATTCTGCCAGAAAATATATTTACGAAAAACATGATTTTTTGAGGTTTTTGCCAAATATTTTAGCTCTATCGCGGCTATTGTAACATCGAAAATATTCTGGGAATCGTTATAAAATAGACCGAGATTAATTTTTGGAGGGGTACAAATGGAACTTTTTTCTAATGGAAGTCGAGGAACCATAATATATTTACTTACATATGTAATACATAAGAAACTTAACTTGAAAATGAAATGAAACCAAAACTTGTATATTGTAATTTTTTAATTTTGAATATATAAAATGTTCATCAAAAACCCCCCATGGGTAAATCCTGACTACGGCCCTGATATGTATATATGAAATTAATTGATATTCTTTAAACTAGAGATTGGCGCGTGCCGTGCTTTTTCCGTGACACAGCAAAAAAATAACTTCGTGCGTGCACGTGCGTACCCGTGCTTAAAAAAGGAAAGTCATGTGTGCTTTGTCGTGTTCGTGTACTAAAATTATTCTGCTTTCACTTTTACTACTATTTTAAATTTTCCATTCCAGTGTAATCATACCCTTACAACTCACATTTGGCAGCGCTGTTTGTTCATATTTTTAAGTTGAAACATAAATTTTAAAAAATATGTTTTTAATTGTTGATTTTATATGATTTAAATACAAATTCTAAATGTTGGATAGTTTAAATCATACTTGTTGTTTTTTTGTAAAAATTCGTTAGAATAAGTAATTGTTCTAACCTTGACCTAAGGCTCAATAAAAGATTTTCAACTATCAAACAACTAGAATTTGTATTTAAAATCAAGTATGATTTACACTATCAAAGATTTAGAATTTGTATTTAAATCATATAAAATCAACATAGTAAATAACAAGGTCATTGAGAAAAACTTTATGTGTATAATTGTTATAACTACTTCGCAAAGTTCTAAATCGTACTTTTTCGAGCGTTTACGTGCTCTGTCTTTACTGTTCGTACGTTTTCGCGCAAGTACGAAAAATCAATTTCGTGTTCGTGCTCGTCAGCGTAACCGTTGACAATTTTTAAAAGGTGGCAAAAAAGGGGATTTCGAAAATAAAAGGGGCAATATAAATCAAATAACAAAATAATTTTTATGTGTATATCACTGTGTTCTGTAGCAATTAGAGCTTTCAATTTCGGGATGTCGGGATTAGTCCCAGGATTTGAAAAACAGATAAAAAGTATTTTTTTACCAAAAAAAAAAAGAATTCGTGTGGAAGGTATGAAAGTTAGGATATTTTTTAATAAAAAATTGTCTAAAGGAATAAAAAAACAGAAGCGTCGTTGGGCACACGAGAGAAGCAAGGCTTTTGTGCAGTTTCATAGGTTTGGTAATTTAATAATTTTTTTAATAAAAAAATTTCAAATACCATAAAGATAACTAAAAAAAATAATATTCCCACCAGGAAATTTTATTATCTTACTTTTTTATTTAACATTAATTATGAATTATTTTTGTTAAAGGTTTTAATTACTATTATGGAAATTTAATATCTGAAATATCAAATGTTTATTATATAGATGTAATGTCACCAATATTTTTAGCATATACTACATCAATAGTTGTCCCTAGTCGTGTTGTACAAATATTGTTGTACAAATATTTGGGCATTTTCACGTTACTAAAAAAGAAAGTGTTTTGAGACTTTTTGTATACAACTTTCTTAAAGTTAAGAGGGTTCGAAATAACATAAGTTTATTTTGCAAGTGATCAAACTTAAAAATCTTCTCTGGTTTTTTTTTTTATTAGGCTTTTTGATCTGGCGGTACGTTATTTAAATTTCCAATGCAGTTAAATTTAAATTAAGTAATAAGGTATTTAAGTAATTATGTTATTAAGCAATTAGAAAACAACTTTAATATATTGTTCTTTTCTTGCCTCAACCATTTTTTCTTTATCGTAAGCCAATGCCTTCCATTTTTACTCAAACAAAAAAGTTTACGGAACATTTATTAACATTTACGAAAAACTAAAACTACATTTGTGAAATAGTGCAGACAATTTGATCATCATGGTTACTGAATTTCTGTAGAAATTGCTTATTGAAATTTTTTTTTTTTATATTTCAAAAGTATAGTCTTTCTGACGTTATTTTCACTTCTTCCGCCGTTTTAGTAGGTATGGAGCCACAGTATTTCGTCTACATTCATTCTCTTTATACTCATTTATCTCGAAACTGCTTTTTTCGGCATGGTGTTGTAGAAAAAAACAAAAACTATCTAGCCGAATCACCTGAAATTTAAATATGCCGTTCACATCAGTGGCTATCGCTGGAACAAGAATCAAAGTTTTATTTAAAAAACATCGTATATTTTACACTTAATAGCCAGTAGAAAACAAGCTGTTGTAAGAACTTAATGTTTAAAAGCGCGTCATTCTGTCAATTTTCAATATTTTTCTTTCTAGTGCCAGCCATAGCTGCACTCATAGTGATTAATAATATTATTGGTTATTAATTTTCAGATAAATACAAAAGTCAGAATCTCTTACACTGCCCATGCCATTTTGAATATGATCAACAATTTTTTAAATCAAAAAAAAAAAAAATTTTTATGATGAACTGTGAACATTCATGTCTGAATTCGGAATTAAAATCTTCACCTAAAACGATTGGCATCTTGTGATATTTTGCAACTAGTTCGATGGAACTTTGCTACTTTTGTTGTTTGGATAGTCAATACACACAAATTTTAATAGATTATTATGATCTGCTGCTACTTAGCTTCACGCATTCACATGTAGGATAGCACAATCTTTTTAATACATTCCAGTAATCTATTGCATCAAAGCTTCACGCATTCACAAGTAGGATGGCTAATGCACAATCCTTTTAGTAAATTCTTGTCATCTACTGCAACATAGCTTCAGTTAATACTTAATATTGAATGAATCAGAGAGGGTTTTAGATTAGTGGTAAGCGTGTAAGACTGCCGATCGAAATGGTGCGAGTTCAATTCTCACTGCTTACAAAGAAATATTTTTAATTTTATATATTCTTGTTGTAATAGAAACAAGTAAAATATCAACAACAATTCTAAGAAAAAGATGTATGGAAAAAAGTGTCGTTTTAGAGATTTCATTCAAGCAAATCACAAAACGAGGCGTAAATAGCTTCGCTTCAAAAAAACACAGTTTGCTTAAATTTTTTATAAAAAGTTAATTTGTTTTATTTCTTTATATATATATAAAGGACGAGAATATATATATTTATTATATATATATCTATAGAATTATTAATTAAATTCTCATTTTCTGAAATAATGATACTAACATAAAAAAGGTACATTTTTTGAGATCACTGAAGTCTTTGAACGGTTAGTTCATGAACGGTTAGTTCATAAATCAGTTAGGCTGATTGGCTTTGAAAATATGCTCTTAGAATACCCCAGGCTTGACCGAATTTTAGTCGCAAAATTTCCCGCCGAAGAGAAACATCTCTCGGATTCAACACTAGTAGGTGGAATTGTTATTAAATAATCATATGCTTTTTGAAGCAGATTACTAAAAATTTTGAGATTATTCAACGAAATATAAACAAATTTTGTATCTTTTGCTTTAACGGAGCTGTTATCGTCCAAAGATAAAATTTAGAAAAAAACTGTTGATTACGTGTATTTTTACATGAAAAACAGACATTTTAAATTTAGACGATTACAGATCCGCTAAAACAAGATACAAAATTTTTTGATATTTCGTTGGATAATCTCAAAATTTTTGAGCGCTACCGCACATGCCATGATAGTGGTTGCTATATTGATTGAAAAGTTGATATTTTTTTTAAAATACAGAATATTACTTTTTATTTTATGGTGAGTAGTTCCGATTCTAGATCAAGAATACTAGGCACGTGCTAAAAACGTAAAACACTCTATATCTTGAAAATTTTACAATATAGGAGGAAACTGAGTACAGGTTTGGAAACAGCGTTGAAAATACATATAAGAGTGTTAATGGATTAACCAGATCCGAAATTGTAGACAAGTATTATTTATCTAAACATTTATGAATATAAAAGTATTGCTTTTATTTCGGCCGCAGCTGTATATATTATTAGAAACGTGTTTGCGTAAAAAAACGCTGGGTGCCAAGACTTTTTATTTAGAATTGATACAGAAAACCGTGTTTTCAATAAAAAAAGACATAAATAATGTTCAAATTAAAAAAACAACTAACGAATGCAAACAAAGTTATGTACCTTGTCGTCCTTTGTAGTCTAGTGGTGAGTGTACTAGACTATCAACCCAAAGGTCCCTGGTTCGAATCCGGGTGCGGGCATGGTTCTTTTCACTTTCTTTGTTCTTCCCTACATTTAAAAATTACAGAAAACTAAAAATCCACATTTTAATTGTGGAAAATGTGGAATTAAAGGACTGAAACAACTAAGAGCTGGAAATGCTTGCTGAGGTTAAGGCATAACACTATCCTCGGTCAAAAGCAATTCATATTGTCTTTACGGTTGTTTCGCCTAATCAATAATTTACGAATGGTTTCAATCAATTCCTTTAAATGAACTATCCCTTTCCTTTTAGGTCAAAGACCAAACCTTGTTTGTATAAGACGCATGCCTTCGTTCTTTGATCTTTTTTCAAAAATAATAAGGTGGGTCGAAAATTTTTTCACCAAATCCTTTTCTAATAGTTGAAATTTGTTGTATTTTTAGTTCATGAAGATATATATATAAAATATTATTGATTTATTTTTAGTGTAAGAAAAACAATTTTCTACAGAAAAGTAGAGTTTTGTTTGAGATTTGCACATGTAAATGCACTGTAATTAATCTTTGCTGTTGCCCCAGAGAAAAAAAGGTACCAAAAGAAGAGCATGCGTCTTTGTTGGATCAAAGGCAGAATAGGAGCATGCAAATCGGTGGAATAGACCGTGTAAAAATAGCAAAATTAAAGAAAAAGTTAATACGAGCTTCTAACACAAAAAAAAAACTGATTTGAACAATGCCGAATATCTAACAAAGTGTGAAACCAAACAACCAGGCTTAGAGTTAGCTTCTAGTGGCTCTGAAAGCGCCGACACTAATAAGCCTAACTTACCAACCACATCTAAATCAGAGAAGAAAATCAAGACAGCACAAAATTTTCCTACTGTGGAACCTGTGACCGTTACGGTATTTCTGAGCTGCTGCGGGGAGCTGCTACAGGGGAGCTGCTGCGATTGTTTCATCGGTGTTGCACGACATATCTTCAGATATTGAAGTGACTGATAAATCAAAAATTCACAGAGAGTGAAAAAAAGAAAGAAACAATTTGTACGAACAGCAATCGCAGCTTCCATTATCTGCACTTTACTTTGATGGCCGAAAGGACAAAACTCTAAAAATTGTAAGGAAGGGGCAAAAAAGTTATAGACAAACAGTTGTAGAGGAACATATATCTGTTGTTAAAGAAATATCTCGGTTACGCTGTGCCAGATAATGGTACTGCTAAAAGTATTGAAGATTCTATTTATACACTTCTTGTATCACAGAACATCGAACTGAATAATTTAATAGCTGTTGGTTGTGATGGTACGAATACTAATAAAGACAAGTTCAACGGAGTAATAAGAAAACTCGAAAAAAGGCTTCAACGACCCGTACAATGGATTGTTTGCATGCTTCATTTAAATGAATTGCCGTTGCGACATTTATTCAATAACTTAGAAGGTGTTACCACTGGCTCATCGTCTTATGCTGGCCAAATCGGCAAATCGTTAGAAAACTGCGAAATTTTGTCAATCGCAAAGTTTGATTCAATTCAAACCGAACTTCCGGAAGTTAAATTTGAAGATCTAAGTACAGATCAGAAATATTTGTACGAAATTACAATATCTGTCGTAACTTGACACTGCCATAATGATTTGGCTAATCGTTCACCAGGAAAGATGTCACGAGCTCGATGGTTAACAAAAGCAAACAGAACACTACGGCTTTATGTTTCGACAGTTAACCCATCTATTTAACTAAAAATATTAGCTGAATATTGCCTTAAAGCTTATGCTCGAGTATGGTTCCAAATAAAAACCAAACCGACCTGCAAAGATGGGGCCAAACATTTTTGGACATTAATTAAAGCTCCCGTTACCTGTCTGCAGAATTAAAGCAAATAATAGATCCCGTAATACAACGCAATACATACTTTGCTCATGAAGAAAATTTGCTCCTGGCTATGTTGTCTGATGAAAACAGAGAACTACGAACTACAGGGAAATCGCTGTAAAAATAATTCTTACAGCGCGTAGTGAAGCAACGAACTATACTGACCTTATTTCTTTCTTTTTAAGCAATTGCCTTTATTTTAAAAAAACTGAAGCAGCTGTGTCATTATGCGATAGAAAGTCAAGAGAAGGTTTAATAAAAACAAAACTTGCATCCAGAAAACTGATGTCCAGATTTGAAAGTAAGAAAGATTTTGTTGGTTAATTTTACTGCTTTTTGAATTGTTTTCTTTATGCAATTAATGTTTAAATTAATTATTTTCAAAAAAGAATTGAAATATAATGATTACTTTTTTCTATCTATATTTTTTGAAATGTTATGATTTAATTTTTTTAAGTTTATAAGGTTTTGAGGCAAAATTTTATTTTTTTTTTATTATTTTATTTATTATTGGAATAAAAATATTAACTAAATATAAAACAAAACATATTTGTAAAACTATTTTTGAGTTTTCTTAATGGTATAAAAAAGTTATTTTAAATAAATATTTTTTTTTTCAATTCCCAAATCTTTGAATCAAAAGCGCGATGTGAAGATATAACTTAATTTAACTTTTTAAAGTCAATTATTACTTCGCAGGGCTTGAGACAACATAATATAACTATTATAAAAAGTTTAAATTGTAAAAATAAAATTCATACAAAAGTGACCCACACTAATGTATGAGTAAGTATATAAAAAATTGATTCGCATACAAAATTCCAATTAAAATATATGTAAAGAAAATCTAAGAAATCAAAACTTGGGAAAGTTTAACACTTCTTGATTTCATAAAATAAATTGAAAAGCAAATTTACATAAAAATCGTTTGTTGGGAGATTGTCCGTTAGGGCATATCGAAAAATTTAGATTGTATTCTAAGAGTTCTCAAAAGTTGCATGCGAACTTTCAGATCTCCCAAAAAAATTTCAGAAAAAAATAAGGATGTTTTTCTCTCCCGCAAGGACAAAGTTGTTTTTTAAGAAAAACTGTAAAAAATCATGATCTCAAAATGCTTTGATTTTTGCAAAAAAAACTACATATGTCTTATAGTAAAAGTAAATAAAGACTTAAACTAACAATATCTTGTCAAACACGATGCCACTATCTATTTTTACCCACAAGGTCCTGTGCGAAGGATATTCGAATCTAAAGGTACACTCGAGATAGCACAGAACTTTTGATTGCTATCTGATTGTCTAAATTTTGGTGATTTTGGTTATTGTGTTGACGTTTTCCTTGAATTTGGCGAATTAATAATTTGCATATGCATTTTCTTGTTTTTGAGAAATGTATACTTGAATGCAACTTTTTAACGTTTTCAAAAAAATTCATATAAGGTTTTATATCTCGGGCACCAGAAGTGGTACCGAAGATAGTTTCATTAATTTAGATTCTTCAAATGTTTCTGAACAACACCCTGTCCCGCTAGCCCGGGTTCGATCCCAGGTGGTGGCATCACAAAGATTTCTGATGAAGCCTGTAGCAGGGTCAAAATTGCAATAAAATCAGCTAATTATGTTTACCTTTTCATATTGAAAATGTTGTTGTTGTTGTTTCTTTTGAAAAATTCGTTAGAGCAATTAATTGTTCCAACCTGACCTAAAAAAAAGCTTAAAACGATTTTAAACTATCAAACAACTAGAATTTGTATATAAATTCAAGAATGATTTAAACTATCAAACATTTAGAATTTGTATTAAAATCATAGAAAAGCAACATAAAATGTTTCTCTTAGATAATATTATCAAATAATAAGTTTTTTATAAGTTTTAAGTTTTTGGTCACGGTAGACTTTTCCACATTTTTTTTTTTTGATTAAAAAAACATTTTGATTAAAAGATAGTGGCTCTAAATTAAATTTACCAGCAAAACTGTTTTTTCCCATACGGAAAATATGGGAAAATTAGAAAATGAATTCGCGACCTCTAAACCTTTACCCAAGGTTGCCAGTATTGTGGGAAAAATCCCATTCGTGGTAATTTTTAATTGGTCTTGGGAATTTTTTTATTGGGAATTCCCATGGTATTTTTTAATTTAGCGTGGTATTTTTTAATTGGCGTGGGAATTCAGCGTGGTATTTTTTAATTGCATGGGAATTTGGGAATTTTTTCTTAAAATTTTTTTTTTCACTTTTATTTAGCAAAATCTTGATCATAGTATTCGATGATCGAAGCTTTAAAAGCTTTTCTTCGAACTTACTTTTAATATAAACGATTAAATCGCATATTTGTTTTAAGAACAAGTTGACATTACGAAATTGCATAAAAACTAATAGCGCATTCTTTTCTGAAAAAAATTCTGACCTTAAAATTCTGACCTTTTCTGAACATTCCACATTTCTGCATGCAAACGTTAAGCTTATAAAAAAAGATTTTAAAATTAAAAAAAAGTTAAATATATAAATACTACCAACACAATAATACACAATTGGGCAATTTACAGTTCATGCTAATTACAGTTTTATGTGCTAATTCTGAGATGTGCTATTTTGCCTGTTATCTTTTTGTTTTTCATGTAAGCACAAGTTAAACCGGTGTGTTAAATGTTGCCACTTTTGTACATGCCCTAAGGCATTTTTCACTTAAGCTGTGCTCACAGTTGTCAAAAAATAGTACATTAAAATATTAGTATATTTAAACATTACAATGAACTGTGAATTTCCCAAATATTTGCAAGTTTACTTATCGAATCCATTGGTCAGCAATTATCTTTTAAAATCAAAATTAAATCACAGTTGCCATTATACGCATTATATGCTTTGTTTACACCACGATTTTGTGTCGTAAGCTGCACACGTCGGAAAATGAGCTCCTGTAAAAATATCGCTCTTACGCTATTAACATCACAAATACGGCGTTCATG
This sequence comes from Dichetophora obliterata, assembly GCA_963920525.1. Lineage (NCBI taxonomy): Eukaryota > Metazoa > Arthropoda > Insecta > Diptera > Sciomyzidae > Dichetophora > Dichetophora obliterata. Next base: position 179,149,754 of record OY986437.1, on the reverse strand, counting down.
AATACCACTATTATTTCTTTTGTTTTTTAGTTGTAAATAGTTAGTGCAAAAGAAGTGTTAAAAATGTGTTCGCACGTTTTCCATCCCTGATATATACAAACACAAAAAACAAAACTAATATAATTCTAAAACACGTGGTATTTTTGTGGTAATTTTTAATGACCGTGGGATTTTTTTTGGTATTTTTTAATTGCTGTGGGATTTTTTTTTTGTTTACATTTACCATGGGAATTTTGGTGGTATTTAATTTATGTTACTTTGGGAAAAAGGTAATTTTCGTGGGAATTGTTCCGAATTTTAGCTGGCAACCTTGCCTTTACCAATTGAGATGCGCTTCACAGAGGGTGTTTCTAAGGTCAAGTGGAAGTATTAAAGCCGCAGACATCTGTCAAAATAAAAAAAAAAATATATTTTTGGGACACCCTAATATGTACGTATATTTACTTTTGTTGAATATACTCTGGATGGTAAACAAGAACTCATTGCAGATCTCTGGTATGAAACATATAGTAAAGAACGTTTAAACATGTTGGCAGTAACAGCATTTGGTGTAGCTTCTGGAATCGAAGCTTTCTGAGCCAGCTATTTTCTAAAAATAAGAAAATGTATCGTTGTCGGCTTCGTGCGCAATGTAACTAATCCTGACTTAGTTTCTTAAATACACCCAAAAAAAATGCATGTACTAACTTTTTAAATAATGTTGATAATTTCTTTGGAGATTTTTTTGGCCAGTGCTTTTTGAACTGCAATCAAACCAAACAAATGAATCAGTTTTTTCCAACGTTTCTGTTCTTTATAAGGATAATAAATATATTTTTCGTGTAGGCAATTTTATTCAAAATGATTTCTGTAATGCTTTAAATGAGTGTTTGCTTTGCTACACATCATAAGTCGGCACAAGAACATATTTTGTAGAAAGGCATTATAGAAAATCACATGAAGTGTATGATTCCTATTGCGGGGAAGAGAGAACAAAATTGTTCCATAGATTGAAAAACGACATTTTTGAAAAAATTAGACAGTGGTGATGTCACATCATATTTAGGCAGAAAATAGCCGATTATAAAAATAAGAGTCCAATTAACAGTAAACGTGAACAAATTAATAGTTTTTTTGATCAATTCATGGATAAGCCATTTACAAGTTTCACTTGTGTTTAATAAGAAATTTAAACATCGAAGAACTGTGCAAAAGAAAGCTTACACAACTGATTTCTCTCAGTGAAGAAGCTTAAAGCTCCCTAATACTGATAATAAAATGTCTTTGTTGATGAATTTCATGTAATAATCGAGATGCGTTGAACCCGACCCCCTCAGATATCGATGAAATTTTGTTCATAGATAAATTTGATTAATACAAACAAACTCTCATTTTTAGAAATGACTGTTTTGCGATTTTTTGGGCGTGGCACAGTGGGAAAGTTTTAGAAAAAACGCGAAAATGATCAAAAAGAGCTCCATTTAAACTACAATAACTCAGAATCGGCTGAACCGATTTCCATGATCTTGGTATCATTAAAAAGATATTTTAACAGGCTTTATGACACGTTTTATGACACAAAAAAAATTACACTGTAAAAAATTTATAAAAAAAAGAAAATTTTAACTAACGAAAAATCCAAAAAGATCAAGGGTTTTTTGGTTCTTTTTTAGTTTTTTTATATATAATTTTTTAAGTAGTGTCACTTCTAGTAATTGCCCTTATATTTTATATTTACAGGTTAAATAAATAAACATAGTCCTAGGAAAATTATGAATATGTTTTAACCCCAATTTTTTAAGTAGTGTCACTTCTAGTAATACATACCGAAAGTTTTCGAAATAATTCGAATAACAGCGAAAATATCAGGTCACATTCTTACACATTTACAAAATAGTTCAACAATTATAACATTTTTTAAATGTTTACAAATAAAAAACCATCAACAATTGTTTATATTATTTGCCATGTTTTTATTAATTTGTGTTTTATTTTATTTACATTTTTTTTAAGTTAATCATTTGTAAGAAATTTTGCGCTGCTCAAATTTGGCACAGTCAGAATATCTGCGCACATGTACAAAAGTTTCATTTATCGGAATGAATGAATGAAAGCCTTGAGTTCCTTTTATAGTTTGAGCTTCTTTATATCTTGAAAATAGCTTTTCTTTAATGTTGTTGTATTCGTCAGCATCTGCGTAAGCAACTTGTATGGTAGTCTTATATGTTTCTGATGTCCAGTGATAGAGTTGCCTCGCTGTCTGGATTTAATTTTTATTTGCAATACTATAATTTCGAGCACCTCTCTTCAATGTTCCTCCGATTCCATCACATGCAGATTTTCCGTGACTGGTAGCATAAAAGTGCCATTCAGCGTCAATACCAAAATCAGATTTGTGATGGCATAAATTAATGAAGTTATATTTATTTTTATATTGTGCTCCTGCACCATCTGATACGTAAATGATTTTATTAATATTGTTGGTTATAATGGCCTTCACGAACTGTATCCTTTTTGAAATATATAGATGAACTGCTATACTATCATGGGTATTGCAATCAGATATTATGGCGAAGCTTTTATGAGTTAATTTATCGTTATCTGAAAATAAACAAACAAAGGAAAAAAACAAATAAATAAAAAATATTAAATATTTTGATGAGTGTGGATGGATGTGTTTACTAATACCAAAATATTAAAATAATTACCTTTGTAATAAATAACGAACGGATGTATTGTAGCCTGATCATTATTCCAATGGTATCCTTGCACGGCATCTTGTACAAGAAATGCATAATTTTCAGCAAAGTTCATTTGAATTAACATTTCTCCTGATAACAGCGCCGCTCTTTTATTGCTGATAAATTCAGATTGTCGCTTTTCTATGAAATGATGCGGAATCAGAACTTTGATGTGTTTAGTAAAATCGCTGACAAATGATTCTGGGTTGGTGGTTAACGTTTCCAGAACACATCTAATCGTTGCATTCCACTTTTTGTATATTATTTCTTCAGTTTGGTTATTTTCAAAATGTATTAGCATATGCGTTTTTAGATTATTTAAATTTTTGAAGCAGTGACCACACATTAAAACGCAACACTCGCTTTTTTCTATGTCACCATCACAAACAACGAATTTGAGAACATCTTTGTAGTCGGTAAATGTGCATTCTCTTTCAATACAAATTGATTTTAAGCCACTTTTTTCAAACATCAATTTCATATTCTGATGCAATGTGCATACACAGATATTTTGCTGGTTTCCAACTCCAAGTTTCATACAATTTTTTGGCCTTATCATTGTAAATTTTGTAAAACCCACTTTGGCCAAGGGATGTTTTTTTTTAAATTCGTAGTAAGATTCGCGTAGTGAAGATAACATCAGTCTTTTTTGAACTTTTTCTCGTAAGTTTCCTTGTTTAACAGTAATTGAATCTTGCGATCATCATTCGGCTAATTTCATCATCTTCATAAAATAACTTGACTGTGCTTAGAGTTTCGGTTGGTAAACTACGTGTGCTCATTTTTAATAGATTGATATCTGCAAACTTCGTTTTATTCCTTTGAATATCTTTACTTTTTTTGATACAATCGTGAGATATATCATCCCCAAAACGATCTTTAATTTCTGCGTGACTCATATTGATTGGTAAGAGAGATAAAAGTTTTTGCTTTTCCAAAAGATTTTAGCTGTTCTCTATTTGATATTTGATGTTTTGCAAAATTTCTTCGTAAATGGCTTTGACGTTTTCAAGTTGCGCTGACAAATCAGACAATGGATCAGCTCCAAGTGAATCTGCTACATTTCCAAAATTTGCAGTGATTTTCTATTTCTGTATGCATATCGTTTGATATATTTCCTCTTAAGAGGCGACATTTGGTTTGGTAGATGAGGAATAATATGATCATTTATATTTTCAATGAGTTGGTTGCTTTCGACGTTTGCATTACGGCTGGTACAAGTTGGAAGTTCATTCAATTCTTCCCTTATTTCATCGCTGGGCGTTGTTGGTAAATAATTTGAGAATTCATTCTGCTCCACGTTGGATTCATTACGACTGCGCGCTTTTCTCAGTGTATTCCTGCAAGTTTCGCAAATACGGCTACAATGAATGCTGGCGACAGCTGGAAAATATTCAATTATATTTGCAGCCTCGTTTTCACTTATTTTACGAAGCGAAGCGCAACACTTATTAGATATTTTTATGCATCTGTACTTATTGTTCGAATTCATATTCACTCAAATTTTTAAAATATACGCGTAAAAATTGTAATGGGATATCTTGGCTTCTCGAAACTGTTTATAATTATGAATTTCGGTACGTTCATCAGGTGCATTTATATAGCAATTTTTAAGGCAAGCAAGAACTTTTTGGGGTCAAAACATATTCATAATTTTCCTGGGACAATGTTTATTTACACAGTACAACATTTTTCAGTTCATTGATTGCCAACTCAATTCTGAGAACTGTATGTAAAATTAGACCCAAAAAGAAGAATTTCTGCATCATTCGTTTTGTCTTCTTACCTGCCAAAATATTTTTAATATCGATTTGAAGTTAGTAACTATCGTATAGGGGAATTTTTCACGTTTTATGCACAACAATATTTGGAGAAAACATTGACACCTTTTTTATGATTCTGAGAATTAAAAAAAAGGAATAAACAAAATAATAAATAAACCCACATTTAAGGGTGCTGATTATTTGGAAAGTTTTGCACAATTTGAAACGTACAAGTGCTGAATCAGGTATATAGCCAGCCACCCTTAAAATATGCGCCCATTTATAAGTACCTGGCCGTAAAATATTGAAAAATACGTAGTATTTATAGGTGTGCATTGATCGATTTTTGTCATTCAGGCAGTGCCGACGAACGCGAACAGTGAAAGTGATTTTTCTCCAGTTTTTTAAAAGTGAATAACAACAAAACATGAAATATATCAATATGGAAAACAACAAGTGCCCAAATTTGGATGAATTTTGTTACGTTTGTGGTCATATCGTCCGAAAAATACAGAAAAAGATCGAAAAAATTTGTTTACTGATCAATTCAAAATTTTTTTATTTTAAGGGTGGTGGCTATAACTGATTTTTGAAATTCATACCTTTACTCAATTGCGAATAAAAGCGAAACTCGTGCATCGATTTTCATGATCTTTGTCTCATTTTGCTCATAGGTTATGTGACTTTGCGAAAAAGTAACTAGACTTGAAACTTATTTCCGTTTTGTATTTTTTATGAATTTTAAAAAAAAAATATTTTTTTTCTTCATGCGCTTATTTTTAACTTGGAAACTGTGGCTTTTATAGGAAAACAATATATGAACAGATTAAGGAAATTGTAATTTTTAATTTTTTAAAATTTATTTCAACTAAATCGGGCTAGTGGTTGTCGAGCTGTCAAACAACAGGGCCTAAAACGTGATAAATTCCCCAATACGATAGTACTAACTTCAAATCGATATTAAAAATATTTTGGCAGGTAAGAAGACAAAACGAATGATGCAGAAATTCTTCTTTTTGGGTCTTATTTCACATACAGTTCTCAGAATTGAGTTGGCAAATCATGTGTTGTACTGTGTTATTTTACCTGTAAATATAAAATATAAGGGCAATTACTAGAAGTGACACTACTTGAAAAATTATATAAAAAAACTGAAAAAGAACCCATTTTTATTTTTTGATATGGTATAGGTGAAGGATAAACCTTTCTAAAAAAGTAATACACTGTAAAAACCCTTGATCTTTTTGGATTTTTCGTTAGTTAAAATTTTCTTTTTTTTATAAATTTTTTACAGTGTAATTTTTTTTGTGTCATAAAACGTGTCATAAAGCCTGTTAAAATATCTTTTTAATGATACCAAGATCGTGGAAATCGGTTCAGCCGATTCTGAGTTATTGTAGTTTAAATGGAGCTCTTTTTGACCATTTTCGCGTTTTTTCGAAAACTTTCCCACTGTGCCACGCCCAAAAAATCGCAAAACAATGATGTTAGGAGAATTTTAGTTCGAAGTAGAATATTTAAAAGGAAAAGACAACAAAGTGTCAGACTTCTAAAGCAGAATAGAAAATAACAATGAAAATAAGGAAGAAAATTTCGACCTAAAAGGGTTATTTGAAGTATCTAATGACGATGATAATATTACAATTCATACCGCACAAAAAGATTTGAGTGAACTGAACGTATAGTTAATAAATATAGGGGACAAATTAGAATTGTGAAAAGAAAAGAAAAAGATATGGAAATTTTATACAATAAAAATAAAATAATATATGTTGAAGAAAAAGACTTAGTTAACGAGCACTATTTAAATGATTTATTTAGAAGAACATTTATGAAAGGAAAATGGGAATATATTTGGAATTGCCGGATAACAAATATAATATTGTTCAGGAAAAATAAATTCAAATAGTGAAAGTATAAAGTTCATTAAATGCGTTTATATAGCAATGGATCTTGAAAGTGAGGAACAGGTATTAAATGTTAAAGAGGATATTCATAATAATACAAATCATAGAGGTATATTAGAAAATTACGAAGAAATTAGATACAGGTATTATTATCCACAACTATTCAAATTTGTCAATATGTACATAAACAGCTGTACAGAATGCTCTGAAAACAAATATGATCGGAAACCATTCAAAAAATATTTTAACCATACAGTAACTTCGAATAAACCAGACTCCATAGTTCAGCTTGACATTTTTCAAGTTAAAAAGACTTCTTTTCAACAACAATAGATAAATTTTCAAAACTAGGCAGTGTACATAAAACTACAGATAAAAATATGTGCACAATTAAAGTTAAACTGGACGAAAGAATTTCATTATTAGGTAAACCCGAACTATTAGTAATGGACAATGAGTTTAACAATTCTCTTATAAAATTATATTGTCGAGAAAATAATTGTTTATGCTAATTTTAAAACGTTTGCTAAAACTTATTAATCATATATTTAAAACAATTAAAACTAATAAAAATTAAAACTACTATTGAACTTAATATGAAAACACGCCACTGTGCGTTATTAATGTATACCAATTTACTTACTCTCAACTAATTAAACCGGTTTTCTTTTGCTTAGCCTATAAGTTATTTAAATTTATTTTATATATAATAAATCAGTTGATTAACAGTATTCAAGCGAAGCGTCTTATTTTAATTCTTGTAAGCGCCAGAAGCTTAAAGCAGAAGTTAACTCCCCTGGCAAAAAATAGTGCCGGAGTAAACATTGGTAGCAGAGCAAGGTTATTTGTAACCTTAATAACTTCCACTCTTACTTTGTGGATTTCGAAATTGATTCCAGTTTTGATGAACAAAATAATCGTAACATTAAAATATTATTGGAATCAACCATAAATACGGCGGACAACTGAGCACGGTCTGACGAAATACTGCACTTTGGTCATCAGTGGATATAGCCCAGATTACGTAAGGCAAAAATTATTCTTTTTGATCAAGGAAAGGCGAAAGGTATTAATAAACCTCGTGCAAGTTGGTCATACGTAGGTAATAAAACTATTTCCTATAAATTATAATTTGTTTTAAATTGTTATAAAAGAAGAGGAAAATAGCAAACAAAATTTTGCAAGACAGGAGGTCTAAAGTTTCATATCGAACGGGTTATGCTTGTATTTACATAACATTCGTTAGCAAGAACGAAAGACATGCAGTTTCAATATATTCGTTCATTACGTCATCGTGTTGCAAACAATACATACACTCAAAAAAATCTGCTTCCCTAAAATTAAGAAACTGTGGCTTTAATTCATAGGCATGGGTTTTTCTATATTCTATAGAGGTTTCTCCTTAATGTAGAGAATTTTTACATGAATTAACGACCTCACGTCTTGATTACGTTGCAATGTTATAAAAACAGCTTCTTAGATTTGAAGACAAGTTTTTACTTAAATATAAGAAATGACATTGTATTGATATCAAGTCTGCTCGCAACATTCTACAGCATGATTTCTTAAATTTGGAGAAACATAAGTTACAAAACTTGGATATTTTATAGAAATACATGTAAGTTTTTCTTTTTTTGTATACCACAAGTGATTTATTTTAAAGATGCATTTCTTATATTTCTAGAAAAAATGCTTTAAAATTACTTACGAAGCGAACGAGTCTTAATGAAGCAAATTAAGCGACGATTGTTGAACAACAGCGATGGTCGAATGGATAAGCCCATGCACTTACACTCACGCGGCCGAGGTTCAAGTCTCCGGATAGTGGTAATTTTTCAAATTAATTTAATGTTAGTAATAAAATTGTTCGTTTCATAATTCTCACAGTAAGCTGCTTAAAATCATTAAAAAGGGTTTTTTTTTTGCAAAAACTAAAAAATTTTTCCAGGAATTTGTTGAAAAATTTCTTAATTTCAGAGAAAATTTTTCTCTTACTTATAGCCGATGATTAATAAAAGGTAGAAAATTTCTTATTTTCAAAGCAAATTTTTCTCGTAGTTATAGCCACTGATTAATAAACGGCAGAAAATTTCTTATTTGAAGAGAAAATGTTTCTCTTAGTTATAGCTGATGATAAATAAACGGTAGAAAAACTTATTAAAATGTAATAAGATTTCAACACAATTGCGATAAGTATCTTCAATTTAGCGAAATAGTTCGTAAATGATTAAATAATTTTCCTAAAATATTTCCCACTCCTGGTGTCAATTTAACGAAAAATATATACGTCATTTTTAGAAAATCGGCCATGGCGCTAAATGAAGCCCGATTTTCTAACGATTGGGTGCTATTTTTCTAGATTTTTTAGAAATATTTTTCTGAGTGTATAACAGTTTTTATATACTTAAAGTTTTCGGTCGGTTTTCAAACGTTTTAACTCGTTAAATTATTTCGAGCGCAGTTAAAATGTCTCCTAAGGCGAAAAATTCGGTACTATGCCCGACTCGGGAAAACTTGATTAAATCCTTAAAAAAAATAAAGTCTATAGTCGAAGAAAAATCGAATTCAATGATAATTGCAGAACTCGAAACTCGAGCCGGTATAGCTGAGTCGATATTTTTACAATTAAATAACGTTCAATCGGAAATTGAGCAAAATGAGGGACCAAATGAGTTTGCTAAGCGTCAAGCTTATGAGGAACTATACTGCGAAGTAAAGTCGTACATTTTGAATAGTATTTCGGAACATAATCGTCGCAACGTATGTAATTTGGAATCAACTCACCATTATGGTTCGGTTACTCAAAATGGCATTATCGCCTTGCGTTTGTCCAATTTGCCAAAACTTAAAATTCCGTCATTTTCTGGGAGGTACACGGAGTGGATAAATTGGTTTAACGCATTTTTATCGTTGATAAACGACTCGGAATTGGACAATTTATCCAAATTCGTGCATTTACGCTCGGCATTGGGCCCAATTCCACTGCGTACCATTGAATCGCTGGAGGTTAATGGTGAGAATTATGCTCATGCCTTAAGTCTTTTAAAAAGCCGCTTTGAGAAGAAATCGATTATTTTTCAAGCTCACATAAAAGATTTGTTTGAATATCCGCGAATCCCTCGCCAAAGCCCATTAACCTTAAGAGAGTTGATTGATAACGTTAATTCTCACTTAAGGGCTCTCAGTTCTTTAGGCAGCACCGAAGAGGTTCCCAATGTTATTATTTATTTCCTCATTCGCAAAGGTCGACATAGAAAAATTAAAAAAATGGGAAGATCATGTTAAAAATTTAGTGGTAATGCAAATTTTTTGCATTTGCATTCAAATTTTCCATTACAATTTTTGATTTTGTATTACATTTGCATTACATAATAAATTTGCATTACCACTAGGTGGTTAGTGGTAATGGAAATTTAATGGTAATGGCAAATACCCATCGATGATAATTTTTATGTTACTCCTAATTTACACTCGTTAAGATTTGACGTAAATTCTTGGTCATTCTCTTTTAAAATTCCACCTCTATCTCGTTAATGTTAACTTTTTCTTCTAAAATTTCATTTTGAAGAAACGCACATGTTCAACAACGAAGCGAAAACAACAAGCTTTCAGTAGCTGTCCAGACTTCATGGTATCAGGTTGCGGTTGCTTCCTGTTCCCTTCTTTTAATTTTTATTTTTTGTATGCGCGATTTTAAAGAGGTGAAAATTAAACTCAACAAACTATCTTGAATTCATTTCTTATCGGGACTTATATTTTTGTTAACTTTTATTTTTGTAACCGAAAATAAAATTTATTCGAATATTTTTAATTCTTATTTATACAAGATTTGTTTAACTGATATTCTGAACAGTTATTTTTGGGTTTTTAACAGGTTTTTTAGCCCTAATAAAATAAAATAAAAAATCTGATTTATTACATCTGTGACAGTTTATGTTTTACTTTAAATATGCTTGACAAAAATAAAGGTTAAAAAAATGTTATTTTATTTTTTAGTAAAAAGGCATTTCTAAGTTTTCATCTTTGTTCAGTTAGTAACTCTTTTTTTTAAGTGCACAATTTACGTAAAAACAAGAACTTTTTAGAAGCAAGCAAACGCAACCTGCCTGCTTGAAGTCTGGATAGCTACTGTAAGCTTTTCATTTTCGTGTCAACAAATGCAAGTGAATGCTCTCCGCCCATGTGTGACCAAATAGGCACTCTTTGTTAAAAGGAGTTTTATCTCAAAATCTATAATAGTACTTCTTTAGACAACTCGTAACAGCCTAACTGCGGGAGTTAGGGGATTAGCTTTTGGCAGTGTTTTCAAATTAAAAAAATTGTTATAGCAACATTCTATTATAAATAAAAAAAATGTATTTTAATATAAGTCAGAAAATATAAAATTCAGTTCTAAAAAAGGGCCAGTTACGTATGACCGATCGATATGTAAAATTTGAAGTTGCTACTACTGTACGTACTTTCTTTCAAATTTTGTTTCTATCATTCTCTGTCAGCAAAGGCTGTACGGATTCTTTCATAAATGAATTAAAATCAATCAAATCGTAACAAAAAATCAGAAAGAAATTCATCAGAAACAATATTTCGATCACGTTTGTCAATTCTTATACATATTATGTAAAACACCCAAGTTTTAAAAATTTGTAGTTTTGTGTTTAGAACTAAAGTTTTCTCAAAAAAACCAGTTTTTTTTAAGGGCAGGCTTTAAAAAAACATATGGCAACACTGCGTTCATCAACTGTTAGTCTTATTATAAAGTTACACATTTCAAGAGAAATTTCATTAAAAGCAGCACAAATGCGCACTGAGAACGCTGTATACCTATTTCAATATTTGTTGTTGCTGTTATCTAATGCTGCAACCATGCAATAAAATATTTGTTACAAAAACGTACATCCCTTATCAATTCGTCTGTCTGACTGTCAATCTGTTCGCTCAAAATTGTTCTACGTTTAAAATATTTGACCCTTAACAATTATCAGCCCAACAGCCCCCGGATCAACGTCTTGGTTAACTTTAATAAATATAAATATTATGCTCATTTAAATGTATTTTTCTGTTTTTCTTTCGGTTATCTCATTTTTGCGTTGTCTTGCAACGTAGTTTTTTCATTAGTTTATAATATTAGGTTTTCATTATTTATTATTATAAAATTAATAAAGTTTCGTAAATTTCTTTAATATAGGGTTGTAAGAGGTATAGCTAGTTCGGTCTTAAGCAGAAATATTTACGAGGTTTGATCTTGAATCGTGAATTCCGATTAATTTATGCTAGGTTAGTTCTGAGATTTAGCCATGAAATCATAAAAAAATTTACAAGAAACTATCATGCCTTCAAATCATACCATAGTATTTTACATACAACAGCATTCTATAATAACGTATTATCATACCAAATCAAAATGATAACGTCTTAATTATGTATAGTATGATTAATTTTGTTTGATTAGCAGTCATGCCTTAAGTTTAGAACTGCATTTCTTCTTTGAAGATTTTAAGTAACTGACCGAATTTCGTTTAACTGCAGAAAGTTTAGAGTCAAAATAACGCCCACTTTTGCTTAGGTCACCCTCAGGAAGTGGGTCGTATGATACGACGGAGCGAGCTATTAGGAGTTCATCGAATTGGTGGAGGAGCTGGCAGCGGTTTACAACATCGATAAAGATCACTTGCCGAGGGTAATGCCAGAACTACTGAGATATCGCGGACTCATTTGGTGGCGCAACCCGCATGCACCGTGGAGTACGTGGAGATATTTCAAGACACGATTTCTAACATTTTCTTTACCCATTTGACACTTTCAGAGACTGGAGGACGAAATCCAAGGCCACCTACAACAACCAAGAGAGCGGTCCTGATGTGACACGTAAGCTTCCCAAAAGAACAAAAATTGGAACTTGTTTTCAGAAACGAACTTTACATCAAGCTAAGGGATTTTTCGACGCTGGATGAGCTGTTGACCCTGGCAGAGGAATTTGAGAGCATAAAAGGAGGCTCCGCCGATGCCCCTGACTACCAACGCTCGGCAACTAACGCAGCATCGCATGGTTATGCTTCAAGAGGACGCACCAGTCAATCCCGCGACCGCCTGCCACCGCTGCGGGCAGAGCGGCCACTTTAAGCAGGACTACAAAAAAGTTCTTTCCTTTTTGTTGGTTGTGCGGACGTCGTGTTAGGCGCACAGACGAGTGCTGCTGGCGGCCATCGGGAAATGCGCAAGGTCCCATTCAGAACCGAGGGCAGAACTGGAGCCAGGCGATCACACAGGTCGATGGATCCGTTGCCAGGGTGACCGAGACACTAGAAGTTGACTTCGAGTTGGGCTCATGTCGCTGTAAGCTGCTGTTCATGATCCTCCCGGAGGTGTCTGATGTCCTATTACTAGGGATGGATTTTCTCCTTCAAGTCAGAGCCCGATTAAGTTTTGGTGGAGAGACGATCCGACCGAGTCCTGCCAACATCAAGCCGTTTAATACCGCCGCGTATACCTCAATAAAAGCGAAAGCCCAGATATCAACATCAGACGTGGACGTGTTTTTGCAGGAGGAGCTAAAAAATTTGACGCCTTACAAGGTAAATACGTCGAACAACTCCAAACATAAAATTATCATGCTTAATGAGCAGCCGCTGAAACAAAGATATTTTCCTTAAAATCCTGCCATGCAGGAAATTATCAACAAGGAAATAGATGAAGTCCTGTAAGAGGACTATTTCAATGGCGAGTGATTCCATTTGGTTTGCATTCCGCGCCAGCGATGTTCCAAAGGGCCCTCGACCAAATAATCGGCCCCGAATTGGAACCATTTGCATTCGCCTACTTAGACGACATTGTTGTCACCGGTCGCATCTGAGAGGAGCATCCAAAAAACTTGAAGGAAGTCTTGCGACACCTGAGAGTCGCAAATTTAAAATTAAATCGAGACAAATGCGAATTCTTTCTGTCATAAACCAAGTATTTTGGTCATGTGAGAATAGATTTCACAAGGACTCCGATAAGATCGTTGCCATCCAGATGCTGACACCGCCAACGAGACTCAAGGAGCAAGACGCCGCATTAAGCACGTGGTTAGAAAGATGGAAGGCAGCCGTTTGTGTGGACCCACATTCCGAACCATATTGGCAACGAAAAGGCCGCCCCATGAAAGCTGTGTGTGTCACGTACCTCTGAGTGCCAGTGTGACGCAAGAAAATCATGACCAACCTATCGCCGGACATCTGGGCATACGAAAAACAATCACAAAGGTGGCAAACCGCTACTACTGGCCGGGCTTTTTTCGTGACGTTAATAAATACGTCAGGTGCTGCGAGATGTGCCAGAAATATAAAACAAGTCAACAGACCCCAGCTGGGAAAATGCTATCTCGGGTTCCAGGTGAATCATGGTCGGTGATATGCGCAGACTTCGTCGGACCGCTACCATGTACAAAACACGGAAATACAAAGCTGCTGGTTTTCGTAGATAAGTTCAGTAAGTGGAACGAGGCGGTACCCCTGCGGAAAGCTACCAGTAACAACTTACTAAAAGCCTTCAGAGAACGTATCCTAGCACGCTTTGGAGTACCCAAAATTATCATCACGGACAACGGCACCCAGTACACGAATAAATCATTTGGCAAATATATGCAAGAGATCGATACAAAACAACAGTTCACGCGCCCTATATGCCGAAGGAAAACCTGACTGAGCGCGTAAAAAAAATCCTTAAAACTATGATAGCATAATACAGTCAAGACAAGCACCAGACGTGGGACGAATATTTGCCTGAGCTTACGCTATCCATAAATAGCAGCCTGTCGGATGTGGCTACAGCCCCACTTTCTAAACCGAAGAACACGAACCTCGCCTTGATAAAACACTCTATGATAAAACACCGCGTTTCACACTGAACTCAAACCCCAACCATCAACTGTCAAGGCTTGGTCGCCACAAGCTTAGTCAGGCCACCCAAGACCAGGCCCGTCATTATAACTTGCGACGTCGAGATTGGCAGCCACAGCTGGAAGATAAGGTCCTAGTTAAGCAACACCCCCTATCGAGTGCGATCAACAACTTTGTCGTAAAGCTAGCACCGAAGTACGCAGAGCCATACCGTGTAGTTGGATTCGATTCCCCTGTTATCTTCCGAGTGCGGAAATCAGTGGCAACATGTTGTAACTTCGAAAGTTTCGGAATTGACGATATTATCGAAAGTTGGTATGTTGTAACTAGTGTCCGACCGAAACAGGAATTTTGGTCGAAACCGAATATTCTGCCATTTTATAATATTCGGCCGAAACCGAAACTGGATATTAATGTGAAAATTTAATATTTACAAATAAATTTTTTTTATTAAAAGGAAATAAACATATCAGGTGGGTCTATTCTGGTGAAGTAATGATTCACCAAAGAGCGCTGGCCTTTATCTGAAAATCTTGGTAAGTCGAGCTATTGTTTGCATATAACTTTCGGGCAATTATTGCTCGGTTTATATGCAAACGAAGAAAAACAAAATAAGAACAAAACACCAGTAATTAGTTAACTTATATTATATGCACAATGTTTATTTCTTACGTTCGTTTGTGAGGCAAATCTTCAATTCGTGAATATTAATAATGGCTGCTTATTACTGCGAGAAGTGCATATACAGGAACGTTAAAGAAAATTTAATTTATGATGCTGTTTATTTAAGTAAACTCAGTTTTTCAAAATGAAGTGTTATATTTTCCGAAATCAATTCGTGATAAAAGTCAAGCAAAAGCCACTTGTAGGAGAAGCCGATCAGGCGACTCATTCTTGTATTGAGAATCGATACTGGAACGAGTCGATAAAGTAGTAAGAAAATCTATTATTTTCTTTAACTTTTAGGGTTGCGGCCTAAACATGCGGCCTAAACCTACTTAAAACTATTAAAAAAAGGGTTGATTGATTCAAGGGTCTCAAAAAACATTTATAATTTGTGCAGAGCTTTAGATAATATGTATAAGTAAAGATCACCGAAGGCGAATTAAAAAAGTCGGCATCAAAGTTTTCAAGCAACAAACTTAAAAAATGTCACCTTGAGGGATGCCGTGCGGAGGAGTAAAGTCACTTGTTGCAGACATGGCAACGGTAATGGCGCGGGTAGGCACTGAGCGCCACTATTTGAGCGGCGGTGAGTTGGTCGTGTCCATCCTTGACCACGATATCGATGCCCATCTATAAATCTATCGTCGTCTTCTTCTCCAGATACTGAGTTCCACTCAACGCTCAATTTGACCTGCGGCAAAAAGGCCGGGGAAAACTCTCCCCGGCACCCGTCCCTCCTTCACGGGAAGACACAGACAAACTAGGCCTGGCTACGTGCAGAGGATCAGGCTTTCATGCATTTATACGGTTCAAAATGCAGCCGTGTATGGTGTCCTTTTACGTACCGTAAAGTAGCGGTACATCCAAAAAAGACGTGAATTGCGAAATTTTACTAAAACACAAACAGACAGAGGCGGATGGAGCATTTCGCGACGTTGGGGAAGTGGAGCCTGTTAATATCCAGCAAAAAATGGTTTCTTGAGCAATAAGTGACCCAAGAGTATTTCGACGGATACCATCGAGAAGAATTTGTGGGTATAAATCACCATCTAGTAGTACATCGCCTTGATCGCTACAGTAAAAGCGCTTATCGGCTAGTACAAGCTCCGGAAAAGCTTGCTGCAACATCGGACCTATTGAACAAGTAGGAAGATTTTCTATGATCTGCGAAAGTACGAGAGCGTTTGTAGTTAACCAAACTGTTGGATCAATAGGTGATCCTTTAATTAAACTGAAAGCTTTTTTTACCGTAGCCGAAACTACATTATTAAGTCCCGAGACTTGAGCGGAAATGCGATGAGTAGGCAGCTGAATAAGTCGTTGCAAACTCTCAGAAATAAAAGAGCCCCCTGAACCAGAGTCAATAAGTGCTCTGGCTGTAAAATTAGATCCTCGGTAGCAAATATTAATCATCGCGGTACCCAACAAAATACCTTTGCTGGTAGAGGTAAAGCACGTCTGATAATTTTCGCTAGCACTCGCAGATGTCTGCGGTTGCGCTGCTTCTTGAAGAGTGGACTGTATAGTGAACCTCCCGCATTTTGATGATAATTTGCATTTCGAAAATCTCTGTGCAACAACGAGTGATGTCGTTGTCCGCACGAAGAGCAATTGTACCAGCTTTTACAATTTTTTGAAGTATGGCCAGTTGACAGACAGTTGAGGCAGCAATAAAAACGCCCCGCGTCTAATGATCTGTCATTTACGTTCATTGCCAAAAACTTCGGACAGAACTTCAATGCATGATGCTGGTTTTCGCACAAGTTGCAATTGGTGTTCGTCTTTTATGCCTGATTGGTGTGGACTTTGTTCACATTTGGTGAAGGTGCATAAGATATTTGCCCTTTTAGCACCGCGCCTTTAAAGTCAGACACCGTTTCAAACGTCTGAAATCGGCTTGTTCGAAATCTATCAAGGTCCAATTTGGGGATTTCTGCCTTGTCTTGAATTGATTGCTCCCATAAGGAGAGCGTTGTTTCAGGCAACTTTGTTGAACACAAATATGTGAATATCGCATCCCAACTGTTGATGTCGACTTTACGCTTCGTTAGTGCTGAAATGACATTGCTGATGTCTCTTTGTAATTTTTTTGATGGCACTTCCCGACTCATTTAAAACCGCCTGGAGATTGAACAAAACTTTTAATTGACTAATAACCAAAATCCGCTTATTTTCATAGCGGTCTGTCAAGTTTTTCCATGCTGTTTCAAACCCTTCATGCGTGAGGGGAGATTTTTGGACAATCTCTTTTGCTTCTCCGTGGGTTTTTTTAGTTGAGGTGAAAAAGTTTCTCAACAGGTGTCAGCCGATTATTTGAAATGTGTCGAACATATGTCTGAAAACATGAGCGATATTTGACTTTCACGACGCTGACATTATCACCATCGTCGTTATTCGTTGCCTAGTTTTTGCAGGCATGACTCGTATGATGCCTTGACATTTGTCCACTGCGATTGTAGATCCTCTTCTTGAATTTTAAGAGCGAAAATATTGTGCTCATTTTGAGGAATAGCATTAGACTCTGCTTCCAGCTCAATGGTGTCAATAGATCTCATAAAGGAGTTCATATTTGCCAATATTTCTTTAAGAAACTAAAATAAGTTTTGTTTATGAACAGAATTGAATATTTTTACCCTTAGTTTCTAATAAGTAGAAAAACCTACTTGTCGGCAAAATTAAGCATAATTTGCTAAAAAAATTTTTACTCAGTTTCTAATAGGTAGAAACTTGCAAATATCAGGTAATTGTCAGCTTAAAATTGCTTAATATATGTTGACCTTTTGTTTAGTAGAAACGTTAAAAATTATGTAATTTTAAGCTAAAACTGCTTAAAACATTCAGTTGCAGGTAAAATAAAACTACGATTGCTTAACATTTTCTCTAGTTCTAGAAGTATTTGCCCTAGTTTCTAATATGTAAAAACTGTTAGTTGGGGGTAATACTAAGAGAATAGTGCTTAAAAATTGTTTACCTATTTTCTAAGACGTAGAAACTTTCAGCTGTGGTCAAAAATTAAGCTTAAATTACTTAAAATATTTTTTACTTTGGTCATTAATAAGTAGAAACCCTAATTAGTCGGTAAAAATTAAGCTTAAATTGCTTAAATAATTTGTTGACCTAGTTTTTAATACGTAGAAACTATCAAATATTAGGTAATTTTAAGCTAAGACCGCAAAAATATTTTTTAACCTAGTTTTTAATTTGTAGAAGCTTTTAAATATAAAGTATTTGCTAATTTTAAATGAAAAAAATAACTTTATATATTAAATAAATAAATTTCATTAATTTATACTGTTTTTATTCGCTTTTATGAAATCTGTGAAGCACAACGCTTAAATTTTCAACGGTTAAAATTTCTCAAAACAGTTTCCAATGATGAATTGGAGTTAAACCGGGAGAATTTATATTAAAAATTCCTTGAAATTTTAAAAATCCCCAAACAAAATATTTTTATACTCGACTTGGTGTAAACAAATTGGAATTTAACTTAAAATAGTTAAAATTCCCGAAAAAGTGCCAAAAATTAAAGTCGCAATATGTGCGATAAATTTTGACGAACTGGCAACACTTTTTCGAAGTCGCCCAGCTGTTTCGATTAAGTTTCATTTGTTCGTTTTGTTTGTTTGCTGCACTACTATTCGTATTTATTTACCTGCTCATTTTCTTTGTTTTTAATAAGTTTCAATTGTTTTTTGATTATTGTAAAAATAATAACTAATATAATACAAAGAAAAAATATCATAAGTTCTGAATAATCAAGAACAAAATAAAAGTAATAAAAAGTGGCGTTTTAATAGAAACGCGACGAACAAAGCAAACAAACGAAGCTGGCTAAATAAACCAGTGTGTGTGTGAATGTGTGTTTTTAGTTTGCGTTAATTTATTTTATGCCAAGTTAATTTGCATAAAATTAACAAGCGAATAAAAACTATTGCAATACTTATTTTGTGCTCAATAAATTCCCGATTGGTGCACCGCAAAAACTCCTTGCACTTATTCGCGAGTTTTTTAATAAGTAGAAAACTTATTTTGACTTAATTTGACACAAAACAAAGTATCAAAAAAGTACAAAAATTCGCGAAACGAATTGGTCGTTTGTGCGTTAGCGTGTGTGTGTGCCGCGATGATTGTATCAACAAAAAAAACAACAAAAATGAAAAAAATTATATATTTGCGCAAAAAATATTTGCCAATTTAATAGTTTAATTTCATCTTTAAGTTGCATAACAACACTATTATAACCCGAGCCACTTGAAAAGAAACCAGTCAACTAACCTTTTTTATCTGGTGGAGTTGATGGAAGATTTAATTTTTGATGCGGTATTCTTGTTAAAGATGTTCACAATTTTCTCCCGAATTGGACTCAAAAATTACCAGTAACGGATGTAGAAGTACCATCCGGAACGAAGGACCATAAACATATCAGGTGGAAGTTATGATTCACCAAAGAGCGCTGGCCTTTAGCTGAAAATCTTGGTTAGTCGAGCTATTGTTTGCATATAACTTTCGGGCAATTGGTACTCGGTTTATATGCAAACGGAGAAAACAAAATAAGAACAAAACAGCAGTAATGACACGTATAGAAATAATTTACTTTTATTAAGAAGAAAAAAAGCTCAACTGAATTCTACTAACAACAAGTAGAATTTCACTTAACTTTAGTAGAAATCAGAAATTTGAGCTTCTTGGAACAAGAAAATAATTTCCAAAAAAAAAATAAACTGGCCATTTCAGCCCTTGGAAGGACTTTGACCTAGCTTCTATTGATCAATTGTGTTGTGCGTGTTATTAAATGTTTGATCTTATGTTCTCAAGAAGCTTTATATGGCAATTTTTACTATCTGAGGTTTGCCATTGTCTGCAGAGAGGTGACGACCGAACAGAAAAATTTTTTCAATTGAAAAAACTTTCTGTCTGAGCTGGAATTGAACCCGGGCTACCGCGGTTCTTAAGCTTAGGGGGCACGCACTCTACCCACTAGGCTACGGTCGCGAAATAATTTACTCAGTTTTAAAAAAAAAATTCCAGTAATTATATGCGTAATCTAAGAAATTATGTTCTTATTGCCAAGTCGAGTAAGTTTTACAAACACTTCTTAAGCGCTGATTATAATAGACGGAACGGAACGTTATAGAATATTGAGAAATGCCACTTTACAATCTATTACATGAGCATCTTATGAGTTCGATTATAATAATACGGAACGGAGCGGCACGCGACGTTGAGATCTATTGATTTTTTTATTTCTCCATAACGTTTTGAGTAAAAATTTTATGTTGACAGATGCTATTAAATTTATTCTGCATTTGTTTTGTTTTCCGTATTTTTGATAAGTTTTAATTGAATTCATGTTTGAAAATAATCAGAAAAGAAGAATTAATGGAATTTGTTCTGTAATAAGATATATTTTAGAAAAAATTAACCGATGCTATTACAACCGCCACTCCGTTTGAAAACGTTTCGTCCCGCCTCGATGACACTTTACTACGTTCCGTTCTGTCTATTATAATCAGCACTTTAAAGTACTAGATGTATGTAATGCTAACTCGTTTGTTCCTATGTGATTTTCAGTTCGGTGTAGCAGATTGTAGCTGTTTTATTCTTTCTGAGCAGCGGTAATAAACGAAGTTGCCAGCTAAAATTCGGCCTTTTTCCCACAGCAACATACATTAAATACCACTAAAATTACCATGGTAAAGATAAACACAAAATGCCCACCACAATTAAAAAATATTAAATCCAATCCCACGATCATTACAAATTACGACAAAGTACCACGCGTTTTAAAAATACAAACAAAAAATCCATACGCATTTAAAAATCCCACAAAAAATCTTATACGCATTAAAAATACCACAATAAATCCCATATGTATAAAAAATTAAAAAAAAATAGAAATACCACTGTTATTTATATTTCTCTGTTTTTTTTTTTTTTTGCCTTTTAAAATAACTTTTGTAAACTTTACGCTGGCATAAAAAAAAACAAATATTCAGGATTTTATTGCTATATGTCACAAAATGTCTATTTAGTTTTAATGCAATTTTGTGATGATATCTTGATCTAAAAAGAAGTATGCAATTTAATACTTTTTATTCATTGTTAGTTTGAGGAAATGTATAGCTCAAACTTATTGCTTTACACTTCTTTAAACGTCGTTCATCGAATACCATTATTAGGGTTTTGCTTAATAAATGTAAAAAAAAAGTTTTTAAGAAAATATCCAAATTCTATTTGCAAATAATATAATACCACGCTGAATTTCCATGCCAATTAAAAAATATCACGCTGAGTTAAGAAATACGATGGGAATTCACAACAACAAAAATTTCCAAAGGCAATTAGAAAATACTAAGCTTGTGCTTAACAGTTCCAGAGACGGAATGGACATGGAACGATTCTTTTGAAGTAAGGAATTAGTTCACGGAAACATGTCCGCGGAACTATCTAGTTCCTTTGCTTATTTGAACTGTATAGCCTATTTGGACTGTCTGCTTGTTGAGCTACAGAGGGAATTTGAAGCATGTCCGCGGAACTATCTAGTTCCTTTGTTTATTTGAACTGCAGAACTATTTGAAGCATTTATTTGAATTAAGTGCTTGTTGAACTGCGGAGAAAATGTGTAAAGATCCATGTAGATTTTCAACACATCACTCTGACTAGTCTTAAATCAATTGAACAGAATCTTTGCTTTTTTATTCTTTTTGTTTCAATATTTTTAACATTGCAATCGAAACTGTTTGGACATGCTTAAATCGTACAGAAGGAATGATTGGAACTATGTCCGAGAGTGAACATAGTTCCATGAACTATGCAGGTCCGGAACGACCCAACTCTAGAAAATACAACGAATAGAAATTTTCCACCATAACTGACAACCTTGGTCGTCAGCGCCTACTCTTTCTACTCTTTAACAACAACTTCAAGATTTTCATTATTGTTGTAATTCGCCGAATCGTTCCCAGTCGCAGCTGCACAGCAACAATACAGCGCGTGTGTATTGTTGTTTTATGTATTCCGTTATTTCATGTACAGCATAATTTCGTTTGTGATGTTTGTCTAGACTCTAGAGCAGTTAATTCAGTTTAAAGCGGTACTCTGTGCATAAAAATTATCAAATTTGTGTATTATATATTAAAGAGAGTTATATATTAATTTATATGGCAATTAATTAATTTGCTTCAGGCAAATGCTTGAAAAAAATTGTGGAAAAGTTTGAAGGTAAGTACATGCATATTTCCAAGTGGCAGCAGCAACAAGACATTAGCAGAGGATCCCGAAATAAGAGTGGCCCTTACATGAATGGAGCAAAAGTTTTTCTTTTCATGTTTAGTAACAAATGCATCAGTGTGTTTTATTTTGAATTGGAACTTATTAACAAAAACTGCGTAACTATACTATTTTTTAAAATATCGTTGCGCAGTTTTCGTATTTTAAACTGAGCAATAATCCAACATAAATGCATTCAGGAACTCCTCAGCCGGTGAAATTGTTCGAAAAAATTTAGTTATTTAAACGTGCCGCAAGCGAGAAGTGTACAGTAGAGTGGTCGCAAAAAACTTTAAGCTTTACCTGTGCCTATTTGAGCTTTATTTTTACTAGTTTAATTTTTTTCTTGATACTTAAAAAAACAGATTGCAAAAATCTAAATATTACTACGTTTTAATGGCGCTTGAGTTGGGTTTTCGTCAAGTTGACAAAATGGCGTTTCTAGCTTAAAATTTTTTCCATGCACGGTGGGATGACATTATGTCATCATAGGTCATGTTCATAGGTCCATGAACATTATGTCCGTTTGAAACAGACACAATGTCCATGGACATTATGTCTACTTCGCAAACGGACATACTGTCCAA